>JBBPDA010000030.1:2162760-2191659 GCA_037974385.1 Arnoldichthys spilopterus
GTAATGAAAGGTACTAAGAAAAGTATATACTTATCTGTATAGAGCAAATGTATACTTACAAGTATCAAACATTTGGACAGTACTAATCTGCTGTGGTTTTTTTAATGTTTCCATCCGGGTGTTTGATGGTCAGTTTGAGGGTGGCTGATGAATTGTGCAGCAAAACATGGACATACAGTCAGTATTATACCTACAAAGTGCTTCTATATGATAGATACACATAATAAAGTAGGCAAAATGGGTAGATGCAAGATTTAAATAATATATAATGAACTCAGGGTTCAGATCACAGCGTCCTCCCAAATAGTTCAACATGAAGGATGTGAAGTGGGGATGTACTGGGTTTAGGTGAATAATCTGACCTCGTCTTCCTGATGGTTTTTGTTTGCTAGATAAAAAGTAAAATTAGTCTGCAGAGTGGTAAATCTCCAGGATCAGGGTGTAAAGAAATGTTTTGTCTTTGTTGTCAGTATGTGGAGCAGAAGGATTTTAATCGCCATGGTCTGGAACCAGTGACACTGCTGCAGCAAACTATGTCTGGACTGGCACATCTGCATTCTCTCAATATAGGTACTTAAACTATAGAACAGAGACTGAAAGTTTGAATAAGTGAAGGCACAGTATTTGTTTAGTTGTTTACAGCCCATAATCGTCTTTTTTTTCTTCAGTTCACAGAGATCTGAAGCCGCACAACATCTTGGTGTCTATGCCAAATGCGCATGGGCGTGTGCGTGCCATGATTTCAGACTTTGGCCTGTGCAAGAAGCTGGCAGTGGGCAGACACAGCTTTAGCAGGAGGTCTGGTGTTCCAGGCACTGAGGGCTGGATTGCCCCCGAAGTGCTAAGTGAAGATGCTAAGCACAACCCTGTGAGTTTTTTTTGTTTTTTTCCCCCCAAAAAATACATTGTAATTGTACGTGATACATAACTGGAATTTCAGGGCAGTGCAGTACAACATTGTTACCACTGAAAACATTAATCATTATAAATTTGCATAAGTATTTTTTTCAGAGCTTGTGCCAAGCTTGTGATACAAGATGCATTCTGCTATCGCTCTGGTTTCTTCCCGATACAGACCTGCAAGGTAGACATCTTCTCTGCCGGCTGTGTTTTCTACTATGTGGTGTCGCAGGGAAGCCACCCTTTTGGAAAGTCTCTGCAGCGTCAAGCAAACATCCTTCTTGGGACCTATTCACTAGCTCACTTGCAGTCAGACAAGCATGGTATGGCTGATACTTCCTCCTTATTGAAAAAAAGCCTCATGCTTGGTTCTGTACCTCTTAATGCTTGTAATGCTTGAAGCTGTATGTGTGATGGTTGTCAATGGTTTGCTTTGGTCTTTTGCAGAAGACACTGTGGCCATGAACCTGATCGAGGAGATGCTGTGCATGGAGCCTGAGAAGAGGCCATCAGCAGACAGAGTTCTCAAACATCCTTTCTTTTGGACCCTGGAAAAACAGCTGCAGTTCTTCCAGGTATAAAAGGCCACACTTGGCCTGTCTTTAAAAATGTTCTCCAACCTGTTCACTTAATGTCACAGTGGAATGAGGAATGAACACCACCTTTTAAAGGTGCTTCTTTAAGTCTGGCCAAATTAAATTGAATAGTGCTTTTCACAAATGGCAGTGTCACTTTACTGTTCAGTAAAGCAGCTTTACTGAAATCTGGGTCTAATCCACCCCTGAGGAAGCCAGAGGCAACACTGGCAAGGAAAAATTCCCTCTGTAGGAAAAGCTGAGGGACTCAAAGGGATCCCATCTTTCTTGGGTTGACACCAGACAGCAAAACAGTAACACGAGAAGCAAATAAAATGAGCAAATTTTAGAGAATGACTTAAGGGCCTGCAGTAATGACAAAAAAAATTTTTTCTAAAAAAAAAATAATACTAATAATAATAATTTCCCTCTGAATCAATAAAGTATCTATCTATGTGTTGAATGATGAAAAAAGATATAGGTTGCCCATCTTTGGACAGAAGTATTAAGGTTAACTAGAGGAAATCAGTGATTTGTTAGAGGTTAACATAATTCAAGCAGAGATCGTCTAAAAAAGAGTGTGAATTAGAAGTCCTTGATTTCTATGAGGGCGTGAGCATCATCATACTCCGTATAGTGTACAATTAAACTGTTCTGGTTCACAACAGAAAAATTAGAAAAGTCTTTCAATGGAGCTGCCAGTTCCATCTTTGCAGATAATGGGGGATATTTAGCGATTAATAGCTAGACATTGTTCACATATCTGACAGAATTTGCTCTGCTTGTGAGTTTTTTTCCCCCCAAGCTATGAGGCATAGAGGACCGTGACAGCTGATGATGCAACAAGTGCACACATACATGGGCCTTCTATTCCTCACAGATGGCTTAAAAATGGATCTATTTGTAGAATAATTGTGATGTTGTGTGTGTGTATGTATATATATATATATATGTGTGTGTGTGTGTGTGTGTGTGTATGTATATATATGGTGTGTGTTCGTGTCAGCAATGACATTACTGTATCAGTATTCTCTCTTGCTGATTGTAGACCAGATTAACCAGTTGTGCTGAATACTTGTGTAGGTGTTAACCGACGTTGCACTCTGTTCACATTACATAGCTGTGTATAATGTTGTGTAGTGTGAACAATATAGCAAAACCTTCGTAAAATGGCTGAAATGTTGATAAGCCTAACGCTGTCTCGCTTGCTTGCCGCACTGGCTCACATACATATGGCAGTAATACTGTTCTCGTGAATTCTTTTGGCCATGACAATTGCGTAGAGAAAATCTGATATTGTGACAGCCCCAACTGATACCCATATCTGTATATATGGAAAATAAGCACATTCCATTGAAATGTTGGATAGATTATTTGATAGATTATATGTTGTGTCTGCAGATAATAATGATCATCTTTTTAAGGAAAAGTAGCTTTTATTCCTCAAAAATCTCAATAGATGTAATAGTATTTTGTAGAGTAAGTAAGTATACCCCTTAGAAGCTAGTATTGCCTCCTGTAGTGGAAATAACATTTTTTATGCGATTGGTGTAATTGTCCACCAGCCTCTGACATCAGCTTGCTAAAATTTTGGACCACTCTCCCAAGCAAAATTCTTTCACTTGCAAGAACCATGTACTGCCTTTCTCTGTAGGCTCTGTATCAAAGGGGGTGAAGTGTTTGCTTGTTCAAACATATAACCATGCTTCACCGTAACAGTAAGTGATGCTTATTTTTTATGGTTTTTGTTTAGGATGTGAGTGATCGGATCGAAAAGGAGCCACTCGATGGACCAATTGTAAGACAACTGGAGAGAGGAGGACGAGCTGTGGTGAAAGGAGACTGGAGGGAACACATCACCGTGCCTCTGCAAACAGGTGAGGGCTCAATATGAGATGTTAAAATATGGGGATGCGGTTACTTAGTTATCAGTGATGATATGCACCTTGATTTTATTCCTACTAAAGTCATTATATATCAGCCTGTGTAAATGCCCTGTTGATCTGTTTGTCTGCCCATGTTGGACTGTCCAAACCAGTGGTATTTGCATATTTTTTCCTGTGATAACACTCACTCCTTGCTTTGACAGATCTACGCAAATTTCGCTCATATAAAGGCGGATCTGTTCGAGATCTTCTCCGAGCTATGAGAAACAAGGTATGCTTATCTTGTGAACCTGGAGCAACTGCATTTGTTTTACATATAGACTAATCGTTTTTTAAAGCCTAAGCCAAATGCGTGAGCTCAAATGCCTGTGAAATGCTTTGATGGTTAACATTTGGAGCTCATGAAAAGTTGACACATCTCATTTCTGTAATGCTTGTGGCCTTTATTCATTAGCATTTCAAACCAAGCTGCTTTTCCCCTTACAGAAGCACCATTACAGGGAATTACCTGAAGAAGTTCAAGAGACACTAGGCTCCATTCCAGATGACTTTGTCTCCTACTTCACCTCCCGTTTCCCACATCTGCTGCTGCACACGCACCTGGCCATGCGCATGTGTGCCCAGGAGCGGCCCTTCCTACCCTACTACCACAGCTCTGAGCTGCTCACCCGAACTGTTCACACACAACCTGAGCCCAAGCCCCCAGAGCCGCCGGAACCCACCGGTCAACAGGATCCGTGTCTATCCACGCAAACATCATCTCCAGCAAACCTAGAAATTTCTTCACCATCACATCACCCAGAACTGTTCCAACCTACCGCAGAGCTAGTCATGTCATCCATGCCACCCAGGCAAGATGATCTCGCTCTGTAGAAAAGCCTGACTGCAACACCTTTGGGAGCCTTATGCCGTTATGAATGGACACATTCCAGGGTAGGCCTCTCTCTAAGGTGGCAAGGTCCGGGCCTGCAGTGCCTAGGCCATGTCTCTACAGGAGCTGCCATCCCGTCTTAACCGTCTTAAGTGCCTTATTTGTTTGTTTGGGTGGGGGGGTGGATGGGGGGGGGGGGGGTTGTTCGATTATATATATAAAAGCTCTTTTCAGAGCTACCTGGTGGTTCCTGGTGAAGCTAGGCTAGAAGATGAATTTGATCCCACAATGTGGACAAAGATGTTCTCATGAGAAGTTGGTCTAATTATTATTTTTTTATTTTGTTTTCATTTTACAAAGAACTCTTTTGTAAAGTCCAAAGTCTACTGTGATGCTCACACAAGGACTTTTTTTTTTGTTGTTTTTTTGTTGAACACTTGAAAAGTAATACTATTGTGCAATGTTGGTGATGCTCAGTGAGAGACCTCACTGTGGAGTATATATTTTTGTACATATTTTGATCTGTGATAATCAGTCCGTGCGGCCAGTGTGCCTTTTTAAATCCCACTGTGCTCTGTGTCTTGGCTGTGAGGTCAGGGAGGTCGTTTTTCTCGCCTCTCGCTATGCTGCTGTCGGCTCTCGGCCTCTGTTGTATCCAAAGGGGAATTTGTTTCTCGCGGTTCGGTTTTTATTCTCACTGCTCTTTGCCAGTTGTTATTGCCTGTTAACTTGTGCAGTTCATTTGCAGGCGCACTGTGATTAGCCTGAACACGATAACAATATTAATACAGCGAACTTATTTGCTTGTGTAGTGAGAGAAAATTTTAGCTCTCACCCGAGTCTTGTTAAAACGGTTTAAACAGAATTCTGGATTCGTTTTAATGGCACGCAAAGTGCAGTGTCATGTTGCAGAAATATCTCCCCTAGTGCAATTGGACACATTGGGCCAATTTAAAGCACATTATATTGATACAGTTCTAAAAATAATTGTAGATATTTTCACCACAGCTTTCAATGCATTAATAGGGAAAATAACCACGCATTTAAATTTACATTAAATCTGTAGTGTTTTTTTTCCCAACTTTGCATTTGAAACAACTGTTAATTTATTAAATTTCTTTTTATTATCATTTTCTTTTCCGTGGAGGAAGGCGACTTGACCTTTTTATTGGTACAAGCTGCTACTGTACAATGCCAAAATCCCCCAAATAAAGCATTACAACCTCTGATCGTCCTTTGAGTGTGTGCGTCTATCAGCATCACTCGAGCTGCAGAAATCTTACTTTCATTTTCAGACAAGTGAAACCCGGTGGTGGGGGCTGGATTTCTGCAGTCTGGGTAGAAACCAGTGCAGTTTCATGTTTCGTATCCTATGTGGATGAGCAAACAGATGCGTTAACTACGTTCGCTGATCTGTAGTGGAAATTAAGTTAGCTTTTACGTGGTCTCGAATTTGCGTAATTCCGCGAATACAAGAAAGTACAAGTAATTCCACGATTTTTACAAAAAAAAAAAAATTCTTCGTGCATCCGCCGAAGTAAGCAAGCAGAGGAAGAAGAGAGCGGACGCCGATCTGCAACTGATTTCAAAAGAAGAAAAGTCATCCAAAGGTTAGTAAATGTGCACAGACCTACAGAAACTTGTTGCAGTGTAATGTCTATTACGTAGCGTTTCCAGTCTTTTGTTTACAGACCTTTTTTTGCTCCGCGACAGCGCGGACAACAGGATGGTCCGCTTCCCTGGGCGCATTCTGTCTCAACAGGTTGGGACTTGTTTGCTGATCATTTGTCCTGGTTTCGCATCCATTTATCTAAACCGATGGTTTCTGGACACCGTACAATATAGGCGGTTCTCTTTGGAGCGGAAATGTCTAAAGCCACGTATTTTCTCCCTCTGTGTTAGCCGTACCGTCTCTGTGGAGGCCTGGGCCTGCTCCACCCGTTTTGTCTCCTCTCTCCAGAGCTGTAGAGTCTTTCCTCCTCGCTGCCAGGGCTGATGAAGGTGCGGTCCATGTTAGTAAGGGCCGCTCTTCAGCTGCGTCCCTGTTATTTACCTTCAGTCACTTTTCTGCTCTTGTATTTTGTGATCCGAGCTGTGTCCTGCGCTCTTGCTTGTGCCTTCTGTCATTCACTCGCATCCTTCTGTGGTTTAGGTTCTGTTCATTTTCACCTAATAAGCTAAAATTGACTGGAGTTTCTGAGCACTGAGGCTAAGCAGCCTGCTCATCTGCAAGTCCTTCATATCGCAGGACCTTCTGCTACAATCTGCAGCTAAAATGTGCACAGTATTAAGACTGTCCTAGCCCATACAGTTTTCCATCACTGTTTTATGCAGATATATAAGCTCTAGATCCCTTTAATAATAAAATAAGTAGTTTTCTTCAAACGTAACGTGGACTCCCATCCGTCACTGCTGCTTATATTTATAGAGCATCAATTCGCGAATGTGAGCGAGATCCAGCTGTTGAATCTTAATACCGTGGCCATCCATTCAGCTCTGCTTTCTTTTCTTTCATTCCTTCATCCTCTTATTTGTCAAATTACCAAGCAAGAAACATGAAAATCTGTTTTAAAAAATCCAATGTTGAAAGAAATCACAAATAACTGTCATACATCAGTAATCTTCTCACATTTGCATCATTAAACCCATTGCACTGACACTGAATTACTAAAGCTGAACAATAAACTGTTAAACCAAAGTCCATAACTTTACTCATCTGTCTAATATTGGCATTATTTTTTATCCCTTGGTCAGTAGATAGATATACAGATAAATAGACAGACAGACACACAGACAGACTTATTTCATTTTGAGGTAATTAGTTAAAATGTGTAACTACACATACACATAAGTATTGTTGTGGATAATCTAATGGGCAGAATGCTCTAAACTGTAAATACTAGATAATCTAATTCCAGTTATTCTGTCTTTCATCCCCTCACCCTTGAAATCCACCTGTTTTATTACTCCTTGAATTAAAGCTAGAGCCGTTGAGCAAGAGCTAGCACAATGAAGTGCAGCTTTGAGTGAACAATTTAATCTTTCTCAACATTTGACAGTCCTGTATTTTATTCAGCCATTATCTCTCCATCATCCCATAGAAGGGCATTGATTTTGGTGCTGCTTGAATTATCAATGTGGAGCCTTCGAACTATAAGGTCATTCCGAACTTCTCAATGGCCTATCTGGACACATTGTGAATTTCCATCTAAACAAATTCAACAAAAAATCAGCTTAGTTCAACTATGTAACTAAATAGTTTTTTAGTTATTAATTTTAAATTTAAAGTTGGCAGAATGACAAGATATAATGGTGACATTTCTGTGAAAATTCCTTGACTGTAACTCCTTCATGGTTTAATAATTATTTGGCAAGTACTGACCAACATTCCAGCTGCAGCAAAGACCTCAGAAGATATGAGAACATCAGGAGACACAACACTGTTCAAGTCAATGTCGCCAACAGAGAATTTAGATGTAATCAGCTTCTATCATAGAAAAGAACATTCCCTGTGGGTAGGATGGAAAATAGTGGCTAGAATACATTTTGGACACATCAGATAACGATGATCATGTTTTTCCTCATGGCCCACAAAATGTACTTTGATGGGCAGCAAAGCTACAAAAATAATTTTGGAGTCCATCTGTGCACAGTTTTTGTGTGCAATAGTTCCCCAGTAATAAGAAACAGATTTTTTTATTACATCCCAAGACAAGATCTAGATTCCTGGAGCTTATCTAAAGATTATCTTGGAATTCTGTATTTTTCTATTTAGCAAATTAGTATTAGGCTACTTATATGTTAATGAAGGTGAGGAAATATAGTGTTTGAAAAAGCCTATAAAATGGATGTATTCTCAAATTCTCCAAATTCTTTCAGGTCCACTTCTACTAACTAGTCAAACCCATCAGCCCTGGGGAGGTGAAGGCTAGCATGTTGGTCATCTTTTCAAACTAACACATTGCTGGACAGCTCAACATGCTTGTAGAAGAAAAATTACATGCCAATGCTTTTGTGTCATCTTGCTGTCTAGCATGACACTGAGTGGTGGGGAAGAGGGAGGGCCCTCCTACCAATTATGGTCAGTTATGCTATCATGGAACTTACAATCCCAATAATAAAATAAAGTTTTATTTATGAAACCATTTGAAATGTAAGATGTAAATGTAATTATAAGAGCACAGGTTGCACAGTGGTGCAGTGGTTTGTGCTGTGGCCTCACAGCAAGAAGGTCCTGGGTTCAATCCTTGGGTTGGCTATGGGTGCCTTTCTGTGTGGAGTTCTCAAACTCTTCCTGTATTTGTGTGGGTTTCCGTCCACAGGTTTGCAATAGGTTGATTGGGTACTCTAAATTGTGTCTGTGATTTCAACCTACAAGAGGTATACTGTCTGGTTAATTAAACTATTGTGGAAACATATTAACATTCAACTAAAAACGTAACTGCTTTCTTAATATCATATTTATACCCAGCTGTCTGGTTGGTAGTTACCCCTCTGATTTGGGTACTTGCATTCCATGTCCTCAATAAAACTGAATGGGTAATGCTCCATGTTGATGCATTTATTTCACATGTTTGCAACCTTCTGGACCCTAGTCTGTGTTAAGATGTGTATGTGTGTACATATATATAAGTTTGTGTGTATATATCTGTATCTTCTTTCAGCTGCTGTGGCAAGTTAATTTCCCCAACAGGGGATAAATAAAGTTCTATTCTATTCTATTCTATGTAAACTCTACAGTAAAAAGCTCATCATTCACCTTTACAACATTACATTCTGCTTTGTCCTGTTTAACCATTTAAACTAGATTCATTTTCTTCATTTTCTCACAGTCAGAACCGGGATACAACCTATTACAACTAACTACTACTGAGTTGTAAAACTGCATGACTGGATCACAGAGAGGTATAAGAGGCTATAACTACTTTTAATTGTCTATGAAGAATGATTAGTTTTACAGTGCATATATGTTAAACTGAGCTTATGCAGTAATGTGACCAAATAAACACCATTACGGCCTCTTTTTTAGGCCCTGTAGAGTTTGCAGATGGAGCATGCCCGAGCTGGAAGAAGTTTTGTCCTACATAACCTTAAGTAGGCTATGCTCAACAAGGAGTAAGTGTCTGTTTTTCCATTTGCTCTTATATGCTGGAGAATTTGTGGGTTAATTGCTAATTGAAATAAAGAATTTAATCCTGAATCATTTTCCAGTTTTGTTGTTGGAACTGTTAGTGGGTTGACTACCTTGGATAGTCATTTGACTAAGTATATAGTCATTATAAAGATTGTGGATAGCATTGATTAATTGAAATGTTCAGTAACTGTGATTGTCCACGTTCTATTCAAGAGTTATTAGACATCTGCATACTAAGTAGTATAATTGACTATCTTAGAAATAAATTAAGAAATCTGGTGCTTCTAATCCACCAATTCACACTTCTGTAGTGTTGAAATTTAGGTTTTTGCTTTTTTATTCTTCAAATAATACTATGTGATGCTGTTGTCAAGCGAATTTAACCATTTATCAGAAAGAATGATGGGAAGCATCAAGCAGAGATGTTGCATGGTGAAACTTTCTCTTTTTTTCTAGCAGTTTAACGTATGATGTTTAATCTATCAATGTATATCCTCTTCAGTTGCTCATAGTAGCAGTTTGTAGTTAAGGTCAAACAGCTTTAAGAGTCTGAGGGAAATATTGATACCTAAGTATCTGATGTCGCCATCATTGAATGGGAAAGATGAGTTTTGACCTGTTGGATCACGTGCATTGTCAATTAATGGAAGTTGATTTGTCACAATTTGATTGCCCATTTGGGTAAACTAAATAATTTGTTCATTATAGTCAGAGTTTGTTGTAGAGAAGAGTGAGATTTCTGTGCATATAGTAGTATGAAATCTAAATATAGGCTTATTTCATGTGGAGAGCTTATTGTTTGGATTCCTGTGATTTTTTTATTCTGTCTTGTAGCTGCTGCTAGAGGTTTGTAATGATGGTGAGAGTGGACATTCTTGGTAGAGTGAAAAGCTTTAGGACAGTCTTCCATTTGTGGTAACTGTACTTTTGGGTGACATGTATAATATTGTAATGTAATCAATGAACTTAAAACCAAAACCAAATTTGTAAAATGTGCAAAATATAACCTTGTCAAATGCATTTTCAGCATCTAGTGATTTATTGTCTGGTAGTGATTTTGCTGTGAGATGCTAATAGGTTGAATAAACTTTTGACTTTTAAAAATTGTCTGGATAAGCAATGGGACAACTGTTTTGATTTTAACAACTAGGACTTTGATCATAATTTTTATATCTATGTTGATTAACGAGATGGTAGGGGCTTTGTTGGGTTTTACAATTAGTGATATGTTTGCTGTATTTATGTGTGTGGGTATATATATATATAATAAAGTAGTCCCAATATTGGTAATTAATCTATGTAATAACAGTGAAAAGACATGCCAGAAATGTTTGTTTAACTCAGGAGAAACAAATGGGACTGAACAATTTATGATTTGGCTTTAGAGCATTTTTAAGTTAAATTGGGGTCAGTTGTATATTGTATATATAGTACATGTGTTTTTATATGCTGATCAGATGTAGCAGTTCTCTTTACTCATCACTGCATGATGCTGCTTCAATATTGCATGCAAAAATTAATTATTCATAAATTTGCTAGAAAGGTAGGAATGCAAAAAACATTAAAGATAATGTTGAAAACTGACATTTCAATGATAAAATATTGCATAATTTTACATAAAAAGCTTTGCATAAAAATATTTTTGAGTGATTCATTTTTAATCATTTTTAAATATAAATTCTTAATAATAAAAATGCATGTACACTGAGAACTAAAATAGTAGCTGATAAAAATCTTTTATTTTCTAAAATGATATTTGGTGTCTTTTTTTAATCACCTTTCTTTTTATCAAGGGATACTTGTTAAGAATGAATGATAGAACATCAAATTACAGTTACAAATGACAAAATCCTAAATCTTTCATTCAATTTTAATTTGTATGCATATTAATTAACACTGCATCCATCACTCTGTATTTGGCATCACAAATCACTTGAATGTTTAAACTTTGGTATCCTTTTTTGCATGAGTACTCATCTTTATTCAGCTTCAACCATCTGTTGCCCCAAGGACCTCAAAAGTTGCAAGCAACATTTTTTGTGATTTTTTTGTTTAAAATTGTGAAGTGCTAGCAAATCACTTTCATGAAACAGGCCCTGATCTATGAGTGAGCTACACTGTGAAAGGACATTCTGGTCATTACTGATAAGCTACTTTAAAATGATTACACTAAAAATGCCTTGAAGCAGTATGCATATGCATGGTTCAGATTGGTCAAGATAAATTAGTTGTATAGTTCGATCCAAACTAAAACATTTTTAAAACAACTCATTGCACATCTAATTGCTTAATGCTACCTAATCACTTAACTGAATCTTTCTATTTTAGGTGCTGCAAAGTAAACCAGTGTGGAAATTGCTTATGAACAAGAAATAATGGGCAAGTATAATTATGTGTCACACTCCCACTGAACCCCTTTTATTGGTAATTTTTACTCGCACATATTTTATATATATTTTGTTTTTATTTCCTATACAGAAGAACTTGACATAACTCCAACTGAAAAATGGACAGAGTCCATGGTCAGCACATGGTTACATGCAATAGGAGTGAAAGAACAGTACATAAAGAAACTATTTGAAGAAGAGGTAGATGGTCGAATCCTCCTTGGAATCACTGAAGAATTTCTGAAAAAAGAGACTGGAATGAAGTCTGGCTATGCACATTTGATAATTACAAAAAGGAATGAGTTAGTTAACACTTCACAAAAAGCTCAAAAACAACCTGATAATACACAGGAAAGGACTGTTGAAAATCATGACCAAGGAGCAGCATCTACCAAGGCTGACTTGGCAACCAGTAGTCCCCAAAAGGGAAATCAGAAAACGGAATCTGTGGCTGTCCCAAAAACCAAAAGAGATTCAAAGCCTCGACCTTTTGGCAAAAGGGGTGTTGACTATACGTATGTTAAGCACGATGTTCTTCAGCCAGAATCAGGTGTCATTGATCTTATAACTCCATGTCATGAGTATAAGGCATTTACTATTGCTGTAACCCTGGACTGCCAGAGACTTCAAGCAAAGCTTGCAAAGGAAGTTTTTAAATTTGCCACAGGGTGCATTAATATGCGATCAAATGGCACAATACACTTTGGTATAATGGATGGAAAGGACAATTCTGGCTATGTACATGGGGAAATCATTGGTGTTCCCATTCAAAAAAAGAACATGTATGCTGATGCACTGAATCTTATTGACAGGAGTTTCTCCACCTCTGACATTGAGTTTGTGCAGCAGTGCATTCGACCACCTGAGTTCATCCTGGTAATTCACCCAAACAGCAATGAAGAACATTATGTAGTTGAAGTCGACATTGAACCTTCAGTAAACATTGTGAGAAACAGGGTCTTTTCTGTCCGCTTGCCAAACTTTAAAGAAAAGAAAAACAAAACTGAATTTGAAAATGAAAAAATCTTTCGCAGACTAGGTTCCAAAACAGAGCCAGTTGTTGAGATAAATGAATTTTACCAAGGAGTTCAGAGCAGGGATGCCCAAAGAGCGGAGAAAGAACAAGCGCACTCTTCCACAAGTCCAGACCTTTGCCAAGATCTTGGAAGAAAACTCACCATGCTTGTAACAGGTGGGAAGAAGATCATGGAAAAAGAAAAATGGTACATTCTTGTTACAAACAAGTTTACAAAGGAAGATCTTAACAACATTGATTTTCTTTTGAACATGAAAATTTTCTGTTTGTTTGACTTTGACCCAGATTCCAAGGTTTCTGGCTTATGTCAAGAATATGTTAAGCACCATGCTGTTAATCTTCATTTCATGCAAAACTACAAAATTCCAAGTGGCATGTCCATTGGAGAGTTTGAGAGCCACCTCCATTTGTTTGAACAAACAAGTTGGATTTTTTGTAATGGACGAAATGACTTCAAAGGCAATGAGCCTCCTTGTGATGAAAAGACTTGGTTTAAAACAAGGAGGACCTTCCTAAAAGATTGTGTCTCACTGATCTGCAAAGATATCCTGCCCAAGGGAACCTTTCATGTGATCTTCCTCCTCACCTCTCCTGTTGAGATGCCTCTCCTGAACACCTTCTATGAGTTCTTCACTGACATGGAAGGTCATGAAGACATTATCTGTGTTTCTGAATCAGAGGAGAACTTTCGAAAATGGCAGTCCTTTGCTCTTGGATCATGTGATGTGGACACTGTGAACACTTCAAGTGTTGTTGGGATGAAAATGAGCCATGTAAATGCAACTCTCCAACGAGTCCAGGACACCACTGCTCGTACATCAAAGCTGTTACCTGTGTATATCAAAGGAGTGTGTTGCCTTGAAAAACGTGAGGAGGAGAATATGTGTTCCTTGGAGATTTTAAGTGCCAACCAATGTGAGGAAACCACTCCTGAGATTATTGAACTGGAGAAAGAAGATGTAGAGAGAGAATTTTATCTTGGAGGAAAAGTTAAATGGATGAACCTCTGGCTAGCAGAGAAAAGGTTTGTAGGTGAAGTTATTCAAAGAGATGCCTACCATGAAGTGACCAACCTTCTGAAGGATTCTCTTAAATATAGTTCAGATCAGATGCCCATCAATTGCATCAACATATACCATCATCCTGGCAGTGGAGGAAGCACAGTGGCAAGACAGGTGCTTTGGAACTACAGAAAAGAACTAAGGTGTGCAGTTGTGAAGCCATCATACTCTGTTAGCACAGTTTCAGAACATGCTGTTAAGCTTCGGGAGTATGAGGAAAAAGATCCACAAAAATGCCTCTCTGTTTTCTTACTTGTTGAGGATTGTGACAAAGAGTACCTAGACGACTTGAAGACTGAATTAGAAGTGTCTGTCTACACTAAGAAAATTCCACATGGAACACCATGTTTTATTCTCCTTAGCTGTAGACGATCCTACACTCCTGAGAAAATGTGCAGGGGATCACCTCTGCAGAATGTCTCTGTGACACACAAACTTTCACCAGAAGAGAAACGACAATTCTCAGGAAAACGACAAAAACTTGAGAGGCAGTTCCAGCCAGAGTTTATCTTGACATTTATATTGATGAGTGAGGAATTTGAACACAAGCTCATTGCTAAATACGTCAAACAGTTTGTAAAACATCTGCTGCAAGATATTGATCATGAATCTCCTGTCACTCAGCTCATTCGCTATGTAGCTCTGCTCAACACCTATGTCCATAACTCTTTCATCTCTCAATCACATTGTGAAGGCCTCCTTGCTTTACCTGTCCGCATGAGTAGATTTCGAGAGCACACATTTGAGGGTTCACTAAATGAGCAAGCTAAACTGGTGTTTATCCATTTAAGAGACGAAAGGACCTACATTAAATCCATCCGAATCATTCACCCTTTGGTTGCAAAGGAAATTCTACACCAACTTTTGGGTGGCAAACAACAACAAAGTGGCCTTGCACTTGATCTTCTCAGTAATGATGTTCTCTTTGAACATAGATTTGGAAGAGAAGATTACATGAAGTTCCTTCGTGCGCTGTTAATGAGACGCTCAAGGATCAGCAAAGGTGATGAATCTGACAGCTTTTTCTCTCCCCTCATTGAGCATGTAAGAGAACATGAAACACCAGATAAAGCTATTGAGCTTCTCATGGAAGCATACCAAAGATTCAACAAGGATGCATTTTTTGCTCAGCAACTGGCTCGACTCTTTTACAGACATGAAAGGTTTGAAGAGGCACAATCCTGGGCAGACACTGCAGCACAAAAAATGCCTAACAACTCCTACATTCTTGATACCAAAGGTCAGGTGTATAGAAGATGGTTTGCAACCAAATGCAAATGCATGGAGAAGATTGAAAAAACCCCAGAGAACACAGCAGATGCTATTGAAAAGGCTGTTAAAGCCATTGAATGTTTCCAAGAATGTGAGAAGGCAGCAGTTGCAGATGTTGAGTCAATGAACAACTCCGGGTTCTTTGCAGCTGTAGAGGTCGGGTGCAGCTTGTTAAAGCTGATTTCTTCACTTCGCGTTTTCTCAAACAAAATTAACGGCCGATCTGAATGTTTGAAGTACTTGCTCACAGAATACATTCCCAAGGAAGTTGAAAAACCATGGGAGCATTTTCATGGTAACCTCAAAAGCCTTCATGCCACAATGTGTAAGGCACTGGAATGGATATCAGAGGACCTGAGTTACTTCCAGACAGACCTGAATACAGATGAGGAGACCTCTGAGAGCGGTGAGCTGACAATAAGCCACCCTAAACGTTGGTTGGTAACCAAGTCCTCTGTTTATGGGAAGTTTTTCAGTGAGGCCTCACTCAGCAATGTGCCCAGCCACTGGCAGTCTAATCCAGCTAATCTTACTCCCTTCATGAAGCGCATGATTATCTACCGCCTTGGAGGAGGAAGCATCACAACAATCTTTTCCATCCTAGACAAGAAAGACAAGGATCCAGTCAAAATTTTGGAGGACATAATTTCACTGTATCCAAAAAACCCCATGGGTGCTAAAATGGATCAAATGGATCTTGTTAACTACATTGCATCTCATATTGCTTTAGGTGCCACCTCAACCCAGTCATCTAGGCTGGCTGCATTTAATGATCTACAAAGGCTCAGTCATCTGTTCCCTCAAGACCAGTCGAGATGCCTGTCTTGTGCTCTTTTTTTGTGCATCTTTTTATTTTGGCCAGAAGAGCATGATACTGAGGAGGAAAAGGAGAACAAATATGAAACTGTCCTGTCGGCTGTTGAATTCCTCCAAAGGACATACTGGACCAAAATGAAGGATATCCCTCACAGAAGGAGACGGATTTACACCCATTTTTTCTTGGGAAATGGAGTTGGATATGAGAAGTTTGTACATAAGAGTAAGACTGAAAGCATCTCAAAACTTTCTTCAGTTTCAGAAAAGCGTCTGAAATGGTTCAGGTGGCCAGAGATTGCTGATGTGCTCAAACGTGTGACAGGCTGGACAGAAAACGGAACTGTTTACCTTGAGGGTCCTAAAAAGAGAAAGTTCCCCATTCATTCACTGTATGTACACTCTGTACCCTATGGCAATGAGAATGTCAGCTTTTACTTGGGGTTCACATTACGAGGCCCTGTTGCTTACAACATCACAGTGAGAAGTAGTCAAAAGTAAAGCTAACAGGAGGCTGCATTTAAAAATTGCAGCAAAATGGACAACTGACTAAAGAGGAAAGAACATTTCCAGCAAATGAATGGCAAAAAGATAAGATTACATTGCCTTTTGAAAGTTGTGCGCAAGCTATATCAGCTACAGTTAGCCTACCATTCCTTTAATGCACATAATGCACACATATACATATTCTAATGGTGCAATCCTATTTGTATTTGTTTTTTTTATAAAAAGGAATAATCTAACATCATTTTTGGCCAGTTTTTAGTACATGTCTCATTTAATAGAAAGGGAGTAATAATTTGTAAATTTGCTTAGCTACATGCACTCAAG
This sequence comes from Arnoldichthys spilopterus, assembly GCA_037974385.1. Taxonomy (NCBI): domain Eukaryota; kingdom Metazoa; phylum Chordata; class Actinopteri; order Characiformes; family Lepidarchidae; genus Arnoldichthys; species Arnoldichthys spilopterus. Next base: position 2,179,527 of record JBBPDA010000030.1, read on the forward strand.
AACAATTTTGATACTTTCCTGATCATTTTCAAATCATGTCTTTACTAGTTCTTAAGCAAAATTGTAAATACAGTAATCTACTTTTTACTAATTTACATTTGTCATTGTTTAGTTAACAGTTTACTTTTTGTTTAGCATTCATTTCAGAAAGTGACTTTACTAGTAAATGCTTAATGTACCAAGATGTTCATTTGCATTTCTATAAGTTACATTACTTAAGTTTTCTGGCCTGATATTGTTGTACTTCTACTTTTGGAAGGATATTTTTTTTCTATTTTAGTCACTATTACATGGAGGAAACTTTTTATTAAATGTGGGTTTATGCAGTTCTTCCGACCTAACCCATATAACTGCAATTTAGTTCTTAACTTTTTTGGATCACTGTTCTAGTTAAAGCACTTAATTGCACTTCTGACCCATACAAGGTTTCTTCTTTCTTTTTTCTTTCTTTTTTGATTTCTTGCTGGATGGGAAATGGGAATGTCTTATTTCAGAACATTTTTTTGCTGATAATTTTCATTGGTTTTGATTTACTTTGACTGTGTATCTGCCTACTGAATTTTCTTCACTGTGCTTCTTTGTTATAACTATATATAACTGCTTTAAATATTATTTGAATGTTTGCTACAATAAACATTGATGGAACTGTTTAGCGACTCTTTATTGGCTCATAAACAAAACATTAATCCTGAATTTGAACTTAAACTATGATGTTAAACATACTTCAAATGTCACATTAAACTAGAGAAACAGTTTTCGGATATTATGCATCGCATTCCCTTTGAAATCTTAGACCCGATCTAAATAGTGTCTGCCCACTGCCCATGTCTGGTAGATCAACAACCAGTTCATTAAAAATGAATATAGATAGAATATGGATAGTATCCTGTTTTGCACACATTTTTATCTTCAATAACTGACACAGTTAAAACGGTTGTGCTGTGTTAGGACTTCCCTTGATGATAGTGTAGTATAGCACCAAGTAATGATTGGTCTATATTCTGCAGGGCTGGTAAAATATCCCCTTCTATGTACTTGTGGGCGGTGGACTGCTGACACAGTCTGATCATGTCCTGCATCGACACCATGTCCAACCCTATTAACTAATGTATTTCACACATCTAAATGCAGATGTCACATTTGTTCTGTTGGAAATAGAAGACAGCTAAGGTGAGGCTCCTGCCATACGTGCTCCAGTATTAAACCCTTTCAAAGTCACTTACATCTCCTCTTGCTATCTTAATACAAAATTGAGGCCAAATAAGTCTGCTAAGCATTTTAATCCAGTCAAATAGCTGTTTATTGTCTTCAACCACATACACAGTACACAGTGTAATGAAACAATGTTTCTTCAGGATGTGAGTTGTGACATAATTAAATGCTGATGTGTTTGAGAATGCAATATGTGGTGTACATGTCTGTGACAAAGTGGGGAGAGACCCCAATGATTTTTTCAATTGTCCTAACTATCTGCTGTAGTGGCTTACATGTCAAGGTGGTGCAATTCCCAACCCAGGCAGTGATGCAGCTCCATGGGATCCCTGTAGTCCTAGAATGTGGTGAGGATTTGCAGAGGAAGCAGAAATGCTGCTATGTTTTCTTGCCAATGGCTGGTGAGCTTCTGTTGAATTGCCACATGATGTAGATATTTTGTGGAATTTGGTGCTCTGGACAATCTCCACAGAGGAGCCATTGATGTTCATGGAAGAATGATCACGGTGTCTCTTCTGAAGTCAGCAACCATAACTTTTGTATTGTCTACATTAAGAGACAGGTTGTTAGTTCTACACCAGTCTATTGTTGTACCGCTTCTGAATATGCTGTCTAGTTATTCCCACTAAACAAATCCACCACAGTCATGTCATCAGCAAACTTTATGATGTGGTTTAAACTGTGCATAGCTGCACATTCATGGGTCAGCAATATTAGTAGCACAGGACTGAGAACATAGCCCTGGGGGCCTTTTTGCAAGGTGGTGCTAGAGTTGTCAGATCATGACTGACTGATGTCTCCCAGTCAAGAAATCCAGAATCCTTTTGCAGAAAGTGTTCAGGGCCAGTAGTACCTGCTTACCTATCAGATGTTGAGGATTGATAGTGCTGAATGCTGAACTGAAGTCTATGAACAGCATTCTTACATATGTGTCCTTTTTGTCTAGATGGGTGAGGGCTAAGTGAAGAGTGGTGGTGATGGCATCATCTGAGGAGCAGTTGGTCAATATGCTGTCACAGGCAGGTGGAAATGACCTGAAGTTTGCGATTGCCCAGATGCCCTGTGACATGCACCAAGGGTCCCCATGTCCTGGAAGTGAATTTCCTAAGCATATGCATGTTTTGCAGCTCTAATGGCATGGGACAAGTTGGTCCTTGTTGCTGACCTAAATTAGAAGGCAGTGTCTCTGGTACTCAGCAGCACTCACACCTCTGTTGTAATCCATGGCTTCTGGTTGGGGTGTGGTGGTGACTGTCTTAGAGACAGTAATTTATTGCTGATGTAGCCAGTTGCAGAGGTCTGCTACTGGAGTGCTACTTTTTTACTTTTTTCTTAGGTTCGAAAACACCTGATAGAAAGTGGCTTTCTATGTGAGACTGCTGTTCACTGACTACAGTTCAGCCTTTAACACTGTAGTTCCACTCAGACTGTTCAATAAGCTGAAGAATCTGGGACTGAATAGCCAACTGTGCAGGTTGTGAGATATATATATATATTGTTATTGCCATACGGTTTCAACCAGAGGAGGATGGGTTCCCCCTCCTAAATCATGGTTCCTCCTGAGGTTTGTTCCTACAGAGTAGGGAGTTTTTTCTTGCCTTTAGCCTTGCTCATTGGGAGATATTGGATTTAGGGTCTCTCCAGTGATTCTAAAAATCTTCTACACAGCTGCTGTTGAGAGCATCCTAACCATGAGTACCACAACTTGGTTTGGGGAACTGCTCGGCTTAAGACCACAAAGCCCTGCAGCGAGTGATGCCCGCCCTGCAGGACATTTACACCAGGCACTGCAGGACCAAAGCAGTCAAAACTTTACACTTACACTTAACATATTTTCTCTAATAGCCTATATACATATTCATTTTAGTGTGTCTACATTATTTGTGTGTATATAATGCTTACTGTTAGATCCCATATATATACATATATACTTTTATATATTTTTTGCTCTTCTTCTTTAATCTCTTTTCTTGTAACTAGATGCCATTGCACAGACATCAGAGTGTTCAGGGATACATTTCACTACACGTTGTACTAGCATAATCTAGATATCTTGAATCTTGACACAAGAGGCTAACGAAATCTCACAGGAGGACTACGAAGAAAGAAATTTTGCTCACTCGCTATTCGATTTACTTTTTACCCTAGATTTTCTTACTGTTTCTTGTGTTTCTTTCTTACTTATAACTTGAGACTAACCGGGATTTTCCTGACACTTGCCCGTGGCGCGCCCGACTCCTTTAAATTAGCTTATTTGCTCAATGAATGAAACCACATGACCAAATATCATATGACGCGCGGCGTCGCTACAAGGGAATCAACAAGGGGGGACGAGGAGTGCGAAGACCCCCCCTATACATATGTACACACTTGAGCGCGGCGTGGCGCGTTCACACACATTTACGCGCGCACACACACACGCACTGAGTGCTATAAATCGGGAGATCGTCTTTCCCTCAGGTGAGTCCAAGTGAAGTCGCGTAACGAAACGTGTGTCCGTTGTGCTGAGTGTGCACGCGCACGCCGCCTCCTCCCATTCACTCCCGGTGCGCGCCGTGCTGTGAGCTCATAGCGTTCCAGCCACCTGAGCTCGCGCTGTAACACAGCCGTGCTGATTCATCGCTGCTTCGCACGGCGAGTCTGTTGCCGCCGAAGCCGTTGAAGCTACAGCGAGGGGATTCCCTTCTCTCGGCACGGGTGGGAGGCGGCAAAACGCAGACTGACAGCCTGAGGGGGGGCTTTTTGGGGGGATCGAGAAATGTGCGACTAGGGCTAGGTGAGAGTTTTACTCAGCTCATGCCCTCAGCTCGGCTGCTGCTGCTGCTGCTGCTGTTTCTCCATCGAGCCGAAGCTCCTCATTCAAACACACACGCGGCGCCATCAGGTAGGGCTGCCTCTGTTTGTTTTTAATCGACGCGAGCAGAAACTAGCACATGAGAATTTGTAGAATTTGGTAGAAAAAAACGCAGGCAGGTTCGCTGCTTGTGCCGCTGCGGCCGCGGCTCGTCGACGTGCTGAAGGTTATTGAGTCGTCGGCGCCGCCGTTTCGCCCGACGAGCTCTACGGCGTGGAAGCGCGCTCGCGTCGCATTGTTTACGGGGGAGGAAACTGCCGGCGTCGCGAACGCGCTTTTGTTTCCCCCGTGCTGATTCATCATAAGCGGATCGCAGGCGAGCGGACAAAGGTCTGTTCAGAAGGGGGGGGGGGTGTCGGGTCGATGCCGGGCAGCTGACTCTCTCCTTCGACACTGGATTGGAAATAGTGGGAAGCAGGGGGCTTCTGGATATATGAGGGAGGGGGGGCATCTTTTGCTGGGGTAGGTTCATGAACCCCGATGCTTTGTTTATGTGTGATTTTAAGGCGATGCCAGGTCTTCCGTGGTAGGCTGCTGCCCTCTCCTAGGAACAAGTGGGCAAAAAGAGACCTGTTAGAATGCGTTTGAGTGCCTTTGACTTTCCCCGAGTGTATCTGAAGCTCTTGTCCAATGCCTGTAAATGGCTTCTGCTCGCAATAACTGTATCACTTCCACTCTCATCTCCTGTGTCTGTGTTTACTCCTAATAATATGACAATCATGAAACATTCAGGAGCTTCAGGCTCCTCAAGCCTGCAATAGTCTCTCTCTGGTGACCACAGACTCTGAGTGGCTGCAACAGCACTCCCAATTAAGAGGAACGCACTCTCTATTTCGAGTCTGCGGTTTAACTTTGAATGTGAAAGCTTTTAGAACCGGACGCATTGGGCTTAAGTCAATGCCCTTTGGTTTCTGACGGGAAGCGGACTGTAATCAGTGCCACACCTCTGCGTGGCGGTCGTGTCAGACCAGTCTGTATGCTGCTTTGGCACGGCCAGCTCTGACCTGCAAGCGGTCATCGAAAAACCCCCTCACTCAGACTGGGCACCAAATGGAGCAACGGGGATGCAGCATTGGCATGGTTGCACCACCATTTCTCCGTCTCGCTCCAGGCGCACTCGGCCCAGCTGTGCATTTATAAGGACGCCCTTTTGTGTCAGGAGACCCAGCCCCGCGTTCTGTAATTTCTCTTTCTCCTGCCACAGCAGGTAACAAGAACAGATGAGAGCCTTCACTGTGCAGCAGGGGGTGGCGTGGGTAGAAAGGGTGTGTGTGTTGGGTTGGGGGTGGTGGTGGTGGTGGTGGTGGTGGGGGTTGTGATGTGGACCTGTGGGGAGAATAGGCTGTGGACATTGGCTGTGAGATTTATGGTCCATCACATCCAACTGGCTACCCCAAGACCAATCACAGTGCACAGCAGTGTGTGTAAGTGCTTCTCCTACTCCCGGGTGATGCCGAAGCTGGAGCTCATTGGCCAAGGTGCGCTCGGGCAGGGAGGGAGAGAGGGGGGGGGGGAAGTTGATGAAACCAGGAGAAAGAGTTTAGCGCACAGAGGAAATGTCTTGTGCACAGACTCATGCGGAACATTCATGAGTTGCTAATGCCATTTCTACATCATCAACAGTCCTTGTGAGTGTGAGTTTGATTGGGGAGGATGGGGAGGGGTGGGGGTGTAGGGCATGTCCTCAAAAGTACAACTAAATCTGTAAAGAGAATTGGGAGAGCCTAGAGCGAATGCCATGAAGAATATGGGGGAGAAGATCAAGAGGAATGTTGGGGGGGGTGTTGGGAGGGGATGCTGATGATGAAACTCGCTGCAAGTGTGGGCTTCGCACTTTCTTTCGCCCGCTGTTGCTATGTTGCACTTTCAAAGCTGCGCTCTGCGGAGGGATGTGTGTTTTAGGTGCAGATGTTGTTGGCTTTGCTGTGATGGAACACAAACAAAGCTTCAGCATTCATTTACCACAGTGTTTTTTTTGTTTTGTTTTTTTTATGCTTTGCATCAGGCTCTATTTCATGACGGTTACAATCATCTGATGAAACCTAAAGTTTTAAGCAGTTTCATCAGGATTTCGGGGAAACCGCAGTTCCCTTGACACCTGGCGTTACTAATTGGTAGTACAGAATGCATAGTTATTCATTAGTAATGAACTACTTAGGAAGTGTTCGTCAGTATTTCAAAACATTTTACAGATGTCTTAATTGAAGCGTTTGCGAATGTGGAGATCAGTGAAGAATCGCTACTGGAATAATTGCCAGTGCTATTTGTCTTCTGATAGGAATGAACCAGTGCATTTAGGTGTAGGCTGTAACACGTCCTAATACCCTTTTATTATATCGACAGCCTGTGGCTCACAGTGCTTTACTATAGGAATATTCATGCATTGAATATTTTTCCCTCTCTTCTGTGTTCTGTGGGTTTTTTTGCCTGTATGTAACGTAGCATAATTCATTATTCATTATCATCATTCATTATTACTATTTATTAAACAGTTTTCGTCTTGATGAGTGTCGCTGGGCAAAAAATAATAGAATGCTATAAATAGAGTAAAAATACACTAGTAAATTTAATAACACATGTCGTCCACAGCGAGAAGGTCATGGGTTCGATCCCCGGGTCGGCCTTGGGTGCCTTTCTGTATGGAGTTTCCCCGTGTTCGCGTGGGTTTCCTCCGGGCGCTCCGGTCTCCTCCCACTGTCCAAAGGCTGCAGTAGGTTGATTGGAGACTCTAAAATTGCCCGTAGGTTTAAGTGCGAATGATTGTCTGTCTATGTGTTGCCCTGTGATGGGTTGGCCTCTTGTCCTGGGTGAACCCCGCCTTAGGCCCGCAGTCAGCTGGGATTGGCTCCCGCTCTCCCACGACCCAGAAATGGAAAAGCGGTTTAATAAATGGATGTCTGGATGGATGTCGTCCATATAAGTGACTCCTCCCATCCTTTTTTGCTGCTTTGAGATTCAGTTGTCAGCTGTTAAGTCATTTTATTTAGGGTGAAAGGGTTGTCAGTCTCTGGTGGTGTATGTGCATGGTCAGCTTCAACATGCTGGATAGTGATGTTCACATCAAAAGCTTAGCTGAGCAATGTGATATGAGGTGTGGGGCCCGTTTATTATGCTAAAACAAATGTACTTTTCCTCTCAAAGTGGAGCTGTGGTACATGCAGGCTGTTTTGCCAGTGTGTGGGTTGCAAGCCTAGCTTCCTTTGCCAGGTCCATTCCCTCTCAATCCGTTCCTCTGGGCAGAATGTTTTAAAAGGCGTTCAAGAGCCTCGTATGCCACTGCACTCCTGATTCCGCAGGCTATCGTAATGCGCTGGACTCGACCGGTTACTTCAGCAATGCCCTTGGAGTTAATTCCAATAGGCCTTCTGCAAACTTGCCTTCCGGTTTTTTTGCTGCGGTTCAAAACGTCGGCGAGCTTTCATAGAAGATATTTCCCCTAATTTCAGTCATGCACGTCAAAGGTTCAACCTTTCATTCTATCTCCACTTGAATTGTGGCTCTCTCATGTGGAGGGCTGCAGCTGCACAAAATCGATACGGCATAAAAAAGAAAATCTGATCTTTTTATAACAACATTTGGAGCGGGACCCAAAGGTCAATATTGAATCTACCTTGTGTTCAGATTTTCTGTGAGAGAAGAAATCCAATCTCTTCACTGCAGTTTTGCTCGCTCCGCGCCTCTAACGACTTGGCCCCTTCACTTAGGTGTATGCGTCCAAAATTGCCTCTATTCGTCTGAAATGGAGGCGACCACAAAGATTCACAGAGGATCAGGCGAGGTACCCTGCAGAACACAAATCTGCACCGATTAGAGTAACGACACCCTAAACAGTGTCAGCCACTTTGTAAAAGTCTGGTTCGGTAAATGTAACTCCCAGTATTTACACTTTCACAGACCCAAAATGCACTGCAAAATGTACAGTGTGAATGATTGCTGTATTGAGAATTCTTCACTTATTGACACCCACTTTATGCTATAATCAAAATAATGTGTCAAACAAAATGACAATTTCAGACATTTCAAAATGCTCCACCTACTGACTGCAAAGTAAACATTTTAGCTAGCTAGAGACATCAGTTTGTAAGAATAGGACCCTGTATATGCCAAACAGCTTCAGCAGTTCTTGCTAATTCATTCATTAATATTAGCATTGTTACTTTTTTAACTTGTCCAATAAGTTCTTACATTTCCTTGTAACTCTGCTCTTCTGTCCCCCCCTTTAGTTTGGGCAACTGACCACTCTTTAAGACACCTATGCATTGCATTATGGTATATGTTAGGGCTAGGCAGAAAAATTCCAATATTTGAATGTCTGTTTTGTTAAGTTTGTGTTCAGATCCGTGTTAAATATTTCGAATCTTTAGCCACAAAATCTGTAGCTAAAATTACTGCACGTTTCATCAGCAAAGGCATTTTAAAAGGACGGTGATTGACGTATGGTAAAACATAAAAAACAATTCACTGCTTCCACATCACCACAAAACGGCATCATGGCCGCTGAAGCTAAAAGCACAGATGCCTGAGACATTACATGTGGGAGCACTTTCAATTATTGGACAAGAGAAATGCTACATTTTTGTGTTTGTGCAACATTTCTCAGGTGTAAGGTGCAAGAAATCAAATATCAAAAAAAGATGTGGTGCGGAATTAATCCGAGTACCACTATTCGGTCGTGAGGGCAATCCCAGAGGCTCAGAGCCTCAGACCGGTGAGGAGGTCAGCCAGTGGATGAGCCGCCATTTCCATAATGGTCCTCGACTTCCTGTAGCTCTAAACCTTCTCCGTCCTCATATCAACTCCTCAAGCATCATGGGGCAGTGGCGGCCTAGTGGTTAGGACATTGCGCTTGGTGCGTAGTATCAAGTCCTGGCCCAGGCACTACTGAGGTAACCTTGAAGGTACCGTCCCGCTACACTGGAAGTCTTGGAAGTCACTTTGGATAAAAGCGTCAGCCAAATGAATAAAAAAAAGCAATAATTCTAACTTCTAACACTGCAGACTACATGAATAAAGCTCACATTTAGATCACTTAGTGAGGGAGATGCTCACTAAAGCCAAGCCAATGCTTATCAGGGTGATCCTGACTCTCATCCTTCCATTGGTTCCACCTGTAATGAGTGAAGGCGTTCATCCCCCCAGTAATGGCACATCATCGTGCCCTTTCTCCACCTTGCGAAACAGCTGAATAATATGCTTCCTTTTTCTCCCCTCTTATTTCACGCTCTGAATAACTGCTGCTTAATGGCTTCCCTGCCTTTCCACCGCCTCATGTTTACTTCGGTACATAAATTGGCGCCGGCCTCCCTCGCCCCCGGCAGCCATCAGCGAAGTCTGAGTTTTAATTCGTGGTTAAATGGCGCTCGACACACGCAGCTTGTTTGATAATTGACTTCACTCTAGTGAAGGGAGGGATGATTAGATCCGAATATCATCGCTGGTGTGTGTTCAGTGTGTGTGTTGGTGGGTGGGTGGGTGTGTGCGTGTGTGCCTTGTGTTTTGTTCTATCGGCGTGTGATGGAGGGGAGGGAAGGGGAGGGTGAAATCCACATTAATATCAGGTGCGGATCATGCATGAAATTAAATACAGAAAGTTTCCGAAGCGCTTGCTCACGGTCTGTCTTCATTAGCGAGCCGAGTTTCTTGGAGTTCATCGGCTTCTGAAATTATTCCGTTTCTGAAGCTTAGCAGCTGACGAGGCTCCTACATCTAATGGGGGAGTAGGGTTGTTGAGCGATTTTGATTTCAGGATGATTGCTGCTGATTGGACTCCCACTTTTACTGCTTCCGAAATGCAGCTGAAGTTGCCACCATCATTTTACTTGTTAGCACCTGTGGATCAGCAGTAATGCTGCATTCCAGATAATGCAGAAAGTCGAATTTTACAGAAAAGTGCTTCGGAACGTCACTTAATGTCACAGTTTCAACCCATAAAATCTAAGAGGCAGTGATATGAGGTCACATGAAATACACCAATTTGTCAGTGATATGACATCATACAAAATTCAGCAAGCAAGGGCCGGAGGTATGGAGTCACATAGAACTAAAATTGTGATTGAAATGGACCCAAATTGTATTTTAAAGGCACGATTGGGCACAATTCTCCAACAGCTTCCACTATTCACCTATAGTGAACACCGTAGACCAACTGAATGTATACTAACATGCATTGCAAGTCTCCTGTTGCCCTATCACGCTAGGTAGTGGTTGCTAAGGCACTGAAAACAAAACGATCAAAGCTTTTTGACTCTCTCGAATAATATTCCAAATAATCAACTGCTCTTGACAATTAAAAATGAAGACCCTAATGCTGTACATATAGCAAAAGTAACTTATTTTGTCATAGTGAACACACTTAATCTCACACAAAGTGCACCACAACCAGTCACTCAGGCACATGCCTTGGTTAGGGGAACCTCTGTGGTATCTGGGTTGGGAACCTGCGACCTTCTGTTCACAAGGGCAAGGTTCTAAACACTAGGCCACCACCACATACAAACCCCATTTCCCAAAAAGTCTGGACATTTGGAAAAATTAAACTAACACACACACAAAACAAATTTGCTTTTAATGTTTTGGTTGAAAATCTTTTCTTTGTACTTTTGTCAGTTAAATAAAGGTTCATGATAATTAACAAATCTCAGATTTTTGTTTTTATTGCATGTCCCAACTTTTCCAGAACTTGGGCTTGTAGTACAATCACTGACTGGTAACTCAGCTGAAAGAGACTTGAGTGATTTGTGGTCAGAATGTCCCTGAAACATGAGCTTGTTCAGAATACAGCATAAGAATCTACACTGGTCTTCACAGGGGCTGATGGAACTGCATACATTGGTGCTTTAAAGTTTGTGACCCTTTAGAATTCTCTACACTTCTGAATAGATATGACAAATTCCAAATGTTAAAACTCTGAGCTGCCCCGCCACATTATAGTTAACTGTTTATCAGTCCTGCACATTGGTGTGAAGGAACTTTAGCCCATTTCTCCGTACAGAACAGGTTCAACTCTGGGATGTTAGTGGAGTTCCTCCCATGAACTGCTCATTTCAGGTCCTTCTATGGTCAGAACTTTCTCTTGGTCTTCTTTTTCAGTGGCCTCCATGCTTCATTGTTGTTCAGTGTTCTCCTGATGGTGGATCCATGAACAGTAAGGTCCTCAGAAATCCCCATTGTTTGTGCTAATGATTCACTTCCACAAAATGTGTTAAAGCGGACTTCGGGAGATCTCTGTTCTTTAAATAAAACAGGATGCTTGTTCACGCCTGACTATTATTCCACTGATTGGAAACACCTGGCTCTAATTTCAGGTACATAGTTTTTTAATTTTGATGTTTTTTTTGTCAATAAATAAATGTCCAGGTACAATATTTGTCTTTTATATGGTTCAGTTGAGTTCTCTTGAAAATCTGATGATATTTTATGTCAAATTTATGCACAAATATAGAACATTTTAATGGGATCAGAATCTTTGAAGCCTTACTATACATGTTCCCTAAGAACATTTCTGGAGATAAAATGTAGTCATCACAGGCCTGCCTGTTTTTTCTGTATGCATCACCTGAAAACATTTGAATCATCAGCTCTAAGAGTTCCCCTTGGTTCATCCAAGGCCTTCATACAAATATTTGTTCTGACAGTTTATGTACGCTGACACGGTGTATTTGAATGGTGGAGAATAAGACCGGGAATGTGTGTTTTAAAACACACTCGCTCCTATGTTGACAGCATCCCTGCATACTGAAGGCTGAATGATGTTTTGTCGTTCACAACGTATTAGGTGTGCAAGTGGTGCCGTCCTTTTTGATAGACTGTTCTTGATGGATGCTCGTTAGATTTCCGCATCAGTAATCATGGTCATTAGCCAGTCAAGGACATTTGCCTTGGTTATATATACTGATTTAAAAGACCTTCCCTGATTAATATTTGGGGACCACTGTATGTTTTTTCTATTATAATGCTATCAATAAAGGCATTTCCTTTTAACTCAATCAAGTGAAGTGAAAGTGATTATTTGTCATTGTAAACACACTCAAGCACCACAACGAAATGCAACCTCTGCATTTAACCCAT
>JBBPDA010000030.1:2200903-2216808 GCA_037974385.1 Arnoldichthys spilopterus
CTCTCTCTTTCTCTCTCTCTCTCTCTCTCTCTCTCTCTTTCTCTCTCTCTTTCTCTTTCTCTCTCTCTTTCTCTTTCTCTCTCTCTTTCTCTTTCTCTCTCTCTCGCTCTCTCTCTCTCTCTCTTTCTCGCTCTCTTTCTCTCTCTCCCTCTCCCTCTCTCTCTCTCTTCCTTTCCCCAGGTGAAGCGGGAGCCGGGGGAAAATGGCACAAGCCTTACAGATGATGAGCTGGTGTCCATGTCGGTGCGGGAGCTGAACCAGCACCTGCGTGGCCTCACCAAGGAGGAGATTCTGCAGCTAAAGCAGCGGCGGCGCACACTCAAAAACCGCGGCTATGCAGCCAGTTGCCGAGTGAAGCGCGTGACACAGAAGGAGGAGCTGGAGAAGCAAAAGGCTGAGCTGCAGCAGGAGGTGGAGAAACTGGCCTCCGAGAATGCCAGCATGAAAGTGGAGCTGGACGTGCTGCGCTCAAAGTACGAGGCCCTACAGAGCTTCGCCAGGACTGTGGCGCGCAGCCCAGTGACCCCCACCAGAGGCCCCATCACCTCCGTCATCGGGCCCCTCATACCGGGCAAAGTTGCCGCCACCAGTGTTATCACCATCGTCAAGTCCAAAACAGAGGCGCGGTCATAATGCACACCTGGGTGGAATGGCCTTTAAAAAAGGTTTGGTCAGTGCATCGTTATCAAGCACAGGTCTGCAGCTTCTGCTTTGGGCCAAAATGAACTTTTAAAGCACCTGAATATGTTCTGTCCAGTAATGCAGTCCAGTCCAGTATGTCCTGTTTCAGTGAGCTGCTCTCAGTGATGGTCTGCTCTCTCATAGCCACCTATTCATAGTCTACTGTTCAAATGTTTGAAATCACTTTTAGCAATATAAAAACTACAGTTGGGGAGGGGAGTTAGGGAGTTAGGAAGCTTTACGCTCTGTCCAGAGCTGTAGACAATTCTGAAATGGGTCAAACTGGGTTCTTTCCAGGCCTCGGCTCTGCAGAGATGAGCATTTTTTCCCTCCAGTACTCTTCTTTCAATTCAAGAAAGCCCTGCTAATTAACTGATGAGTTGAATCTGGTGTATTCAGTGAGGCAGAAAGCTACACTTTGCAGAGCTATTGCAACATTTCGAGATGGTAGGTCCGAATTTCTGGTAACTTTTGGTAAGAAAATGTCCCCTGAAGTAGGCATGCCTAGTTGGAAAGATGGGATAATATTATCACCTCATAGTTCAGAGTGTGACATGCTGTTAATATGGCTGCTCACACAGTCGGCTGTAAGTAGGAATTGCTTCTCCAGTTTTAAATGAGATTTGACTGAAAGTGCTGTAATTCTGAGCTCCAACTTCCCACTTCTGAGTTTGACCCAGGTTGACTCCCCTGTTTAAAATGACCAAGAAGGCAGAGAAAGTACTATTTATGATCAGGGAGGTGTTTAAAATTGTGGATGCTGACATTTTAAGCAACAAACATTTGATATAGAGTAGCAACGTGTTATAACAACTTGCTATAATATGATAAGATGGGAAAATATAATTTTATATATATATATATATATATATATATATATATATATATATAAACTGAACACCAAATTACTGATGCACACCCTGCTCCCACTTTTGCAAAAAACGTTATGCAAATGAGAACCCACCAATAAGGTTGATGATATGTGGTGCAGTGATCAGTTGTATCTCACCTGTAGTCACATGCTAAGGCTCAAAACTTGAACACACATTGAGTGGGAAATGAATATTAAATCATAATATTGTATTCAGAATACAATTATTATTATGTAAGATTAATTTTTGTGCAAAACATTACAATATTAGGCTGCGCTGAGGCCCCAGTCTGGCCTACAACTCGGCATTCATTCTTCCTCTCGGCACATCCATTGCCTGCGTTATCAATACACCCCCTAAGCAGGCAAACAGATGGAGAGGGAAGCAATTTGGCTCGCAGCAATGTAAAAGTAGCCCTAAATTAAACAGCAGCTACTGCAGAATCTAAAAATGTAAATATTTCAGTTAAAAACTTCTAACTGTTCCCCAAAAGTTTGAAATGCCTGATGATATAAAGCATGCAGGGTTATATAAAAATGATTGCAATCTTTTGAACAGTAGAGTAGATATGACTATTCTGAGAAAGGTTCATTTGCATATATAAGTAAGACACGTGGTAGAAAGGATGCCCTCTGGCAAGACATTTCTCACAGGCACATGTGCAAATAGGTGATGGCAAATGTGTCTTTTCTTCAGTTATTCTCGTGTCCCTGCACTGTCTGCCTGATTTAGCGCACCCGATTCGTTGAATCAGGTGTGATGGAGCATTCCATGTTCACTGACATTCAGCAATCTAGTGCTCCCCTGACACAACAGGGGAAATATGAGATTGATATTGTTTTGATTTTTTCAGATTCCTGTGCTTGATGTCATCCACTGACCAGTTGACAAATGGGAAAAGCTAGAAGGGCCATCACAGTTTCACAAGTGGTGGTGAATATTGTCTCATGGAAAAGTTCACCAAATTTTCATTTTTAAACGACTTTAAGGCTTACTTTATACCAAGCTAGTGAATGAGGGTTTTTAATGTTTTTCACATACTGCTATGTTTTGGCATTAGCATTCTTAACCAGATGACTAAGGGGAAATGAAGCTGAAGTCACGACACCGTTTTATTTATTCTGCATTGAAATGAGAAATTACCTCTTTGGACAAGGCAATGATGAGGAGACAAAGTATTTTAAATGATTTATTCAGCTCAAAGAACCTTATATTCAAGCTTGAGTTGTAGAAAAACCCATTATAATTTTGGAACTATATTATCCATGAAGAACAACTATAAGCCACAGCTGTAAACTATAACTGCCAGTATGGTTGTTGCTGTAGATGATGATGGGAAAGACATTACTGGGAGACTGGCCCAGTCTTCTTAAGCTGTGTTGCCTGAGAGATTAGAAGGCTAAGAGGAAGTTAACACAGATTTGTACAGTCATCCAAGGATGCTAATGAGCAAACTCAGTATGTGGAAATATCTAAGGGCAGCAATATGTGGAAAGCAATGAATACTCATTGCTTAAAAATGGAAGTTTGATGTCCTGTTCTTTTAGTCTGTTTTTCCTGAAACAGTCAGGAGTCAACTGTTAGCTTTTTTTGTTTCTGTTTTGTTCAATTCCATTTGTGGAATGATGTTTACAAGTTATATTCTGAGGAATATGACAAGGAGAGGCAATAAAATAGTGTATTTATGCATGGAAAAATAAGAAATACAGTAGCTGTGTCCAAGGGTGATGTTCACCTTTTGTAGACACAAGTTACGTTGAGTTCGTCATGAAGGAGCCTTTCCGTAAATAAATAGCAAACTGATTTTCTTGTTTTCGAACCCAGAGAAGTGGCTAATAGTGTTTCTCGTGGTTTTTTGGACATGTTTTGAGGTAAACGTTCGTAAAGTGCATTGACTAATGTGTGAAATCTTTAGAGGTTTAGTTTTGTTTGGCGTCTTATGAACATTGTGTTTTTTTGTGCAGGTGGGTTGCTCGCGATACTCCAAATGCAAAACCCACACAGGCTTTATCGTTGAATTTATTAGCAAGTGTTCCTCAGTGTCTTTGTCTGAGTAAAGAGTTTAGTTGTATTTTTCGTTCCTTTTCGGTAAGAAAACCCTTTGTTCTTTATAAGGGGGAAAATGTTTTTGGGGGGGAAAAAAACCTTGAACTTGTTTGATATCGATTTTGCAATTGTACCAAAAGTGGCTTATTATTGAAGTCTGATAGCTTTTCTAGTGACTAGGCGCGTGCAGTGGAGTAGCGCGTGGCGTGCTGTGAAAGTGATCAGGTGGCAGTGTCGTCCACTGTAGTGGTGTCATGCTGTACTATTTAAATGAATATATTTAGAAGAATCTCTAAAACAAGGCGGTGTATAGAAGACAGTCGTCCATCCATATTGGTCCCTTCCATATATCAGATACAGGATTTATTTTTTTTTTACCTTCTGGATTTTGTTTAGCAATGCAAAACCAAATTCTTCATCATTATCGTTCCAAAAAAATGGACTTCCATAGTGCGACCTGCTGCGCCTCGATATGATAAAGACACTAAAGGTGCTGTCAGAGACATCCCTACATGTTCTAAGCGCTTACTGAGAAAGATGTTTTCTAACTATAGCAAGGCATTTTGCATATTAGGTTTGAGGTTCATTAATGAGAACTACATTATATTCATTTGGTCCTGCTTTATATTAGGTGTCCATCTTTACTGTAGGCTGGTGATCCATAATACTTGGCTTATACAGCACAGTTGATCCATAGAACAATGAAGCAGCTGAATTTTAAACTGACTGGATGACATAGTTTTGAAATTGAATAGCACACTCAATGTCATGTGAAAGTCGATGGTGGTGTCCAATCAGTAGTCCTCCTTCACATCTTACAGTCAGACATGGCAGGCTGTAATGAGTATATATTTAAACTGAGGATACCAATGTACACCTTCCTTTGTATCGGCATTATATGCTTTGCATTTACTTGAATTTTAAAAAAAAGTTACGAATACAGTGGAATTCTATGAAATAATAATTATGCACAAGAATATTTATGGGTTATGGATACCTAAAATAAATCTGAACCAAAATTTTGTTTGTTTACCTCCATTATATTGCACATGAGCTGTGTCAGATTGAACATAGCAGTGAGGCTCTAGACGACGTGTAGCACTATAGATGCAGTACAGTACTTTAATAAGCATATGAGAAGATCATATTATGTATGATCAGGCTATTTTCATGACTGAAGTAAGTAAAAATGCACTGTTGAGATGAGCATATTGTTTTTCTTTTGGTATGCTCTTGCCTGCTATCTGCTCAGGACAAAAATGTGTCGCATAACACACCGAAAGCAATTCATCTTTCCCCTGGTGGCGAGGGTCAGTCTGAGAATGTAGTGAGCGAGACTGGGTCGAAGTTCGAGAAGTCCTAAACTCCTGGTGTTTTTCTTAAATGGCTTTGTTGTAGAAAGAAGCAAACATAGACATAAGCTGTTTTGGTCCTCCCAAATATTCCTTACTTTTTATATTCTTTGTTTTAAAGAAGTGCTGCTCCACATGTGTCCACTAGTCAGCTCAAGCTAATGCTGATCTGTTGGCATCAATGCTAATTGGACTACCTGATCATTTAACACATTGGCATGTGTGGGGAAACTGCCCCTTTAACCACATCAACAGGCCTATAGTCATTTTGTAGTTGGCATCATGCACAAATGGGAAACCAGGGAAAATAGATGGAATCCTTGAATATTGCTGCTATATCACCACTGATTAAAATGTTCCAGACCTTTCTCCTTTCTACATTTGTGCCCTGAATGTCGCTGTATACTCTGAATTTCAAGGCTGCATAGTCGTCAAAATAAAAATAAGCTAACACTCCTGTGCACTAAATTGACACTGCATAAAAGAAAGTTGAATATTAAACTCCAACACTTATACATTATTATATGTACTATATATTACCTAAAACCAACTTCTCGAATTGTAGGCTGGGCACTGGACAAATCTTGCAAGTTTGTGTGGGGGAATTTTGGTAAAGTCTTGTGGTTAGTTCAATGCACCGAAGTGCGAGCTTGAATAGTCGTACAAAACAGCAGACATTCGGTACTTTTACTACAACATGATAAACAATTCTAACTGGTACATTCCAACTCTTTCATAATTTTTTTACAAAGGGAATATCATGGAAAATGTTTGTGATGAACAAGTGTGAGAATGAATGGTGACGTATGGTGAAAACATTGTTAAAGGTTCAATATTTACCATTTTCCAGTCTGTACAATACATGTATGAAAACAGCTGCAAAAACAGTTTAGGCTCCCTAGTTAGTTACATTTTTAAAAATCTATGTGAAAATTAGTTAATATCCTCTAAAGGCAACACATTTCTGCAAATTTTATTGTACAAGTTCTGGTAATTTGCCTGGTTTAGGATTTTGAGGAAAAATAAATCATACATTGTGGCCTGTGTTATGGCACATTTTATGTTTTATTATTTCCATTGTGTTTTACTCTTAAAAAACAGACATTAATAGAAATAATGTAAAATAAGACATGATTTGCCTGAGGGAGTCCAAACTTTTGCATCCAGCTGTTCAGCATACCGCAGTTCAGCTACACCCATTCAGGGTGAGTTATAAGGAGTGTTTCACCATAGACCAATTTTGGAATGAGGCACAAAACAGAGCATCCAGTCAGAACAGAACTCATCTACATGACCATAATAAAAGCAGCCCGTTCATTATTTAGAGGAAAGAGATGCTGAAAAGAGGTCATGTGAAAAATTGGTCTGTAAATCACACAAATGATGTAAGTGGGCCACGAGGATTGAATTTTGGCCATAGGATCACTTGATATAGAATATTTTATATTGTGCTATATACACAAATTCTGATATCGTGATTGACTCCTAAATTAGATTTTTTTTTTGTATTTTGGTTTGGAATATTTTTGGTTTGCTACAAAGGTATATGGCATTTCCCATTAATAAAAGGTCTAATTTGGGCATGATGCTGAGTACAAACTGCCTATAAGTGCTCAGTGGTCTATTGTGGTGCAGCACTGAACACTGATGAGAAACGGTAAATAGTGTTAAGTCAGTGGAGTTCAGTGATCGATTGCACCACACATCGCAACCCACTCCAGCACATCACCGTGTTGCGACACTGGAAAAATGATGATGCTGCCGTACTCCAGTTTGGAAGGAGCTTACCCTTAGTTGGCAGGTTGGCCAAGAGGAGTGCTGCAGCTGCATCGTCCAAAAAAAAAAAAATCTCTCGCACCATAATGTTCCTGCTGATTGCATCGTGGGTGGGGGCTGGGCAACGATGGGCCAGTGATGCTGTGAGCAGCCAGTTCAGCAGAACTGACTGTCCATTGTGATAGTACATGTATTGCATCACATACATATTCCAGTCGTCACATGTTTTTTTTCAATTAACATCCCCCGCCTACAAACCTGAGGAACTTTTAAGGGTTTTTGAGTCCTCTTCTGAGGTGTTGAATGGAGTTCTTGGACAAATGCCTCAGTTTATCCTTTTGTGGACCTACATTATTGATCACCTTGACTCAGAGCTGTTTCAAAAGGCCGTGTTTGCACTAGTTCTTATAATAGTGCTATTATACATCGGACAGTAGGAGGGATTAATACCATGCTGAGGATTATGTTGAATAATAAGGGACATTCAGTTGCTTCATCAAAAATATCTTTTATCACATAATGGATGAAAAAAGGCTTACCGACAGTGTAGGATGACGTGTCTTTTCACTCTTTTTATCACTATATGCATCCAAAAGGGTCTTTGACCCCCTTTCCATTGTCTTAAACAGATTTGATTGGGAGGACCGATAACTTTATCAACACTTGTGTGACAATATGTACTAGCTTTTAGGCTAAGTAGGCTTTGTTCATCATGTTCTATGTTTGGTGAGCAGGTAACCACAGGTTTCTATGGCTCTGAATAGTTTTTTTTGTCTCAAAAGTGTTAAATCAGAAAATAAAGCTACGAAATGTGAGGTGGTGATCGGTGAATTACATTGATAGAATGTCATTTTGGTTGATTTCTCTATGGGTTGTAATAATATATATATAAATATATATATATTTCAGTACTTTGTATCAAATACGGTAACAAAAATGGGTGAATTGTAACTATTTATGAATTAAATTATTGTACTTTTTTGCAATCTGTAGATACACAAGTCATATGACGTATTCATATATAAGAACTGTGGATTTTAACCATGCAGTTAGTCATTCTCGGGTGTGGCTAAGTTATCGATGTACTGTTGTATATACTGTTTGTTTGGCAGCTTCCTTTATTTTATATATGATCAATAAAAAATGTTTTGAGAGATGTCTACAGCTTCTTGTCTTTGGTGACCCAGACGTTTTTTAATTTTGTGAGGTTTTTTTTTTTTCCTCCAATTTTCCATTTTTGGTCACATTCTGTGGCATCGTCATTGACCCACTTCGATGGGTATAAAAATAAAACTGGTGGAGAAGGCTTTTCGCCATCAGAGCAGGTTTTAGGAGAGAGAGTGATCATTTAGATGGCACGATTTCCTCCCTCTGTGATCCAAAAAAAGCCGTCAGTCGACCTAGTTTGAGCAACCTCCGTGGACGTGTTTTTTGGCCCGACATGAGTGAAACGCTGGAGTCGTGGGGGATGTTGAGGTGTATCTGTCCTAAATTTGGGTGGGGGAGCAGACGAGGCATTCCCCCCTCACCCCCTCCCTCTCCCCTCATCACAGACGCACACCTTCCAAAACCATGTTCACTCACTCCTACATCGTCAGATTGTTGTCAGAAGCAACATCAGAGGTTTGCTGGGGCACATGTGGTGGTAGAATCCTCATTTCTTCTACTGTATGTAAAATCATAGAATATGGCTGGAACTGATCTAGAATACCAGCCCTTCCTGTTTTTTCTGCTTTTATTGACCAGAGAAGTCCTGAAGTATAATGAACCCTGGTCGTCTTCTTACAACCTAAACCATTGAATTCTTATATATTAGGTTAAAAGTTTTAAATTAATTTTCGTTGTTTGTCTAGATATACAAATTCATGGAAAAATCTAAACATATTTTTGTAATGCACCATATTTACAGTGTCAAAGGTCTAATTTTGGACAAGCAGTAAAATTTTCCCACATGTTCACGTTTTGCATTTTTTTTCAACAGTAACCACATTCAACATGGGGGCAAAACTGCAGCATCTTAATGGGCTGGATCTCATCTAAGCTTGACAAGTGATGTTTTAGAAATGTATTTCTGAAAAGCTATTGATGAATATTGATTTTTGGTGTTTGTTATCCTCATAGCACTAAAAAACTAAATTTGCAACTAAAACCTGTCTCTGTTAATTGACTATACCTAGGGTAAGTAGAAAACTGTATAAATTTTATTTTTTGTGAAATTGTTTCTTTAAAATGAATATTGTCCAATAGAAATAGTTAGAGCCTGAACAGTTCTGCATAAAAGGAGTTTATAAAATCAATTAAAGTCAATAAAATGCAATTAAAACAAGAATGAGTCAACTTAATTGCATTACACCACATACTGCTTAATTATTTGGGAACTGAGGAGACTAACTGTTTCAATTGCAAGGTGCAAGTGGAATGTTTACCCATTCTTGCTTGATACAATGAAGCTCCATACATTTTCAATAGGAGACATCTGGACTGCTGGCAGGCCAGTCTTGCACACAAATTCTGTGTCTACGAAGCCACACTGTTGTAGAGCATGCAGAATGAGGCCAGGCATTGTCTTCTTAGAAAAGATATAGTTTTGATAGCAGAATATGTCTCTCTAAAATCCAAAACTATGCCTCCGTGCCAATAGCACGTGCACACTCATGCCGTGGGCAATGATGCTGATATGATATTGCTGATTACAGTCTGGGTCTGGATGGTACATTTCATCTTTTGAACGAAGAGCTCAAAGTTAATTTTCCAAGAAACAAGCTAAAAGATGGAAGCTTCCACTACCTTGTGGTCCATCTGAGAGAACTCAGCGGTGTTTCTGTGTAAAACTGACATTTGGCTTTCTCATTGCGTAATAGAGTTTCAGGTTGCATTTTTTTTAATGTAGTGGCAAACTCTATTAAGTGATAGCTTTTTCCAAAGCCCTCCTGAGTCCATGTGTATGTTTATCACAGTAGCATTGACTGCATCTCATGCAGTGCCTTCTGAGGGCTTGACTGTTTCACAAATTTCTCACAATGTTTTGTACTGTAGATGATAAAAGACCTCAATTCTTTGTTATAATGTGTTGAGAAATGTTTTTAACTGACTGACAATTTCTCTCATGACTTTTGACACAGACTGGTGATCCCTGACCCATCTTTGCTAACAGAGCCTGAAGTGGATTCTTCTTTTATACCCAATCATGCTCCATCCCAACTTTGAGCATGTTGCAGGCATTAATTTCTGATTTTAATTTTATATTTGCAAAATAGATTTAAACTGATAAGTGAAAACATTAGATTAAAAAAAAAACTTCAATCAGTTTAATATTGTTAAATCGAACATTCTTGTTTTTGTTGAATTTAATAAAAACTCCAAACTTTTCTGGAAATGGGGTTTATAAATAAATTGTAAATAAATACAATGTACAATATGGATATTGTAAATAAATAATATTCACCAAGTTTTTCTATACAGCCCAAATACAGTCCATGTTTGGTATCCAAAATGTGCCATTTCAGTTTTCTACTAGAGGAGAAGGCAAAAAAGTATGATTATTATTATTATTATTATTATTATAATTTATATCCATCATTCTTTAGCTACATTGGCCTTGTGGCCCCACTGCAAACCTAAAAAGGCAATCTTTGGACACTAAATATCTTGTAAGTGTGTGGGGTAAGGAGGAAAATGTGTATAATGAACCATTTCTTTGCGTTGTCAGAATTTGTGAATGCTCATTGTCCCCCATCCCCAATAATTGCACCCTGCAGTCAAAATCCTTTTTCGCAAGTTCTAAACATGTTTTGTTGTTGTGTTTTTGGCTCTAATTACACCCAGATAGCAGCTGTTGCTCCATCATCTTGTTGCATTTGTCTTTTATGTCCTACAACGCGCAGTGCAATCTCTCTATTGAAAACGCACACAGCAGTGAATCTGTTTTTTAGTAATTCAGTCGTCCTTTCCTCAGCCCTGCATCAGGGATGTTTAGTATAGCTACATAACCCCTCTGACCTACATCCCGCTCTCATTTAGAGACGTTCGCCGCTGTGCCCGACCTGTCTGCAGCCCATCAACCGCAGCCCCCCTCAGGAATGCGGCCCCTCTATTGGACAGGCCAGACTGCTCCGTGGCCCCGGCGTTTGATTAATTTGGCACGCGGAGGGGAGAGGTGAGCGGATGGGCGATGTAGGACAGCATTCGTCATTCGTACCCAGTTCTGCAGCAGGTGCTTGCCCTAGTTCTCTCATCGCGCCGCCAGCGGCACAATTAATGTGGCCCACGCCACCATCGCCCGACCATATCCACCATATACGCCGCGTTCATACGGTCCTCTTCCCCCCTCGTAGAACCGGAAAACGGTCACGTCTCCGATTCGTAACTAAACTCCGCTCAACCGATCGCAACCAATTTGCACTGGAATCCCGATTTGGACATGCGCTCATTTGGACAAACGCGGAAACTAAATTATATGATTTTTGAATAATTATGTTCATTTTTAAAGCATGTTTGTATGCATGCGGTTGGCCATGACAAGTACATGTATTATAAGCGATATTTTGGAATCATCTTATTTAATTACATTTAATTATATTAATTTCAACACGTATTCGACACGTATTTCAGGGTTGCCAATAATGTACAGCTTTTATTCCTCTAAAGTTTTACTTCAAATGTAGCACAATTAAACTTTTTACTCTGTAATTAAAATGAATTATCCTAATTATACCAGTTTTCTATTATATTAATTTGATATTTATCCAATCGTTCCAAGGTATTATAGCTGAAAGGACACTGTGTGATTATTGACTAATACTAAATGTGCTAGAAAATTGTAACCACCAAGGACAGGAGGCCAACCCATAGCAGGGCAACACATAGACAGGCAACCATTCATACAAGCACACACACCTATGGGCAATTTAGAGCATCCAATCACCTTTGGACTGTGGGAGGATACTTGAGCACCCGGAGGAAATGATGTAATTTACTTAGCATGCAGCATCATGCGGTAGCCTATCAGCTCATACAGTCGCAATCATGCCCTTTGTGGTCCCTGTGTTATGTATTATTCTTAAATTTAAATCTATACGTTACTTTGTATGTCCCCTTAACGCGTATGAATAGTTATCCACCCAGGGGATTAGCGGCCATGGATGGCTGCAGCTTGGGATCAAACCATTGACCTTCAACTTTTTCTTGAGAAAACATCAGCCATAAAATATTTTTGACAGATTGTCCATTAAAAAAAGTGCTTTTGTTTGTGCTAGCTGTATTTATCCGGACTTGAATGCATGACAAATTGTAAATACAGTTTTTGAACTTTGAAGCAGAATCTTACAACAAGCACTTTAAGGCAGAATGAAATGCATAATTGGATCAAAGCAGGGGGATGAGAGACTTAACTGACTGACTGTGAGTAAAGAGAGGAAACTGGATCAATCGGATGAGTTGAAAGTAATTTTATGTCATGGCATGACTCATTGTATCTTGCCAAGTGTCCATTCATTCACTAAGGTTAAGGCTAAGTTTGGAGGTAATGAATGTGTGGTTAAGGTTCTACACGGATCAGCCATAACAGTCACACCACCTGCCTAACATTGAGTAGCCCCCCTGATGCTGCTAAATCAGCTCTGACTTTGGTGCACTGTGTGTTCTGATACCCCTCTATCAGAGTCTATCAGAACTATTCCACGCTCATCAGTGATAGTAAGTGTATGTAATGTAGCTATTGCTATTGATTTAATTATTTAAGCTACCGTAATCTAAGAAAGACTTAACTCTTAAATGACCCAAGGTATGTTGACCATTTCTGCATTACTCTGTTTAAACAAACCTATAAATCCTTTAGGTACCTTGCTTAAGGGAACCTAAGTAATGCCTGGGCTCGGACTTGAACCTCAACCTTCAGGTCCCAAGAGCAAGGTCCTTACCACTAGGCCACCACTGCCCACTAAAGTAGAGTTATAAGTTTATTTTAAGTGAAAAATGAAATAATTTGAAAATCCAATTGAATTTAATTGCTAGCCCTCCCCCCACCAACTCACCAAACCTGCTTCAGATTGTGCACACTAGCAGTAAAATAATAGCAATAAAGAATAATCAAAATAAACACTAACTGTATACAAATATTCACATATACATGTTAGTTTACACCAGGCATTTTGATGAAAATATGATCATACTTGGATAGCTTTAACCGTAATCTGCTAGTGCCACTGCAGTAAAATGACTGAACCCACCTGAAAACATTGACAGTGGTGAGAGTCATGTAGGGCATCATAAGGTAAAAGAGTACCCAAAGATTTTTTTCCTCATTTACCTTTCCTTTATTATCAGCATCACATTTAAAAAATGTGAAACTCATGTAGGTTTGCCAGATGTCCAGGATAGTAAATAAAATAGCTAAAGTTGCACTGTAGGCTTTACAACCCCTGGATGCTGTCAACACCAATAGAAAGAAATCACAGGCTTCTCTACACTTAATTGTTTCACATTTGTCCACATCTCAGATGTTAAATTATGAAGCGAAGTAAAAATTTGTCATTGTGAACACACTCAAGTGCCACAACAGAATGTGACCTCTGCCTTTAACCCATCACACATGCACACATGGAGCAGTGGGCAGCTATAAATAGTGCCCAGGGAGCAGTGTAGCGGGATGGTACCTTTCTCAAGGGAACCTCAGTGGTGCCAGGACAGGTACTTGACCCTGCAACCTTCAGGTCCACTAGACCACCACTGCCCATGATGCAGATGTTTTGGAACATCTGAGGTGCAAACAATGTCTGACAGCTAGTGGTGCATGTTTAATGTAATCCGTGGCCATATCGTGTTTATTTTTTCTCTTTGCGATAGTAACCCTTGAGGTGTGGTAGGCGCAAAGCTCTTTTTGGGCAATTGCTCGACATCTGTTGTACCAAAAAATCCTAAACTTGTTTGGCAAGTTGGCCTCTAGTGGACTAAGACCCAAGCTCATTTCAACTTATTTGTTGAGTAGGGCCACCTGGTAAATTACATTAATGCAACAATCCAATGATTCACTGGTCAATATCTTCTGACCTAAAGAGATTTTGTTGGAAGCATGCCAAATTTGGGGAAATTCAGTCCATAGGGGGCGCTGCAATTGATACGTTTCAACATCTCAATTGTTTCGGGCAGTGCACAATGCAGTTGTTTGATTAAGCTCTGTCTTTGATTTAATGAGGTGCCAGAAAAAAATGCTTTTGTGGGAAATATATTTCTGACAATAAGGGGTAACATATTTAATCGGTGTTATACACTGGAGACGCACTCTACCAGCTGTCAGATGGTAAATACCTTCCCCCTAGAGCTCTCCTGTGGAGAAACAACCCCACAACTCGACTAGATGTCAGGGCTTTGAGCTTGGGCTCCATCTGCTGGTGAATGAATAGAAAGAGCGCTGTCCTCTGAATATTAATGCCAATACATGTAAATGTCCAGCAGGTGGCGACAAAACTTTCATTGCTTTACAGCTCGGTAAGACCTGAATCATCAAAATCGAGCTGTGGCACGTTATGATAGCAGTGTTGTCCATTGTGCTGAAAGCTGTGATCATTACGACATATGCAAGAAATTCCCACAATTAATTATTTTAACTGTCATCTGCCATCTATGCAGGTTTAATGATTTTATATTCACAGCAACCATAAAATGTCTTCTTTAAACCCACAAAGCATCTGATATTCACCTATTGTTTTCTTATTTGGGATATTTTTAGGTTAGGACCGAATCTATGCACACTCAAGATCGCAATATTGCATATTGTTTGTGCTGGTTATTGGTAACTGGTTATTGCATGTTTCTATAATTCTACAGTTGTAACAGGATTTAAATTAAAATTCCAATTCCATTTTTGTAATATTTCATGATTATTTGACTTCTTTTGTAAAGCATTGTGTCATTTTAAGATCAGTAAACACTACACCAATGCTTTAGTTCACATTACTTGGAACCATGCCATCCAATAATCAGTGATCGTGTTATTTATAGGCCCAGTGGAGGCCTGTTTCTACTGCTCGCCCAATGGCATGTTGCAGATCGTGCCTGACGAGGGGACACATCTTCAGGACAAAGTCTGAATATAAACTAAGCGCTTATGCAACCGTTTTTTAAACACGCAATCATGTCAAAGAAGAGTGAGTCCTAATTGTCACATGTCTCAAGAAGATGGCGGTGAACGAGGGCCAAAGAATACAGTGACAAATGTGGCAAAAAAATCTCCAATATAATTCTGTTCATTGTAACATCTGGCCACGCTGATGGTCACATGACGCTGTAACAGTGGTTATGTAAGAATCCTATCTGCTGACTGGAAGGCGTTAGTCTATTTTTTCCCACCTGTTTTCAGACAAACCCCGCCCCCAATCTAAGAATGGCTAGTAGTCCTCACTGACGAGAGCGCTATTGGATAACCATTTGCAGCGAAGTGTGTGCGTGTGTGTGTGTGTGTGTGGGAGGGGGGGTCCTGAAGACTACTCACGAGAATGAAACAGTAACCAATCGTCGCTCTGGAGACGATCGCTACAGGCCAATCCAAGTGCAGAAGGAGCTACAAGGTATGCCAGCCGTAGCCAATCCTACCTCAGTGGGCGGGGCTGGCCAGAATACCGGCCGGTGGAAAGGAGCGAAATATTAGCCAGTTGAAGCGCAGGAGACGAGACATCACGACCCAGTACTCGCGAAAGGGAGGGAGGGGGGCTTGCCGAAACATGGGTGGGGAAAAAAAACCTGGGAAGCGCGTATCGTACGACTCTCGCTGCCTCGTGACGCCACTTCCCCGCTAAAGGAGGCGTAGCACCGCTCTAATGCAAAAAGACCCGGCTAGCCTGCAGAAGGGGACGTAGCCTTCGTGCCGCTGGCCTTAATACCGCTGCAAGCAGAGCTTATTCTGGGGTCTGTCTGGGCTTCGGTGTTCTTGTTCCGTGTGTCTAGGGGCGTTTGTGAAGGCACTTTAAGTTGAAAATGATTAAGAACGGACACCACCAGGCGAGCAAGCCGGGAGAGGACGGGGAGGCAAACCCTGTCGCTGTCGCCTGCAGTCCAGAGAAGAGGAGGCGGATCGTGCGTGTGTGGTGTGATGGATGGTAAGTGGTGCTTTATTCACATACATGCGTGTGTGTGTGTATGTATGTATAATCGTACATACATATATGTATATATGTATGTATGT
>JBBPDA010000030.1:2219987-2235184 GCA_037974385.1 Arnoldichthys spilopterus
TATATATTAGACCACAAATATAATTAAAAAATGTCTCAGGCATCAGATAGTGTATTCATGACCATTTCATGTAATAACATTCTGTAAGATGGCTTTTAGAAGCGTAAAATGCCCCAGCTTTCTGGTTCCTGTCATCACCACTTTAAATAAATCAGAATGTTTTACGTCAAACTTCTCTGAATGTCCTGATCATTTACTTATGTGTATATCTTGAAAAATTGGTGGAATTCCTTCCTCAACTGTACATTATTTCTACTGTTTCAGGAAAGACCATGTGCTAAGACTGCTACCAGCTGATTTTATTAGTTCTTTTATATGATTGTGATATTTATTTGATTCTGGTGTTTTTTCTAACTTACAGTTTATCCTGGTAGGAGTCCCACAATAGCAAGTTTCCACCCTTTTATGTGGATCAGTGAATACATTGTGAAGCAAAAATCAGATTTACATGTGTCAGACTCCTCAAAACAGCACCTGACATCTGCATTTTATATCCTGTTGCATATAAGCGTGTGCACAAGGGGCACTAATTTTGTCAGCCCTGTTATTTACAGAAGGTCGATGATGCCTCTGGTCTTGGCCTCACACAGAGGGGAGATGCCATTAGCTTCTGCCTTCAAAAGGGCATGCTTGTTGTATTGTCCCAATGGATTTCATGTATGTCCTTGTATATAAAATATTGTAAAGACAAATTGGTACAATATATGATTGTCAATAACACCAAAAGTTGTGTTTGTGCCTTTGAGATTTAGACCTTTTTAAAACTTTATCTAATTTTGTAGGGCAAGCTTAATTACACAAAAATTTGAATTTTCTTTTTCCATAGATTATATCCTCACTGACCTCACAACAGAAAAACAATTAATCCTTTCATTCAATATTAATTTATGTAAATGGTTTAAGAATTTTAAATATAATATTAATGTAAATAGTATTGATCTCATTAACAATAAGGCACAAAGTGAATCTTAACATATGGCCAAGGTTAATGGTAATTAATGTAAAGGTGAGCTGTACTTATTATAAGGCTGTCACGATTGTTTGATTATAATTTTATCATAATTAAAATGTATCTTTCATGAATTGGTTTAGTGATTACTTTGCAATTTGAACAATAACCTGGGATACCACAGATCATCATAAAGCCATGCTCTGCAGTCTCAACATTCTCCACAAGGGAAAGCTATTAGATCTCAAATCGCATTTGTTTCAATCACCGAAAGAGAGGAAACCCACACCAGCAGGACATCACAAATGCATGGAAGTTTGTTATGACAAATTTCTCATATGCAGATTAAAATTTCATTATAAATTGCCTATATAATTACTTAATCATAAATAATAAATAGCACTGATTACTAATTTAATGGATAGGGACAGTTCTCCGTTTCATTTGGAGCATACATTAATCCACCAAAACATTATACATAAACATAACACCACTGACAGAAAAAGTAAATAACATTGACTATGTTTCATTACAATGGCACCTGTCAGTAGAGTAAGATATATTAGGCAGCAAGTGAACAGTCAGTTCTTGAATCAGATGTGTTGGAAACAGTAAGTATCTGAACCACTTTGACAAGGGCCTTGTGATGGGGTTTTTAAAGTGTTCCAGGTATGCAGTAGTTAGTACCTACCACAATATATCCAAGGAAGGACAACTGATGAATTAGTGAGAGTCATGGACCCCCAAGACTCACTGATGCATGTGGGGAGTGAAGGCTATCCCTTCTGGTCTGACCCCATAAAAGAGCTACTGCGGATTAAAAAAAGAAGGCTGTATCTGAGAGAAAGGTGTCGGAACACAGTGCACCACAGTCAGAGCTGTTTCAGCAGTCAACTGGTGTTAATGTTATGGCTGATCAGTGTATAGTTAAGGTCAGGTTGCGATTCAGAATGAAGACACTCAGCGTTGCTAAAAATGGCTAAACAGGTGTGAGGTAATAAGGGACATTTTTTCTCGGTCACCTGATTCAGTTTAAAAGGCTCTGCTATAGATTCGCTCGGCTGCAGTCACGTGACACTAAGGTCGAGCGTTGAGGGCGTCGGTGTTACGCCGAGTTTTGCCTGTTTGCTGAGAATTGCTCATGTTGGCTGAAAGGGGGTGCAAATTATGTTACCAGCATCTTTTGCCCCAATACTGTAAATTTAATATATGTAGCACTCATTTGGGTGAAATAATAAGGGATGCAAATTTCGGCAACTTTAAAATCAGGCTCCCCGAATAATGCATGTCCCTATAATTTTAATGAAAATGTTTAAACCAAGCAGGATTTCAGACAAATTGTAAATGATAGCTGTAGAATTACAGAAATGATAGAAAGTGGCGAGGTAACATTGAGGGACCTGGCAAAAAAAAGATTATATCGTTTTTAAACAATTATTTGAAATCGATGTCCCAACAGTTTCTGCTTAGGGTGCACACCTCGGCAGGGATGCGGAAAACGCATAACACCTGTCCCCCTCTGACCTCAGCTCAGACTTCAGGTACATGTAGAGTAGCCGGCAGGTGACGTTAACATAGCAAGCTACTTCGGGCTCATTTTTACCCAGTTATCACCAGTGTTGTTGGTGTGCAACAAAATGTTTCAGTGTTTCGACTTAACGTCTTTGCAGGTAACAGTTCTTAACTCATTTTTAAAGCGATTTCATGCATAGTTGAGACGTGAAGAAGGTAAAACACTATTTACTCCTCCGTGGAGGCCTGCGGCAGGAGACTGCGGCTGTGTCTCCACGCCAGAGTTCCCGAAGCGGAGAAAAAGGCCTGTGAGCGGAGTGCCAGAATAGACCGAGAGCTGGGTGATGAAAGCAGACACGAGGTGAAGGTGGAGAAAATGCTGGTGCTGGGTAAGAGTGGTCAGCCTGACGGTCATTGAATTCCTCACCTAACAGGCACCTGGGCTATGGTTTCTGTCTGATGGATGGATAATTCCGGTCAACACAGGAGCGAGTAAAGGCAACAGCGTTCCTGAGCATGCTTCAGTGTAGCTCCTGCAGACATAAATACAGCAAAATGTGGGACTTCCTAATGGGCAAACACCGAAAAACCAGTCCCTTAAAGGAATGGCTCACTTAAAAAGCAACTGTACGCAGTCTTTCCATTTTAAAATGTGCAATTATTATTTTAAATAAACAATTAAAAAAATTAAATAAAAAAATTCAATGAAGCATATTTACTGTTTTAAATATCCATGTCATCCAGTGTTCAATTTTTATTAAGAAATCCAGAAAAATTACATGTTAAAATTGGTTTTAACAGTGAATATATGTTTAAATGTAATGGTCATTATTTTTTAAAGCAGCACTGAATTAATTTTTCTAACATTGCATTTACAGGGCTGTAATTATATGCCACACAAAAAGTGCAAAATCCTGTACAGTGCAAGTTGTCAGTTTTCAGTAGAAAGTTTTAAAAGCAGAAAACATGCAAACCTGATTTGTTTTTTAATTTGGGATTTTTTTTGTAAAATGCAATTTCTAATTAAGCAAGTTAATGGAAACACATCTTTTGTCTACAAAGCCATGCTGTGTAGTACATGCAGTCAGTGGTACCTTTCCACATATACAAGTCACATATAGTTTATATATAGCTGTATAGTATAGTAGCATAATTATTTCTTATACAGTGCCTTCTGATGGCTTGAAGGTTACACTCCTTAAACTGTGGTTTTCAGCCTACATGGATTGTGAATTTGCAGAATTCTTCTCTTCACAATCTTTTCACAGTATAACGTCTTGTAGATGGTTAAAGACCTACATTAACAATGTAGCATTGATTTTTTTTAATTGATTGACAATTTGTTCATGAAGTTTAGTTCAAAGTGGTGAGCAATGACAATGACAGTCTCTGATGGAGGCATCTTTTATATCCAATCACGATATCTAAATCTCTTATTAATTCATCTGTTTATTGTTTAAAGTTTGGAAACTATATAAACTCTCTTGAACCTTCAACTGACAAAGCACAAAGAAATGACATATTAATTTATTAAAATAAATTACTTTTTAAAATAAGTGTATAGAATATAGAATACAGTTAAGCTATTTTGAAACATTCCACAATAAGCAGATGAACTGATAAAGTGGTAAGAGTATAATGGTTAGGTATAAAAGGAGCATCCACCAGAGGCTCAGTCTTTGGAAGCAAATAAGCCAAAGGTGAATTGAACCATTCGGGCAACTGTTATCAGTGAACGATACAAAAGCTAACATCTGTTATGATATGAAAGTACATTTGTGCCTACGGCATGTAAAGTGGGAAATGTGTGAAGGTACTATTGACTTGGATGCGAACTGACGCACAGTGATGTCTTTTCTCAGGAAGCTCATGGTTGTTTCACAAGACACAGAGTGAATGTGCTTGACTGGCATGCCTACATTTCAAATGTTATTTTATCAGTTGTTCATTGCTTTATTGAAGTGATTAAACCCTTAATGTAAAAGATATCAGTTGATTACGTATAAACAAAAGCAGATGCACAGTTTGTGCCATGATGTATGAACTTGGTTCTTGGATACCACTGACTTTGCTTGCTTTGATTTTGGTAAATTCAAATCCAACACAATGTTCTTTTAAACTTGTCTAGGCACTTCAGAGAGTGGTAAAAGCACTCTACTGAAGCAAATGAAGATCATTTATAACCATGGTTTCACCAAAGAAGAGCTTGCCACCTTCAAGGTACAATGACCTCATTCTGAATTCATCACAATCATTAACTGTTTTTTTTCCATGTAAACTATGCATTGCATCAGCAATATCTTCTTGGGAAAACCCATAACCATGCTTTGTTTTACCTTGGACCTGGCACAGTACATATCAGATGTTTGGTGTGTTTATTAGATGTGTATCATGCTGTCTCTTGCCACAGGACACAGCATATTCATACAATTTTTCTCTCCCATGGTTCAGCTTGATTATTGCTGGGGTGTGGTCCCGTCCCTAGTGCTATTAGATAGATCATTCAAGTGTTCACCTGACACACACCTACGCAGAATTGCAAAACGATTTTAGAAGTGTGTACGTTGTGGTTTCTGTGAGCTATGCTTACACATGTACCACTCTGATATGTTTACATGCATCTTTGTGCAAGTATAAATCAGCCTTGTGAATAATCACCCCCCAGTGAAGTCTACAGTTGGGCTATACCTTCCTTGTTCCAAATGAGTCATCTTTCAAGTATATGACTTGCATATTTATATTATGGAGCATTCTTTTTTTAGTGTAAGAGGGTGAGGAGTGGAACTGTACTTTGGAATTGAGACTGAGCTTTAATGTCTCCATGTAACGAGTAACATACTGCAGCCTAATGGGCTAATGGGGACATTAATAATACTGTAGTCAGTGAATGGTGTAGACATTCATGAATTGGATCATCTGAGCACACAGCTTTCTTAAGTAAATAATGAGAGCATATCCTCTACAAGGAAAACACAAATGTGGTCTTTTATGGCCATTTGTAGTGATTTGCTCAGTTCAACATATTGGAAAAAATATATTAACTTTCCAGTAACTCTTGCACAGGCCGGACATTTTTTAGTATGTTAAATTTAACTAATTACCAGTTGTCTTGCATTCAAATGTGCAGAATTGTTCACAGAAGTGCTCTGTAGAGAATGTGAACTTAAGAAATCAACAAAACTTGGTGCTTGATCAGGTGTCCGCACTTGTATATACAACTTTTATTTTATTGTCTTTTACAGTAACCCTGAACATTTCTCATCCAGTCAGATTGTAGAGTGAGGAGATAAATATTACTAAGTGTTAATTGCTGCTGTTTTACCAGCAACCACATAACTGAAAACGTTATTGAATGTTGTTGCTAATTGCATAGTGTGGATTTCCTATTATGCCTAATGCACAGCCTGCTGTACTGGACAATCTACTGACTTCTATGAAGTTTGTCCTGCGTGGTATGGGCATGCTACGGATCAATCTGGCCAACAAGAAGAACAAGGTGAGCACCAGTGCTACAGCTAATTGTAAGCATCAAACTGGCCCAGCTGTCAACAGCGCAGATGGCAAGTCTGCTGGAGAATAATAGACTAGTCATTCACTGACTCACTGTGTTCTCAGAAGTTTTAATTAAAACACTGTGGGCTGTTTTTTCTCTAACACATCACACTTAATTTTTCATCTTCATCTTTTTGATGTTGTGCAGTGTTGAATTAGGATCCATTTTTGCCCATTCTGTGATTCTGTTGTCACTTCTAAAAATGATCTTTGTTACAAACACATGATATTGGTAAACCCACTTCAGGAGCTGGCAATTAAATAACTGAAAGTCTATGAAATGTAAACTTTTAAGCAGCTTGGAGGTGAAAGTATTTGACCAGTGGGATGAAAAGGATCTCAGAAAAGGTCTTTTGTTAAATGCAATAAAAATAAAAATCTGGCATTTTGTAAATTCTTTTTAACCTTTATTAAACTGGCAAAACTGAACCATCAACACACTCAAAATAAGCTGTGGAATATTCACACTGTTTTAACATATTGCTTAGGTCTGGCTTGTCACCAAACGTCCTGAGAGAATCATCAGTCAGTTAAAAAAGAACATTTGAACTGCGAGATTGCAAAGAATTTAGGTCTTTCACCATATACAGTGCATAATATTGTAAAAAGATTCAGAATCCTGAGAAATCTTAATCTGTGTAGGGAAAGGCTGGATTCTGTGTTATGTAGCTTATAAGAATATAAATTTTTAGCTTACTTTAAATATTGTTGATGAGACTAAACATGTTTGGTTCTGTACTTAAGCAGTGGAGCTTTGAGGCTAATGCTTCTAGCAAGCAATAGAAGTCAGGACCCCCCCCCCCCCAATCTTTTTCGTGTATTAATCCAATGATTCACTACTTCATTAAGGTTGTGCAGACTTGTTTTATGTCGTTTAGAGGACAGAATGCCACACTGAGCTATAAAAATGAATTAAACTTCATAGTGAAGCTAGACAAGGTAGGCAGCCATTGTAGGCAACTGGGTCTGTTTTCATAAACCACCTCAGGAGGAATACGGATTTAGAATCAGGTTTTGTGTCAGACATGATAATTGTGGAGTGTAATTGTTTTTGTCTGAATTTCTGTTCCTTTTTATAGCTCAATAATACTACATACGTGGGCAGTGGTGTCATAGTGGTTAGGACACTGCCTTTGAGACCTGAAGGTCACCTGAAGCTGCGCGCTGCTCCACGTGTGCACGTGTGATGGGTTAAATGCAGAGATTGCATTTCATTGTGGTGCTTGAGTGTGTTCACAATGACAAATAGTCACTTTCACTTTCACTACAAGTGTGTCCTGAAACACACTGATGAGTCTGTGCCACTTTAATGAAGAGCTGGATGCAGCTTGAGTGGGCTGACAGAAATCTTGTTGAATAGAAACAATATGGGTGACTTAAATTTAAGATTTAAGCTATTTAAGTAAAGACACGTGAACTAGTAAGTAAAATGATGGACTAGGTCCCTGAAGGAGGAAAATAATGTAACACACGGCACAGAAGGGCAGAAGTATTGTTGGCAAACAAGTTGCAGGATCACCAACATTACCATTAACAATGCTAAAAAAAAGGACTCCATGTACATCAATCAACTTGATATTAAAACCACTGACCAGTACATGACCGGGCACATTTGTGTTGCTTATCTGGGGAAGAGATGGCACTAGGAACCTGGCATTCATGTACATGTTAATTTGACACATGTTTCCCATGTTCTTGCTGTTGCTGACCAAGAACACCCCTTCATGGCCATGGTATTCCTTAATGGCAGTGCCTTCTTCCATTAGGATAAATTCAGGAATCTGTTAAATGTGCCGGACAACCTAGTTGGACTCAGAGGCCCCAACCTGCAACATATAGGAATTAAAGGATCTACTGCTAACATCTTAGTGCCTTTTAAAGTCTTGTGAAGTCCATGCCTTGAAAGGAAGCTGTTTTGGTGGCTTCAGAGTGACCTACATAATATTAGTCATGTGGTTTTAATGTTCTGGCTGGTCAGTGTGAGCTGAAAAGGTCATTTGTCCTATGTACAAAGAAATTCCTACCATGTATAACCACCACCACAGTATTACTATCGAAAAGGACATTTTAAAGACTTGAAGCAGACACTTAAAATATTTTTCTTTCATTTATTTATACTGTTGTGGGTTTTTTCAGGACCGTGACATTCAAATGCCTTAATAGATTTGTATGTTTCAATGTTGCATTTGCAATTTTCATCAATATAATTACTAGTACTAGTTTTTTGTCTTTATCATTCTCCTCTAACGTATTGATTTAATTCGTTTAGGGTCATGCACGCTCTGTACTGTCATGTGAAAGTTGTGTTGGAAAAGACCAGGAGCTGTTACCCTTTGTGGCTTATGCTCTCAGCAGTCTGTGGGGGGACCAGGGAGTTCGGGAAGCAGCTGTGAGGGGCCATGAGTACCAGCTCAATGATTCAGCACTCTAGTAAGTGTTCAATTGCCCCCTCACAACCTATGCTTTACTAGTGCAAAATATACCACAACACTGTATGTTGCGGCCTATCCGTTATTGCTGTGTTGGCTTCAGTCCAGTCGTATCTCCAGGAAATGACTCCTGTGACATTTACCAAAGCAGCCTTAATTGCTGCCTTGTGAAATTACGTTGTAGGTGGAAAAAAGCGTGGGTGAAATAGGTAGAACAATTACAAGAG
The DNA here is from genome assembly GCA_037974385.1 of Arnoldichthys spilopterus. Classification (NCBI taxonomy): domain Eukaryota; kingdom Metazoa; phylum Chordata; class Actinopteri; order Characiformes; family Lepidarchidae; genus Arnoldichthys; species Arnoldichthys spilopterus. Next base: position 2,228,657 of record JBBPDA010000030.1, read on the forward strand.
AGATGTCAAGTATGACTTGCTGTTGCCTTGCAGATGTCTTATGGATGAGAGTATTGGTCTGGGGTATAATGTGCCCTGTCTGTTGAGGATTGTCTTGTCTTGTTTTTATTTGTGCATTTAATTGGCAAAAGAAATGAAAGAAAACTGTTTTTCCTTTTAAGACAAGATGTTTGGTATCTCAAGTTTGCACACATACAGTATTTTAGCCCCCCCCCCCTTCTCTTTAGATTTATATTATTCTTAACAATTTGACCACTGGTTATGGCCAATTTATTACCTTAAATTCAGCAAAGATAGCAAGAACCCAATCCACAAATTGCCGTCATGTTGTATGATATGCATGTAGGAGTGGAGGTGTCTAAAAGGTCTGTTGTGAGCTCTTGTTTTTTAATAAGCTGTGAGCATTTTGTGTGCAGTGGACCTCTGGTATGATCACTAGGTCCAGTTACTGTGTGGGCTATGTTGAGCACCCTTGAACCTACTAACAAAATGCAGAGCTCTTCATGTCAAACCAAACCAGGTCCTGTTAACCGTTGCCACATCACCAGATGCTAATGTCGCTATTTTCATGCCTGTTTTCAAGGCCATTTTTCAACCATACTATTGTTTGTTACAATGCAAAGGGGATGACAAAGTGAAGTATTTTCGTGACTATTTTATTTTGGGCAAGAGGACATTTTTGTTTAATCAATCAATCAATTAATTAATTAATTAATTATTTTTTTGCATTTTTTAATGCAACTAGGATATCTTGTTTTTCATTACTTTCATCATTGTCCTCTCATTTTGCCACTAATTCACAGCTTTATCTTGTTTAGATACATCTGTGGTATTTTTTTGTTTTCTATAACTGCCTCATGAAAAGCTCTGATCCAATGCAGCATTAAAAGACACCAGACTTATCAAATGAATCAGGGAATGGCTAGTGCTGTTTTTATCTAGATAAAGTAATCAGCAAGCCACAGGAGGACGAAGCTGTGGTTGGATTGACAGATAATTAATAGCTTCATGGGCTAAGACCTGTAGCCCCCGTCAGCTTTGTGATCAGAACTCGATAAACGTCATTCCTTAGGATTACCTTTTTAACATGGCCTTCTAAAAGGATTCCCACAAGCACACCATCTCTTAATCTACTCCCACATACTGAGTGGTCGATTGCTTTTGGTTGGAGTGAACTGTGAGTAATGCTTTTTTTCGTGGTGTTCTGGGTTTGTTTATGACTATGTTTATGATTATAAATGTGTTGATTTTCCTAGGATTAGCTGTTGCTCAAGTCAAGTCAAATTTATTTATATAGCACTTTTTACAACTGATGTCACAAAGCAGCTTTACAGAAACCGGGTTCGAGCCCCCAAAGAGCAAGCCAAAGGTGACAGAGGCAAGGAAAAACTGTAGGAAGAAACTCAGGAGGAACCAAGGCTCAGTTGGGGAAACCATCCTCCTCTGGTCGACACCGTATAGTAATAACAAACAAGAGAAAAGAAAAGGAGAAAAATAATAAATAAAATAAATATATATAATAATAATAATAATATTATTATTATTATTATTATTATTATTATTATTATTATTATTATTAATAGTTCTCAGTGTAAATGGGCAGCAGCAGTTCCTTGTGTACAGGTGCTGTGATGACTTTAGATTGTTAATGATGCTGAAATGTTACGATTGTTAAAGATGATGTAAATTGTGGTCTGAGTCCAGGCAGGAGCTCCGACAAGACTCGCTATGACAGCATAACTAAAGGGGAGACCTAGAAAGAACAACAGACATGAGGGCAAGCAAGACATTAATTAATTAATTTGACTTGCTTATCTGTCTTTAACACTTTTTATGACATTCAGGTGTCTATAAAATTAGAAGTTGGTTAGAAGTAGAGACAAAAAGTCACTTTCTCAGCTGAAGAAATTCGAGTGCAACTTGGGTTGCATAATTTATTGCATTGTTACACATTTTCGAATGTAGTAATTCACAAAATTATGTATGAGTAGCTCAAGTCATCAGCATTTGCGTTTCCAGATTTTTCTGACTATTTTGAGCCTAAACATGCTTATTTGTGGGCAATGGTGGCCTAGTGGTTAGGACCTTGCCCTTGTGAACCGAAGGTTGTAGGTTCAAGTCCCTACCCGGGCACCACTGAGGTGCCCTTGACCAAGGTACCATCCTGCTACACTGCTCCCCAGGTGCTGATGATTATGTGCACATGTGATGGGTTATTGCAGGTCATATGAGGTCACATTTCGTTGTGGTTGATTGTGTTCACAATGACAAATTGTCACTTTCACTTTAACTTTCACTTTCATTTTCTAATTTAAATCATCGCAATTGTTTCAGGGCTGGTCAATGGCTTCTGGGACATGCTGCATGGTGTTGTGGTTGTGTTCAAGATGGAAGATGTTTATTCGTCACATACACAGTAATACTAGTACAACATGTAGTAAACTGTATCCCTATACACCCAAACAAATGTGTAATGACTGTTTGCTAAAGTTAAAAAAAAGTAAGTATAATAAATAAAAACATTTGTCTAGTATATTTATATAGTATATACACACAGTTAACAATATATACAAACTTAAATTAATTTGTAAAGGTATAACAAGAGGTTTGCAAGGTGAGCTAGAATATCAGTTACATAGATAAAGAATGTGAAAATATAGATAATATATAAAGTGTAGAAGTGCAGACCAGACACATGTGCAAATAGCAATTTTTTTTATAGGCAATGCAAGGCAGTGGCTGTGGTTTGTCTGCATAATAGTTTTAAATACAGGATTGCAGTATTGCAGTGCAGTGAGATGTATAGTCCAGCTGAGACCTACTGAATGTGAGGCCTCTCTTGGTTTAGGAGCCTTAGGACCTCTGGGTACAAACTCCTGAGTCTGTCTCTTCTAGCCATAAGGTTGCAGAACTGAGGAACAGACATTTATTGGGGTGGGAAGAGTCCTAAATAATTTTGACAGCTCTGGTCCTGCTGCGCCTGGTGTAAATGTCCTGCAGGGAGAGCAGATTAGATCTGCAGCAGCGTACTGCAGCTTTGGTTTTAGGATCATAAAACTAATGTAATTGGAGAACTGGAATCAATCATTATATAAAAATGTTTAACACCAACTTCTGAGATCAAGAATTAACTTCTTAACCTGAACCTTAAGGCTAGCCCTCCTGTCTTTGAGCTTCATTTTGCATCCTGGATTCCTGTAAACACTTTAATCATTGGTTTAATCAACTTATTTACCATGCATTCAACCAAGCAACAGCTTTTTGCAGTAGATGCATTTTTTGTTTGAAGATGGTGAAGAGAACTGTGCAAGGCAAATCAATGGAAAGTGAAGCTTTAATGTAGGCGTGGCCTAAATGCACTCAATGCAAATGTCTCTATACAGATGTATTGTTCGTCACTGTATATACTAATGGACAATGAGTGTGAGCTGTAGCAGTCAAGTGTTGGTAGCGGCAACAGAGGTAGAAGACCAGGTGTAAAACGGGCGATTTTAGCCAAAACTCTATGAAATACTGAACTCTTAATTGTGTTTTCAAAAATGTAGGCTATTTCATTTTATCTGTAAACGTCCTTTACGTTTAGCCTCACCCATACCTTCTGTCTTGCCATGCATCAGCAGAAATCCTCAGATACTGTACAGATGTTTGGTAGTGGAAATGATAACACAATGATCATGTAACTGTACCTCACTTCACTGCCTGAACTGGCCAAATAGATTGCGACCAGACTGAAACTGCACTCTAAATGAGCATCTGAGTGCATTGGATAACCCTGGGCTGTCTGACTACAGTCATAGCAGAGTGGAAGCAAATCGGAGACCGGAGAATGGCCATTTTACCCTCTGTCAGCTGAAAATGTTAAGCAGGGCATGGTGTTCTCTAGAGGTGCTAGTTGTCCTTAGCCACCTGCATATAGCATCATTAAAGTTGAAGAAAGCACCCAGCTCTATCAGAACAACCGATTATCTTACACTTTACCTAAAATGTTTTTTTATAATTGTTCTAAGCTGCTTGTGACCATGCTAGATGCTGATTCTGTCTAATTTACTTTGCTTTGTCCACTTCTGCAGTTTCTTTGAAAACATGGGCCGGATCATCACCCCGAACTATGTCCCAACTGAGGCAGATGTGCTGAGGGTGCGAGTGAGAACCTGCGGCATCATCGAAACTCAGTTCACCCACAATAGCTCTATTTACAGGTAGAAGAGCAAACGTTCTTTGTCCTCCAAAAGCATTTTAATATAAATAGATATAAATAAAGTTATGTAGTCTTTTCAGACTCATATCAGTCAACATTAAAACAGGAACAGGCTATTGGTTTTAATGACGTATTTATAATGCTTGTGTGTTCAACTTGATATGCTAAATTAATATAACCATGTTGTGTCCGCATTATCACCCATGGGGAACAAGGAGTTCCCCTGTCTCAAAAAATCCCAATTTAACCTTTGTTTATAAGTTGTATTGCCTTCCTTAAACTAGGACCCCTTCACTTGATGAACAGAGATGGCATTGAGACAAAGGACAGTGGAAGAAGGTGGAGACAGGCTGGTGGTGGGGTGTGAAAACATAAAATAAGAGCTAGAGATGAAAAGAGTGTTGGATGGGAAGGAGGAGGAGGTTTAGACCTGGTCTACCAACTGTGACACGAGTTGACTTATTTTATTAACAGCAATTTATCTACATTTAATTGTTTATCTACTATTGTTTATACGTTATCATCATAAAATGTTTTTGGCCCAGGCTTAGTTATGAAATGTTTGGCCCATTCTGTACTGAATTCTTGGCTACTATTCTGGGGTCAAGATTTGGGTCTTTGTTGGGTAAATCGTGACAGTTTGACACAGCTGGAGGAGGCCCCCACGCTGTGGGGTGATTCAGAGCCATGAAATATTGATTACTTTTCCTGCACTTGTGGAGGTGAGGATGATATATTCTCTCTCTCTCTCTCGCTCTCTCTCGCTCTCTCTCTCGCTCTCTCTCACTCTCGCTCTCTCTCTCTCTCTTTCTCTCGCTCTCACTGTATTTCATCACTACATGTTTAGGACAAAAGTGTGGAAAAGTGATTTGAAAATTATTCTAAAATGTCTTTGAGTGGCTGGTGCTTTCAATTGGTACCTTCTCTTGTGTTGATTGTTCTCTAAATTGGTAGGTAATCTTTTTCCTCCAATTATGCCTATGTCACAAAGTCCTTGGCCTTGGTCCTTGGCGTCACTGAACATTAGTTATGAATGTAGTCAAGGATAGATCTCCAAGGTCCTTTATGCTGTGCATGATGTAGAGACCAGGGACATCAACACTCAATTCTACTTGATGCCAAAAGAAGGTTCCTTGACTTACTAACAATAATGGAAACCTTTTGTGCTACGTGCTACATAGGAGCCTTTTTAAAAGGTTCTTTAGAGAGACAATTTAGTGCAAAAGAGAATCTTTTATCTCCAAAATCCAAGAAAATGTTTCTAAATTTCAATGTAGGTCAATGAAAAAGAATATATTGTATGATGTTTGTGAAATTGCTGTTTGTGAAATTGATGCATTGTGAAGTCTGTCATTCCTCATGATTGTTGAATTAGCTAGGTCCACATGAAAACTCGACTTTTTCCCCCTTTTATTTTAGTCCGTCTTAAGCAGTATTGTTACATTCTAACATTTATAAGTAATGCGATAATAATAATTCATATCACTAATAACAATTCGCTTTTTATATTCAGTATTGGAAAAGGAATTTCTTTCAAAGAAATAACTATTCACTCTATTAACTAATGTCTAACTTGCACAACACTGATCAAGGAACATCACAGGTCATCACAGTTGGCTGTGTATAAGCCTGCATAGCCACACACTTTTCAGAGTGCCTATGCTAACCCCTGTCCACTGTTAAAAGCACCTACAGTAGATATAGATGGCCAGTTGCAGGTGCATTACCTACCCGTGGAAGCTATGGGACCAGAGTAGTTTAATGTCAGTAAATAGTAAAAGATGATGAGCATATATATAGTCGTGAAAAAATAAGTACACCCCATAGAAATGGTTAACTTTATTCAGCATGAACAAGAAAACATTTCATTTTGATTTATAGTGCCTACAGATAAGGGTGATACTTTTTTAAAAGGAAAACAATCAATAATTTATTTAACAAAAATATCAATAGATGTCATTTGCTTCTATGGAGAAAGTAAGAACACCCTTGGCCTTAGAAGCTAGTTTTGCCCCTTTAGCTGAAATGACTTCTTAGTGTTGGCAAATTTGTACACCAGTCTGACAGCTTGCTAAAATTGATCACTCCTTCACTGTTCAAAATTCAGCACAGTATTTCTGGGATATTCTAACATACAGTGCCCCTTTCAAACCCACCACTTTTAAAATCTTTTTTAAATCTGGGCTAGGCCGTTCCATAACCCTCCATTTCTTTTTTAGCAATTTATTGGTGAATTTGCTAGTGTGCTTAGGATCCGATTGAAAGGGCAACTTCTGGTCAGTTTTGGACTTTTTGGACTTTACATTATCGTCAAGCACTCTTTGATATAA
>JBBPDA010000030.1:2241471-2283980 GCA_037974385.1 Arnoldichthys spilopterus
CGGGCCGGGACTCGAACCTGAGACCTTCAGGTCTCAAAGGCAGTGTCCTAACCACTAGGCCACCACTGCCCAATATGCTATACTATAACTGGAATTCCAAAAAAGTTGGGACCTTTTATTCAAAAAATAGACATCATTTTGAATTTGATGGTACAACACATCTTAAAGTTGGAAAAGGGGAATGTTTACCACTGTGTAGCATTCTCTTTTCTTTTAATAACAGTTCATAAACATCTGGGAACTGAGGAGACCAGTTTCTGGAATTTTGAGAGTGGAATTTCAATATTGATTCATCTGACCACAGAACAGTTTTCCACCTTGCCTCAGTGCATTTTAAGTGAGCTTTGGCCCAGAGAAGACAGCAACATTTTTGAATCATGTTCACATATGGCTTATTCTTTGCATGATAGAGCTTTAACCTGCACTTGTAAACGGCATGAAGAACTGTGTTTAATGACAATAGTTTCTGGAAGTGTTCCTGAGCCCATGCAGTGATTTCCATGACAGAACCCTGCCAGATTCTGCCCATTTGTACCCGTCCAGGTTTTGCAGGCTTTCAAAGACTCTGCAGAGTATGATGGGGGGAAATTTAAAAATGCACCTTTTGTTGATGCTCTTGAAAAGCACCCTATTATAATGGTCAAAAATGTTTAATATAGCAAGTTTTAAGGTAAAGCATTCAATGATCTTTCAATTAAAGTACACAGTGAACTCCAGCAGTTTGAAATCTGAGCTGACGTCATTTATTTTTGCTCATGCTTTTACTGTCAGAATGGCTGTGCAAATAATGAGTCATGGAGCTCTATAATCCACAATACCAGTTGGTTATAAAAGATTTCTACACTTTATTCAAGCACAACAAAAAGATACTGTAGTATTATAAACAACCAACAGGTTTAATGTTAAAATGTCATGCAACTAGGGTTGCAAAGGGGTGGAAAATTCCCAGTAAATTTCCAGAAACTTTCCATGGGAATTTTAGGTAGGGAATTTTGGAAAGATTACAAATTGGAGATTATTAAGAGTGGGCAGGACAGCCAATGGTTGTTATGTGAGGGTAGGTTTCCTTCTCTTGTGTCCAGGCCTCTTCATGTTTGCAACATTGTCAGTAACAAGTGCAAAAACGCATAAAGGACTGCTTTCAGTTCATGGTTTCATGCTGGTCGGAGAACATTAAAAAATCTCTTCTACTTCACATTGGATGGCAACATCAGGCGTCAGCCAGTTGCATAGAACTAGCAAGTGTACATTTAGCATATCTGGTTTAGCAGTTAGCTAGCTACTGTATAAATACATTTTGATTTAATAGTTGCTAGTTAAACTTTAACACCACAGATCAAATATTATCTACCTCAAAATGTCATCAAAACCTTCTTGACTTTATGTCTTACTTGGGCTCAGATGTGTGGATTCAGTAGTCTCTATCTGTGCTTTGGGCTCAAAAAAGTAGCTTTAGTAGTTCAGAATTCTATAACTAACCCCCCCCCCCCCACACACACACACACACACAAAATTGATCAAGAATCAATAAGGGAATTTATATAAAAAGCCTAATAAGGAAAGTCAATAATAATATCAGTATCAATAAAACCTTATCAATATCCATCCCTAGCCACATTCACTGTGCAAAATCAAACATGCAGCCGTGCAGTGTCCATAGACAGATACTGGCACTAAAAAGGGATGTACTAAAGAGCTCTGTGACTTTAAATATGGCACTGTCATAGGACGCCACCTTTGTCTCAGTTAACTTTGTGGAATATCTGCGCTGGTCCAGTAGCTCACTCAAAGCACTACTCGGAGAACAAGCCTACTGAGTGCTAAAGTTCATAGCGTGGACAAATTTCCAGTCCTCCGTTGCTTTACTCCCTACAGAGTTCCAAACTGCCCCTGTAAGCAAAATCAACTCAAGAATTGTGTGTGAGCAGCTTTATGAATTGAGTTTTCACAGCCAAGCAACTGCACACAAATCTAAGATCAGTATGTGCAATGCCGAGTGTCAGCTGGAGTTATGTGAAGCATGGGACCACTGTACTCTGGAGCAGTAAAAACGTGTTCTCTTTAGTGATGAATAGATTCACTGTCTGATGAATGAATCTGGGTTTGGTGGATGACTGGAGAATCTCCACCTGCATTTGTAAGGCTTTTGGGTGGATTTGTGTTTATCTTATAGCTGATGATAAGAAGTCCGTTTAAGATCTAAATCTTAAAATCTTTGCTCAGTGACATATTATAATTGTTTGTTCAGCTGACTCATATTCCGTAATTTACATGAGGATTGAATATCTTCTATTTGCTCTTGGTTTGATTTTAAAGGTCAGTTTAATGACACACAGCACTGCGTTCAGAAAGCCAAGAAACTGTTGCTCTAGCAGAATGACAGAATCTAATTGTGTCGTCATTAGACTGTTGAAGGAACGGAGGCTGACCTGTCTGTAGCTTTTCCCTTAAAGTTTTGAAAATTGTTTTTCAGGATGAAGTGTCCAAAGTGTGGCCATGTTTCTGTGGAGCAGACAGCAAAGTTCTGCAGTCAGTGTGGGATTAAGCTGATAACACAGTTTTCTGAGAAAACACAAGGTAGGCTATTTTGTACTATAATGATTCATGTTTGCCATTAGTCTTCCGTGACTATAACAAATTAAATGAATATAAAAAGTCAATTTCTAGTAGCTAAATTGTTAATGCGATGTTCAAGATGGGTGTATTTTTATGTAATCTATTACATGATAATATGTAAATGCTTAATTAAAAGAAGCATTGAGCTTTTTTTGTAGCGTCCTGAGACGTTTTGAATGTGCATTTTTAGGACAAACACCAGAACAGTCTGTAGTCATTGCACTGGGCACTGATGCAGAAATGGCAGATACAATAGCAGACTCCTCGGCTGTATCTCCCAAAAGGCCAAATGAAAGCAACAGTCCGAAACTCCAGAAAAAGGTGATCATTTTAGTTGTTAGCATCACTGTTTGCCGTGGAGCATGGACACTTCATTGTAAGTTGGCTTGAAAGTCTATTCAGCTATTGTTTGGTTTCATTTTATTACCTCTTTTTATTCAGAGGAAAAAAAAGAAGAAAAACAAAAGGAGAACATCAGATAAGGAAGAGCCTTTGTCTTTGACTTCAGGTCTTTCTGACATCTCCCTGAAAGATGATTCAGTGGAGATGAGGCAGGAAGAAGTCATGACCTCTGACAGTGAGGAGTTTGTCTGTGCTCCGGACAGCATGCTCGACTCGCTCTCAGACACAGTTTCTCAGTCTGAAAAGAAGTTCGGCATATCTGCTGAGTCTTCTGCCCTCCATTTTTCAGACAAAAAGACAGAAGTCCACTCAGAGCTTAATGAACCTGGAGAAGGTTCTACCAAGGGTGAGACTTCAACAGAGCAAACTAAGAAGAGTTGTCTTCACTCGAACAAAATGCAAGGACACAAACCTCCGTCTACTGAAGAACCCTCTCAGGAAGTATTTGAGAAGGACCAGGCTTCTGTACAGCAAAGCAAGAAGGCGTGTCTTGACACTGGAGCAGCGCAAGAACAAAACTCTTCATCTACTCAGACCACTGATATACACACGGACAGTGACAGAATGGTCAGCTCAAGTCCATCAGGCTCAGAACCAGATCAAATGAGTGACCAAAAGAAATCCAAAGCTGACTCTAAAAGTCTGAAGGGCCAGAAAGATACTAACAAAGAGCAAGTCATGCTAGACCAAAATGCCAACGTGGAACAAAATGCAAATGTTCGAACCAGTGCACGAAAACAGACACAGAAAACACAGAGCTCAAACTTGGAAAGCAAGAACCCTCCTGCTGGTAATAGTGGAATGCTGTTCGGAACACAGAACAGAAGTGAGGTAAGGTATAGAACTTGTTTTTATGAGATGAAATGGTTTGAAATGGATTGAATCGATGATTAAATAGAGTTATTCCACCTTCTGTTTAAGGTCCAAGGCTCCAGTGTAGACACAGAGGTGAAGGTGCATGGTCAACCTAACAAGTCCGCTCCCGAGAAAGGAGATGCTTCGACTGGCACCAAAAGTGCAAAATCCAATAACAATGAAGATACAGAGACCAGAACAGACACTCCACCTCCAAACAGGTGAGTAGAATCATGTGAAAAAAATGGCAGGTGTAGATTGTCAGCTGTACTTGTTTTCACTGATATTACTGATACTACAAAGTTTGCCAATACTTCTTTCTCCATATACATTTTAGAATTCCTGCTTCAACTCAGCAGATTTCATCAAGTGAGAGACTCACCATCTACTTTCATGCTGTCTTGTCAAAGGATTTTAAGTTTGACCCAAATGAAGACCGCTTATTTATAAGGGCTGGCCGTAAAATTGGTGACTGGGAAGACAATTTGGTGGAACTGTTTGTGTCAGGGTAAAGTTTTTTTTTTTTTTTTCCTGGCTAATCAGTTTCTATAGTTGTCATTCATTTTTAGTCACTGTAACTATGTTTCTTTACAGCAATCTTGGTGATCATGGATTTCTTGTTGAAGGGAATTTCGTGACCACAAAGGAAAGGGCAGCATCTGTGTCTATACCTTACAAGTATGTTGTATATAAGAACAAGAAGGGGAAATATGAGTTTGAGTATATCTATAAACTGGACTCGAGTGCAACTACCAACAGATGCCTTTTTGTAAAGGGACATCTGCTTAATGAGGAAGGTGAGTGAAATATACACTACATCCCTATAACATAAATGAAATTAAACCAGATTTACTGGTTTTACTACACTGAAGTTTATGATCAGTTAAATAATTTTGATAAAAGGCAAGTCTAAATGTTGAAGTGAAATTGCAATTTTGTCTAACATAAAATGTGTGTCTCTGTGATTGGGGTATTCTTTGATATAATAAACAAAAATGTAACATTGATGAATACAAATTTATGAAAAATAGTATGTGTGCAAAGAAATAGAACCAGTTTATAACCCATGACACTGAAGGGCGGCACGGTGGTGCAGTGGTTAGCGCTGTCGCCTCACAGCGACAAGGTTCTGGGTTTGATCCCCGGGTTGGCCACGGGTGCCTTTCTGTGTGGAGTTTGCAAGCTTTCCCCGTGTTCGCGTGGGTTTCCTCTGGGCGCTCTGGTTTCCTCCCACTGTACAAAGGCTTAAAGTAGTTTGATTGGATACTCTAAATATTGCCCGTATGTGTGTATGCGTGGTTGTCTGTCTGTGTTGCCCTGCGATGGGTTAAGCCTCCTGTCCTGGGTGAACCCTGCCTTAGGCCCGCAGTCAGCTCCAGCTTCCCCGCGACCCGGAAACAGAAGAAGCGGTTTAGAAAATTAGAAAATGGAATTGAATCTGAAATATATTGTTGGAAAAGATTCTTGTGAATTGGTAGTGAATTGGTTGTATAGTGTGTGACAGGCCTTCTCTGCTCTCTGCTTTCTTTGTGTTGCAGGAGACTGGCATCAGTATGATGATATAATCTGTGCAGAACCATCTAAGAGTGTGATTAAAAGACTGAAGGATGTCCTCTGGCCTGAGCAGAGGAAAAGCGTCATCCAGGGGAGAGAGATTGCAGGAAGGTTTATGCTGAAGACAATTTTCGATCTCCTAAATAGCTGGAATAACCTCAACCTCAAGAATTTTTTCATCCAGCTCAAGCAGTTCCATCAGATCTATGGAAACCCTTATGTATTTGAAGAGACATACAAAAAGTGGTACTCGTTGGATTATGATGAAAAAGATGTGAGTATTACTTTAAATTTAGAAATGAACTTTTTGTGCATGTCCAAGCATTTCACAGCAAGACATTTTAGCTGCCCATCATCTTCACTTAATTTTCTTTTTTTACGGAATTTTGTTAGGTGAGTAACCTCCTCAAGCACTTTATGCTAGAAAATGTGACTCCAGAACTGCAGAAAGAAAACACTGGAAGACGTGCCTACATTAAGGAACCTTTAAAGGGTGCTTTGATCATGCTGTATGTGTGGAAGCAGTACAGCCTTAAACTAGACCGGGCGGAACTTGTTAAGCTCTGCACTGCCCTCTGCCTGCCAGATCGACCCAAAGAGGAGTTTCTTCCCTTCTGGGCCAGCATAGAAGAGTCACTTCCGTGCTTGAAAAAGTGAGTTTGCTTTTGAGATTTATAATGGGACATAAAATTTTATCCTGATTTTTATCTACTTTTGATTTGAATAGGCCACTAAAAAACCCTGATCGCAGTGTACCATTGCCTTAACCTTCTTTCATGTCTAGTCTTCCTGACACACTGCTGGATTTGATGAACACAGTGAAGTCTGATGGGATGACGCGATGGATTGTTGTGATTCCGCTCTTGCATCTTCTCAAGGGAATTGCAAAACCATTTGAGCCTATTTCACTCTTGGTCAATGCAAGAAATGAACAGTCATGGGCAGGACTACAAGGGCTGAAATTATCTAGTGCATTTTCATTGTCTTCACAAGACAGAAGGTATTTTGCCCTGACCCACTATTTCTCTGTTGTCTTTTATGTCGAAGAAGTACTACTGAGTGTTCTGAAACTGGCAAAGACCTATTTTTTTCATGCATTGTTTAATATTAAACCTCTCCCCTAATCAGGCATGTACAACGAACATTTAAAAACATTAGCGATACATAAACACAACACACAGGTCTTTTGAGGAGAATTAATTTATTCTTAAAATAAAATCTATATTTTTTAATTATCAGAAGATAGGAACACAGATAAAACAGTACAAGGTACCCACTTTAGGCCCAGTGCAGACCTGTTTTTTTTATTATTTCCTTATAATTTCATAATCAAAAATTCTATATAAATATCTATTTCCTTATTTTTAAGTTCAGCTGATATAATTTTCTTAAAATACCATGACAGAGTAATAGAGTATGAATAGAAAGTTATCTCCAGTTTGATGTTGTGTGGTTGGTGTGGATTCTCAGAGCCCACATCAGCAAACATTCTTGCCTTTTCCCAGGGGGTCAAACTTTGGGCCTGGATGGCTTGGCAGAATTTAATGATTTCCCTGCTCAAACATACCTGAATTAACAGCTAATTATCAAGTTTAGTTGCAGAACTATGGGCCTGTGACAAAACTGTATACCAGGTGACAAGGTAGAACTAAAAAAAGGCAAATGCATGCAGACCATGAATTAATTATGCTGTCTTGAATAGGCAAGGCAAGGCAAGGCAGGTTTATTAATACAGCATATTATCAAACACAGAGGTCATATAATGTGCTTTACAGAGATAGGCATTAAAATGAATAAAATCTTAAGGTAAATAAGCATACAATCTAGGAACAAAATCAGAAAGTGCATGATAAAAGGCAAATTTAAAAATAAATAATCAAAATTAAATAGAAAAAAATGTATAAATAAATAAAATAGAATTTGAATTAAAGGCTGTAGAAAATAAGGCAGTTTTTTGGGGTTTTTTTTGAAGCATTAATCAGATTTATTTCCAAGTACTTCTTGTTTTCTTAAAAAAAGTGATGTCACACAAAAAAAATATGTTGAAAGCAGCAAAAGATGGACTCCATATCGCTTATGGTTTTGGAATATATATGTGAATATATATGTGAATATATATGTGAATTTATATGTGACTTTTGGACATCCACATACTTTTGTTGGTGAAGAATGATGGAGACCTTGTTTGGCCTTTGTAGATTTTAAATTTATTTACATGGTCGTCTTATCAACCTAAAATATATTACAACCGCAAATGATTAATTTAATAGTTCATTCATCATATACAGTCAATAACAGTGACAATGCTGCAGTAATAAAATATGTTAATCACTTTAAAACTATGAAGGCAAATGTGTAAATGATGTGATTCTTGCAATCCAAATAAATGTATATATAATGTAAATATTTTAGTTTAGGTTTGAAATGATAGAAATAACATGTTGCTTTCTCTCATCAGGTCCATGCTGAATCTCATTAAAGGGAATCTTTATCTAGTGAAGGTAGACAGATTGCTGGCTCGGTCATGGACATATCTGATGACTATCGATGAGTTGGTTGAATGCAGCACCAACGTTCATGTGGAGCTCTTGGACATGTTGCAAGTCTTCATGCTGAAAGCTCCTAATGATATTTCCTACAGTAATTTGACAGTGAGTGAACTGTAATACTGTGGTCCTGAATCATTTCATATTAGGAATACATGCATACATTTTTGAAGCATCTTAATTCTTTATCGGTGCAAAACTCATTATGCTGAAAATGATTTTTTTGCCTACATAGCATGTGACAGACATATTGACATTCATTCAAAGCCAGCTTCTTGAACAAAAATACAGGTATGTCAATTTTGGATTACTTTGGCTCAATACTATTACTTCATGTTATAGTAAAAAACTATAGAAATGCACATTGCAGTTAGAAGTGACATATTAAAACCTTATCTTTGAATGTGAATGTAATGTAATCCCATTTTTGGAAGGAGATGATGTGGAACAAATGTGTAATGTCGGGGTGTGCTTTGTAGTTGTTTCTCTGATGGCTATGGAAGAGACTGCTTAACAACAGCTGTAAAACTTCTGGAGAAGATATGCAAAGGTGTCAAGTCAAATTCTAAAAGCTTCTCAGACATTCCAGTTGCTTGCCTAAATCTAGTGGTTTCGGTTTCAGAGTTTTCCCAGTCTCTCCGTACACAGGTAGGTTGTAATTTTGAAGATTCTTTGTTTTCGGTAAAGTTAATTGGCATCACAATAAAATTGTCATGGCATTGCTTCCAGTGCAAAGGAGCAATCTATTGCCTGTATTAATAATCAAATGAGAGCTTACACATCTTCATTGTCCTTAAAATTGCAACAGGAATTTTAACATGAAGTTTTGAACTTGCTAAATCTGGTTTTAATAATATGCCTCTAAAATGCCCTTTGCCTGTGGAGTTCGTATTTGTCCAACAACTTTATAAATAAAATTGCAATAACTACAATAGTTGGGGGGTGTATAAAATGCTGATAACAAAGAATGCTCTCCTTGACTTGTGGGAAGACATGCCAAATTATCAGCCAAAAAGCAATGGAGATTGTTGATAAAATGCAGATGACACACTTGATAAACTACATTCTTTTGCAATGTTGCATCTGCCCTTACGGATAAACCAAGCTCCCGGAGTTTAAACTAAGCTGTGTAGCATAAGACTTAATGAGTGTCTAGATTCCCTAGTTCTGTTCGCACTAAGTGACAAGCCAGCCAATAAGATGTCTTGTATGAAAATTGGGAATTGAGTTAGATGAGGTGCTTGGTTATTAGGCCAAATGATTTAGTGGAACTTGGCTGCACTGTACTGATGTTATAGGCAAAACAAATCACAAATAGGATTTTTTTAACTTAAACCTTTTTTTAGGAGACACAAGAAGGAGATTCTCTAAATGTCAAGGTCAATGAGCTCTTGTCAGTAGCAATGAAGACTATAAGAGCTTGGATAGGACAGACCTTTAAGGGGAGTCTCTTACACAGCCTCACACTAAGCACCACCCTCACTTCAGAGATTGAGGTAAAGACCTATGTTTTATTTTTTTATGTTTTGTCTTAGTGAATTAACTGAAGCGGAACAAGAAAGTAAACTTTATGTAAATGAGGTTGAGAAAGTTAATACTGAGTTTTGTGTACAACAGTGAACTATTTTCATAATTTTTTTTATAGATATGGAACACCATTATCTCCATAAGCTTCCAAAGTAAGGACTTCACAAAGGAATGGAGGGACACTTTTACTAGAGATTTTGAGGGGAAATTTCAAAAGGTTTGTGTGTTTTTTTTAATTTTTTCATGCAAAGCTTAAGAAGACCAAAACAGAGCAATAACAGGCTGCACATTGTTTTAGGAGAGCTCTTTAAACCAGGTCGAAGTCTATTGTGGCAAGATTGAGGACCTTAACAACACCCATCCTTATGTGGCAAGAAGTATTGAGAAGTGTGCCCTCCAAGCTGTCACCTCATTGTGCCAGGTATTTAAGATTTTCTTGTAAGGTTCAGGATTTAAATAATTTCATTTACCACATAGATAAAATCCACACCTTTAGGAGGTGTGTGTGTGTGTGTTTACACCTTTTGGGAAAAGTTTGTCAACCCTTTGGAATTAACAGGCATTTTTCATGTCATTATCATCGTCAGCAGCAACAACATAATCATAAACAGCAATAATAATCATAATATTTAATAAATTCAATTGTAATATATAAAAAATGCCATATAGTTGAATATTTTTTGTATTTAATCATAATGTTTATGTGCGAGACATGTCCAGTCATTACACTGCTGTTCAAAATATATCTGCCCAAACATACATACCCCAGTGCGGTTGTTTTACTGTTTATTTCAGTGCTTGTGCAATGGTCACAAAAATAAAGCCCTTGAGCCTCTGCATGTCAACAGCTAAATAGGTGACTTTACTAATGGAAAAGTTTAGCATCATTGTCATTCTCCCTAGAAGTGAGTGTACTTTAAAAATATATGAGAGGACATCCTATAGAATCCTCAAACAAAGCAATTAACCTACACAAGTCTCTCATACTTTAAAAGGTCTGTGTTCATGAATAGAATATACGACATTATGAACATTCCTATGAATGATCCGACTGCTCCAAAAACATGCCCATTTTGAGTTTGCTAAATACTGCCTGAACACCAACACCTAATTACAGCTGTAAGGCTTGGTAGAGTGGTGTGGGGCTAGTTTTCCACTTCAAGGCCTAGATGGTTTGCTGCCTTTGCATTGCATGCCAAACTCAAGAGAGCTTTGTCTGTGCAGTTAACCGATGACATTTAATTTAGAATCATCTGACCAAAACCCAATGCTGTGGTATTATCTGATGCAGACCATTCAAGCAAGACATGCGGAAAAAAATATATCTATGGAAACAACTGATTTCAAACTAATTTTCTGATGATGATCTCCTACTCATTCACATGGATGATCTGTATTTTTATGGTATAATGTGGTATTGCACTGTAGGATGTGTGAGTGCTATTTAAAAATGTAAAAAAAAATTTTCCTTTAATTTATTGAAATTAATAGTTAAGTATTTATTAGTTTCCTTATTAGTTAGTTGTTGAGTTGTATGCAAAAGTTTGAACAACCCTGGTGGAAATGCATGTTTTGATAATTTTGTTTTTAAATTGAATGAACACTTCATATACTGGGAATAAACTTTAATGTGACTTTTCTTTTTTATTTTAGAGAACAGTTAGATTTGGAATAAGGTTAACATAGAGAAAAATAAAGCAAAGTTTAAAATATTTCATAACTTTACAGTTTCTGTGTACAGAGCATCTCAAATAGATTGCCTTTTTGTGAACAAATAAAATAAAACACTTTACTACTGTCAAACAAATAAATAAAAAATATATATTTTGATTCCAAATGATTTCTTTTTTTTCTCCCATAGGCCAAAACTGAGGGTAGAATATTTGAGAAAATAAAAATAAACTGGAAGTTTGGAAAGCTTGTTTCTGCCATCATACAGAAGTCTTGGCCAAGATATGAGAGTGGAGCTTATAAAGAAGAAGAAGAGGTGGTTCTCCAGCACCTTCTTAACTGGACAGCAGCCAAGGATATCTTTCAACTCCATGGTAGCTAAGTTTTCTCTATCAGCATGGATGTCTTTTGCCTTCTTTTTTTCTCCTTACCATTTTTTTGCCCATTGCTTCCATTGTAGGTGTGGATGAAAAACTGACTGATGCACTTTCTGAGGAGGCTAAAGAAAGACTTGTCATGGCAACGTCATTGTTCACAAACATTTCAAATCAGCTTATTTTGGGAAATATAAGAATGAAAGTTCTAAATCTCATCCTGAAGAAGAAGGATACTTTTATGGAGCTGATAAAAATTGGTAATTTCACAGATGGCATCTTACTTTTAACAAAACAGACATCACAGACTTACCCAAGTTACCCAAATCATATATTACATTCTTTATGTAAAAAAAGCATTGTAGACAATCTAAAAGTGAAAATGCATAAATTAGTCTAATAATTTAAATATGTTCTTAGTGTTACTGATCCTTCTCCCCCCCCAGACTGTCTTTGTGAAAATGAGTGCTGCAGAGATGTTGGTGCCATGAAGAGGCATCTTCAGTTGCGACAAGATGAAAAAAATGCCATATATCATGACTTTGAACTGGTTAAAGTGCTCATTGCAATGTGCCAGAAACTTCAGGAGCATGTAACAGGTATGTATTACTCATGTGGGTCCATATGTATTTCAGATATTTTTCAAATAATGTGTGTTATAGTATTATAAAGCTATTATACATTTTTCTGCTCTTTTAGTTGATCTTGAAGGCCTAGAAGAAAAACACCAGATTGACATTGATGATATGAAGCTGAATATGTTCATGGAGGTTCATCCATTTAATCAGATACCATCAGCAATGGCAGGAGTAGTCAAGTACTTTGACCTTGATGAAGATATTCGGTCCATGGCAGAAGCCTTGCACAAATTTCAAGAGAGCTATATTTTCAAAATGTGCTGGGAGAATCAGGCTAAGAACTTTGCCATGAAGACCTGTGAGGAGTCCAGCACATTGAGTGAAGAGCCTGACTTGTTGGCTACACCTGATGTGATTTACTATGACATATTTCAGCCATGCTACGATAATTACCAAAAGATATTTGCAAGCTTAAAGACTGGCACAATGACATTTGAAGATGTTGATGTGGTCTTTAAGGCCTACATGGGAAAATATGAAGAACTTGCTGAAGATATTGCAATTATGTGCAAACTGGATATAGGAGATGACAAGCGGTGGATCCAAAGAAGAGTTCAGCAGATTCAGCAGTACCATGAGCTTCATCTGGCAGTGGAGTCTGCTCAGGTAGTCATGATGGTGAAGCAGACACTTTGCCTTCAAGGAGACTTCCAAGTGCTGGAGAAATTGCTAGTAGTTGTAAGTCAAAGAAAGTATGCTTACTTTAAAAAAGTATAAAAAGCCAAATGACCATGCCTCAGTTAACATGCATTTATATTACCATTTTGAATTCAGACACAGTTGGACTTTAAGAAGGAACACCTTGACAGTATTGACAATGACTTAATGCAAGCCAAAACCGTACTTGTGGACATCACGGAGTCTCGTAGACTTTGCATTCAAGAGTTGGGCCTAAGGAAGAACTTTGTTATCTGGGTCAAAGAAGCTCTTGAAGGTGAAAAATATGTTTTTTGTGCCTTAACCATTTTGTTAGTTCTTGTATGTGATTACATTAATGCTTAAAGCAAAACATTGTAGAACATTAAATAACCACTTTGTAATATTACAGATATCAATGAGCTGAAGGTGTTTGTTGACTTGGCGTCCATCTCTGCTGGGGAAAATGATCTGGATGTGGACAGAGTAGCCTGCTTTCATGATGCTGTTCTTGGCTACTCCTCAATGTTATATGAGCTAAAGCCAGATGCTGGATTTACAGTCTTTAAGGAGGCATTAAAGAAACTTTGGAAGGCACTTGATAATGACCACAATCTCCCAAAGAAACTGGTAAGACTTGCCTCTAGACCATGTAGATAACAAACTTTTATTTTTGAGGGTAAGTGGTTGTTTAAAAGTAATCTCTGAGTGCAGTTTCTGGTTTCAGCAAGATACTGCAAGACACTTGGAATGGCTAAAGACTGTTAAGGAAAGTCATGGATCTGTGGAACTCTCATCACTGTCCTTGGCTTCAGCTATCAATGCAAATGGAGTCTACATCATCAGTGCAGATAATAAAAAGAAGGTTTGCTAGATGCATTTTATAAATATGCAATGCCCTCCCCAATTTATTGGCACCCCTAGTAAAAATTAGTAAAAGATTTTATAAGAATAACTTAATAACATATCACATTGAAAAGGTCCAAAAAAATCACATTTTTAATTGAACTTAATTCCCTTATCAAGAAATAATTATTTTTAACAAAAACAGAGGTGCCACAATTATTTGCACCCATGGAAATTACTGTTAACACACTATATATAAAGCATGTTTCCCACTGCAATTATATTTTTTAAGCTGACCGAAGTGTGTAGGAATTTTCAAGCTGTAATCCTTGACACCCTGATTCACTGGGGTGAAATATGACATAGTATGGAGGCCAAATTTCCTTAGTCATCCATTAACATATGAAAGATAAGAAAACATAAATTAAATGAAGGAGAAGTGTGTTAACCTTCATAAGTCAGTGAATAGTTATAAAATAGCTACTTGTCTGAAAATGCCAATATCTACTATTAGGGCAATATATAAAATGTTTACAGTACATCAACTGGAACAGTTACAAACTTGCCTGGAAGTGGTCTCAGGGTTTTCTACCATGTACAGTGAGAATGATGGTTAAAAAGTTCCCAAGGATCACTGTTAGTTTATAACAAAAAAGTAAAATCATGGGGCCTGCAAGTTTCCATATGCACCATCAGCCACCCACATGCAATCAAATTATTTGGAAGTTATGTAAAAAAAAAAGCATTTTCTGTCAGATAACTTTTACCTTGGACCTTGATCTATGGACTAATAAAAACAGAATTAGGGATTTTTGACATGAAAACTCAACATGAGTTTTGTGTAAAAAGAAAGATCATTTTGTCTTTATCTCAAGTGTAAACTGCTTCCAAAGGCCATAGAAAACCTTGTTTAAATCACAACTTGGCTGTTTCTACCAGGTAACTAATTTAACTTGATCTTCTAGCAGGAAAATGATTTGAAGCATATGCACAAACCAACCTAAAAATAGTTAAAGAGGAATATTCTCAGATACCCTACTCAGTGTTATAGACGAAGACTTTAACTGATTTTCTTAAAAAAAAATCAGTTAAAGGTGTTTAAAAAAAAAAAACATTTTAGTAATCTTTACAGTTATTGTGTAGTGGACTGTATGTGTATATATATAGTACCAAAACCAATATTTAAAATGTATGCATTTTTTCTTTCAGCTGAGTCTTGATAAAGTCCTGAAACTACAAATTCCAGAGATGCATGAAGAGGGCCTTGAGATGCGGTGTTACTTACTCGAGGATCTCCGGGAGCTTCAGAATAAACTTATGTTAATGTCTGGCAAGGGAGATCAAGGCCAAAATGAAGTTGATCAGTTTGCTGAGGTTATCTTCAATATATTTTGTTTATAAGTAAAGCCTAGTATAGCTAGCATATCCTATGTAGAGTATCACATTGGTGTTACAAAACTATGGTTTATTTTTGTGTTTCCAGGTTTTTGCCAGTGTGCAGAGATTAGCATCTGCATTTATTGATTTGTTTGTGGCTGGAAATCCACTGTTCAGACATTGGGAGGCAAACATCAACTGTAATAGTAAGGAAGCATGCATTGTCATGGACTTCAACTTAGGAAATGTTGTGAATGTTCTCATGGTGAAGGGTAACGTGGCCGAGGAACTTCCAGAAGTCTGTAAGAAAATGGAGAAATGCTTGAGTTTTTGGAAGGACTTCATGGACAAACAAAGATCTCAGCACTACTACCTCAACTACTTTACAGCAGAGCAGATTGTGTATCTGTGCAGTCAGCTTACTCAGAAAAACTTGACGAACCTGGAAGATCAAGCTCTCATGATGCTCTCCTTTATCAGGCCTAACTGCACTGCCTCTGATTTAAGGCAAACTTGGCATGCGCTTCAGTATGAGATGCTTACGAAGTCTCCTGAGCAAAACAAAGACCTAGATTTTCAAACTTTTGTGGAAGTTCCTAGTAAGACTGAAATTGACATGGACATCGGAGAGGGCTGTTCTTCTGATGAACTTCCTGTTCATTTTGGTCCAGAAAAAGAGGATGGAAGACTTGATACAATTTGGAATGAATATATGAGAAACATGAAACTTTTCCTCCCCAACTCTCTTGATGTCAGAAGTTTAGGAAGACTTCTTGAAATTCTGGCTAATAGTCCTATTGCCACTGAAGATACTGAGGATGATGCTGCTCTCAAGAAGAAGCAGGGAAATGTACAGAGAGAGATGCCCACAGGACTGACTGTTGGAAAACCAAATCTTATTGTCTGCCCCTCCACAGAAGTTTTGTCTTCGTGCATCTCTATTTACATGAGCACTGAAAATGATCCATTGCCAACGTATGATGAAGTGCTCCTCTGTGGTCCATCCACCACATATGAGCAAGTGGAGCTGTTCCTAAGACGCTGTCTTACCACTGGCTATAGGGGAGAGAAAATCTATACCATGCTGTATATTGATCAGCTTACCTATGATATAAGCTACAAATTGGAACAATTCTTCCAGCGTCACAAGGCTCAGAGCAGGAATGACTATAGACTGGTGTTAATATGCAGCTCTGATCGTGAACATACCTACCTTCCCTCAGTCTTCAGTCAGTTTAGGTTGCACATGGTACCTCAGGAGCCCCTGAATAGAATTCAGAGATATCTTGCCAAGCACTACACAGTCCCAACCGACCAGTCTAGTGCTGCTGCGGTTTTTAAAGACAGGAAGTGTGTGGGCATCGTTTCTTCCAGAAGAGCAGGTGTTGGTGGGTATAGTCACAATTATATGAAAGAAATAAATACAGTTTTATTGTAAGGAATGATGTTCTAAATTGTACATATTTGTTTCTAGGCAAATCACTTTACATACATCGGACACTTGAGAAACTGAAGAAGATCACAAAGAAGCCTTCACAGCTCAGATGTATCCGTTTGATAGAGCCCAGAGTAGATGAAAATGCAATTCTTCAGTCCATGCTTAACAGCCCTAAGAAAGGGTTAACAATCTTTCATTTTGATGTCACATCCTCGGTATTAATCATAAAGTTAACAATTCATATTAAAAAAAAATTTAAAAAGTGCTGTTTTGTGATATTGAACATGTTCGTAAATTGACAGGTGCAGAAAGGCCTCCATGAATTTTTGTTTAAGCTGCTGATCTTGGGTTATCTCTTGGATTCAGAAGGACGAATGTGGAAATGCAACAATAGGCACTTGTATATCATTGAGGTCCTTCTTTCTGGTAGAAATGTGCCTAAAAATGACCCAAGAGCTGTAAGTCATTTTTAAAATAATTAACTAACGATTGTTAACTAATTTGTTGTCATTTTGCTAGAAACTAATCATTCACTGTTTTCTGTTCTGTGAAAGGGATTAAATGAGCAGTCTGCCTTCCTGAAGGTATTTCCAAGTGTTCACTGCCGATCTCCCAAAGAGGTCCTTGAGCTAGAAATGAGGATACAAGAAGACCCAAACATAGTTGACAGTGATGACCCTCTAATGGATGATCAGGAATTCCGAAGTCAGGCTTACCAACGCCCATACCAGTACTTAAAACGTTTCCACAATGGTTTCAACTTGGATGGCTTCATGTATAAAGGAATTGAAGGAACTCATGTGGAATGTCTGCAGATGCTGTTTGTGTACTGCGGTGTTATGGACCCATCCTGGGCAGAGTTAAGGAATTTCACATGGTTCTTGAACTTGCAGTTGCGAGACTGTGAGACGTCTGTTTTCTGTAATGCATCTTTTACAGGGGACACTCTGCTGGGATTCAAAAACTTTGTGGTTAATTTCATGATCCTTATGGCTAAGGATTTTGCCACACCCTCTCTGAGCATCTCTGACCAAAGCCCTGGGAGGCTGCAAATGGATCTTTCTGGTGTTAGTGAGGAAGACCTTGCCCCATTCAAGATCAGAAAGCGATGGGAATCAGAGCCTCATCCTTATATCTTCTTTAATGATGACCATGTGTCCATGACATTCATTGGGTTTCATCTCCAAGTGAATGAGCAAAATATGGTAGATGCCATTGACCCATCAACAAACAGAGTAATAAAGAAGAATATCATGACCAGAGAATTGTATGAAGGCCTTAAGCTCCAGAGAGTTCCTTTCAATATAGATTTTGACAAGCTCCAAAGAGGTGAGAAAATTGAGCGACTCTGCAATGTTTTGGGAATTCAGTGGCCTCTTGACCCAGATGAAGCTTATGAGCTGACTACTGACAACATATTGAAGATTCTTGCAATTCATATGCGCTTCAGGTGTGGGATTCCAGTCATTATCATGGGTGAGACAGGGTGTGGGAAGACTAGGCTCATCAAATTTCTTTGCGAACTTCAAAGAAGTGGAGTTGCCACAGAGAACATGAAATTGGTCAAAGTTCATGGAGGAACCAATTCTGACATGATTTACACCAAAGTGAGAGAGGCAGAGGCAATTGCCTACAGAAACAAGCAAGATTATGGATTTGATTCAGTTTTGTTCTTTGATGAAGCCAACACAACAGAGGCTGTCAGCAGCATTAAAGAAGTTATCTGTGATAAGACAGTGAAGGGAGAGCCTATAATGCAACATTCTGGCTTACAGATTATTGCTGCTTGTAACCCATACAGAAAACACACAGATGTAATGATTAAGAGATTGGAGTCAGCTGGTTTGGGTTACAGAGTGCGAGCTGAAGAAACAGATGAAAAGCTTGGGTCCATTCCCCTGCGACAGCTTGTGTACAGAGTGCAGGCTTTGCCTCCAAGCATGATCCCATTAGTTTGGGATTTTGGACAACTCAATGACCATACTGAGAAAATGTATATCCAACAAATTGTCCAAAGACTGGTTGAAAAACACTCCTTTGATGAGAACTATATCAGAATCATTACAAATGTCTTGTCAGCTTCTCAAAAATATATGAGGACAAGACAAGATGAATGTAGCTTTGTAAGCTTGAGGGATGTTGAACGCTGCATGCAAGTGTTTGCATGGTTTTACCAGAATAATGAAATGTTACTTTCAGAGCTTACCAGGTATGAGGCTGGTCAAAGATCACAGAGAAATGATGAAAGTCAAATGAATATTGATGAAAGAAGCCCTATTTTGTGGTCATTAGTTATGGCTATTGGCGTGTGCTATCATGCCTGCTTGGAAGACAAAGAAAAGTACAGGATCAAGATCTGTAAATACTTACCAGAGACATATAGCCCAGCGAAGTTAACACAAGAGATCTCTCTTATGCAAGATCTTCTTCTGAGTGGAGTTCCACTGGGTGAAACCATTGCAAGAAACAATGCTTTGAAAGAAAATGTGTTCATGATGGTGATTTGCATTGAACTGCGTATCCCCCTTTTCCTGGTTGGGAAACCTGGAAGCTCCAAGTCTCTATCTAAAACACTGGTTGCAGATGCAATGCAAGGCCAAGCAGCCCATTCTGACTTGTACAGGAAGCTGAAACAGATTCATCTAGTGTCATTTCAATGCAGTCCCCATTCCACCCCAGATGGGATCATCAACACATTCAAGCAGTGTGCTCGTTTTCAGGAGGGCAAGAATCTAAATGAGTATATTTCAGTGGTGGTTTTGGATGAGATTGGTCTAGCTGAGGATTCTCCTAAAATGCCCCTGAAAACCCTTCATCCTTTGCTTGAGGAAGGATGCATAGATGATCAACCACTCCCTCACAAGAAAGTTGGATTTATTGGAATATCCAACTGGTCTTTGGACCCAGCAAAAATGAACAGAGGAATATTTGTGTCTCGTGGGGACCCAGACGAGAAGGAGTTGATTGAAAGTGCCAAAGGCATTTGCTCTTCTGATGCAATGATTCTTGACAAGGTCAGGGATTTCTTTAAGCCTTTTGCCCGAGCTTACCTCAAAATCTGCAAGAAACAAGGAAAAGGTTTTTTTGGTCTTCGTGACTATTACAGCTTGATCAAGATGATCTTTGCAATTGCCAAGACCTCAGAGCAAAAGCCTAGTGCAGAGCAGATTGTGGAAGCAGTTTTGAGAAACTTCAGTGGCAAAGACAATGTTAATGCAGTCACTGTTTTCACCAGCAGGCTTCAACTCAAACCCAACCTTGAAAGCATCAGTGCAATTGAGCTTGTGAGACAAAACATCACAGCGATTGGTCAAGATGAGGAGTGCAGGTACCTACTTATTCTGACCAAAAATTATGCAGCTTTACAGATTCTTCAACAAACATTCTTTTCGGAGGAATACCAACCTGAGATCATCTTTGGCTCAAGTTTCCCAAAGGACCAGGAATACACTCAGATTTGCCGCAACATTAACCGTGTAAAGATTTGCATGGAGACTGGTCAAACCATTGTGCTTCTGAATTTACAGAACTTGTATGAAAGCTTGTATGATGCGCTCAATCAATACTATGTCTGCCTCGGAGGTCAGAAATATGTGGATTTGGGGCTAGGAACTCACCGTGTCAAATGTAGAGTGCACAAAGATTTCAGGCTCATAGTCATTGAAGAGAAGGAAGTTGTCTACAAGCAGTTTCCCATTCCCCTGATTAACAGACTGGAGAAACATTACCTGGACATCAATACTGTGTTAAAGAATGAACAAAACGAACTGGTCAAGGAACTTGAAAAATGGGTTGAACAGTTCATTACTTCAAAGAACCAGCATATGTTCTCTTCTCATGCCCAGAAGTACCAACCAGCTGATGTTTTCGTAGGTTATCACTCAGATACTTGTGCTTCAGTAGTCCTGCAAGTTACAGAGAGACAGAAACGAGAGATGGAGCTCTCTGAACCTGACCGTCAGCTGTTGGATGAGGCCAAACTCATCCTTTTGAACTGTGCTACACCAGACGCAGTTGTTCGTCTAGATAGTACAGCTCTTTCTCGAGTGGAAAGTGAACATCTAGCAAGGGTCTACTTTGAAGACCAGAAGCACAGTTCCCTGGCTGAATTCGTCCTCTGTCACATACAACAGGAAGAGTGGAGCCATGTCTGTTTTACTGAGGTAAGGCTGATGGATTTTTGTGTGTTTGTGTGTGTGTGTGTGTGGTGTGTGTGTGTGTGTGTGTGTGTGTGTGTGTGTGTGTGTGTGTGTGTGTGTGTGGGTTTTATTGTAGCGTTGTCACCTCCCTGTAAAAAGGTCCTGGGCTCGATCCCGGGTTGGCCACTGTTGCCTTTCTGTGTGGAATTTGCTAGCTCTCCCTGTGCATGGGTTTCCTTTGGGTGCTCCGGTTTCCTCCCACTGTCCAAAGGCTTGCACTAGGTTGATTGGCTACTCTAAATTGCCTATAGGTTGTTGGGTTCGGCCAGAATTCGGACACTCAGGCCCAAGGTCTCTTGGACTCTTTTGACCCCTCACAAACTGAGATGATTTCAAATTACACGTCTATTATGCGCTTATTCACCAATCAAGGTCAGACTGTTGGACGCCTAAAACGCCCTCTGACGCACAAGCTGGCTGAAATGGTTTACACACACACATGCAGTGATTTTACACACACACATACAGTTCTTAACCCCACTCATAACTTTGCTTTATTTCTACGTTAATCTCCTATCAAGGACACTTTCGTCAGAACCCAGACTTTTTGGGTACTGAGGTCACAACTGGCTGAAACTGGTTTCATCCGTAAGGACATGTACACTTTTGCTACCTGCTATATAAATGTCTGTACTTTGTGATTTGTCAGTGTAGAGTCAGGGGACTCTGAGGCCTTGTGACCCTGCATGCTTCCTTTGCCTGTCTCTGACTTGGGATCCCAAATCTTTGGGGGACCCTATCTCCAGATGAGACATCTCTTTCTCTCTGTTAAATAAAACTTTTAAAAATACTTTTTGGTGTAATTCTGACTTCTCCTTGAAGACACATCGACACTCGCCAACATCAAGGTGTAGGTCAAGTCAAGTTTATTTCTATAGCGCTTTTTACAACTGACGTTGTCACAAAGCAGTTTTACAGAATCAGAGCCCCAGAGAGCAAGCCAAAGGCTTGTAAGTGTATGTGTGAGCAGTTGTCTGATTGCATTGCCCTGCGACAGGTTTGCCTCCTGTCCTGGGTGTACCCTGTCTTGGGCCCGTAGTCAGTAGGGACTGGCTCCAGCTTCCCCACAACCTGAAGTGGAAAAAGCGATTCAGACAATAAAGGAATAAATGTTTTATTGTTAAAGACCTAAATTATTTTCACTGTAAACTATTTTGAAATCCTACAGGTGACTACCTTCTCCAGGCTTCTAACAGCAGCAGACATTGAGCAGCTTCAGGAAGTGGTTCCAGATATTCAGCTTCTTGCACTACAGCAATTTGACACAGAGCATTCCTTCTTGAAAAAGATCAGGTAGGTATAAATGATTGTCTTTAGTCATCTAAAGCCAAAATTGTGCACATTTCTGTAGTTAATGAATTTTTCAAATGTACTTATTTCTTTTCAGGGCCTTTTTAGACAGCAGTACCGAAAACAAAATACTGATTATTCAGACTGATTTTGATGAAGACTTACAAAGCTCCAATCTCATTGCATCTGCAAAGTGAGTCTGCATTTGCATTTGGCTATGTTTCACATTTAATAAAATGGCCTTTATACAGGGATGACATTGTGAGTTTAAAATATTTTAGGTACTCGACAATCAATGAAATCAACAAATTCAGAAATGCGGAGGACAGTAGAACATTCGTCTACTTTATCATCAAATTACCAAGAATAGAAGGCGGAACCTCTTACGTTGGATTTCATGGAGGTGGGTAAACACAATTTTTAAACCACATAGTTTTTGTTTTTACCAGATACTTATTAATAAGCATTTTACCTTTTAAGGTCTCTGGAAGTCCGTCCACATTGATGACCTTAGAAAATCAAAAGATCTTGTTTCTGATGTTAAAGCCCTGCAGTGTCTTACCATCAGCCAACTGTTTGAGGAAAAAGAACATCAATCTGAGGGTAACAAACACATCCCTCATTTCAAAATTTTTTTGTGGTTAAAAATTCGTACGTTTAGACAACTCCCAGCCGATTTTATAGTTGCGGGAAACCTAAGTGGGTTGTGTGTGTCACAGCTATGGAAACAGAAGACTTGTATGCAGAGGCAGAGAAAATGGATGAAGAAAACAATATTGTAAGTACCAACATCCGCCGCTGTTTTGAATTTTTTTTGTTTTGTTTTGTTTCAGTTTATTTTATTTTATTTGTTTGTTTGTTTTGTGTTCATCACAGAGCTGGGAGAATGTCCTGGACACCACAGCGTTGGTGCGTAGCTGTGTTCAGAGAGCAGTGGGCATGCTAACAGACCAGGGGGAGGCTGGCTGTCGCAACACCAGAAGAGTAGAGATTCTTTTGACTCTTCTGACGGATGGCCAGGAACTTCAAGGTGTGAATGTGATTATGAAGAAAATGATTTCATAACTAAATGTTTATGTGATATGTAATGTTGAATCAACACTAAATATTTTTACATTTGTAATTAACAGCTGAGTTTCTGAAAACTATGAAGTGGCGTCTTCATTCTCTTTTGATGACCCATGATGAACACAGTGTCTCTGCCGAGAACTGGGTTTTCAAGGAGGCATCCAATATTGATGCCCTGCAAGAGGGTGGAACCTTCAGGCAAGTAGATAATATGAATTAACTCTCTTGTGTTTCCTAAGGAAATATATGACTTTTGTATACATGGTGTATAAGTAGGCCTACCTTGTATTCTTGTTTATGACTAGTTATTTGACCACTTGAACAGTGTTATCAGTAATAGTAAAAATCAAACCAAAGTTGCTACCTACTACACTTTGCATATGTATTTCACAAGCTGTTGATTGTTTCAGGCATACTCTCTGGAAGCGGATTCAAGCTGTAGTTATCCCGTTCCTTGCACAGTTGGTCTCAGTTATTGACCGTGACCACAATCTTGACCTCTTGCTGGATGCAAATTCAGGTGAATCGGTAAAGAAACTGTGGTTGAACATCTTTGGAAATGCCAAGTTATTGCATATTCCATACACAAGAATGGATCCTAAGTAAGTAGTTTCTGCAGTTCTATTGAATATCTCTTGGAAAATGATATTTCTTTGGCCTTTTTCCCACTCTCATATTCTCTGTGTCTTTTACAGCTCAGTATCAAAGACATTTCTGGTCCAGAACTACATTTCTGTGGATAGGAATATGGGGTGCATCATGCCGTTCAGCTGGAGAATTAAAGATTATTTGGAAGAACTTTGGGTACATGCACTGCATCGTGAAGGTAATACATGTGTGTGCGTTTTAGTGGAAAACATCTTTATTGTACTGGTTCATGTATATCACAGTCTTAACTAGCAATTAATTTCAATATAAATAACTGTTGTCATTTTTATACATTTTGATTACATTATAATACTATTTTAATAATTTAACTACATTATAAGAATAATTAATAATTTGTTAGTATAATACTATTTTAATGTGCTGCTATGAAAGCCTAAAGTGGCCACATTGGCTGAATGGCTGTCTTGCCCTGCAACTATATTTACTTTGTAGCTAATATGTTGTATAGACTTAATAGACTGTGTATTAAGTTAGGGAAGACTTGCATGTTTTTTAGGAGTCTATTAGAATTAACTACGCAGCTAACAAATGGAAAATGTTCCTTGGCCATATTCTGTAAATGTGTTCTAGCATCATTGTAATCAGCATAAATAATAATAAAAATAATGCGATGATGTGATTATGTAATCATTGGGACTGGTCTACTCACAACTTCTAAGGAGGGTAGTAATCTTTGTTTATATCTTTCCCCCTTGTTAGGTCACACTCAGAAGCAGTTTGATGATTTCTTTTGGAAGACGCCACTGGGCAGGTATATTGCAGAAGCAGGTGAAGAAATACAGACGGAGTTCTTCTACAGATATCTTCAGGATTTTATCTGTTTGACCATGAATGTAACATCAGAGGTGGAACTACAAGTCAGTATTAAAAAAAATATTTTAAATATATATTTTTTATGTTGTTTATAACTTAACAATAAACAAAGCATTTTTGTGAATGTAATGTTTTTGAATAACCCTTAGCTCCTGTCTGGAGCCCTGCAATGCTGTGTTAATGAACTGAGAGGCCATCAGGAGACAGTACAAAATGATGTGACGTCTTTACCCTGGGTTCATGCTGCCTACCATAAATTTAAAAACCGCCTGCAGAATCTCTCCAGAATGATCACTGTTGAGCCTCAGATTGCTCAGGTGCTTCTGGACAACAGGCAGTCGAGAGAGGGCACGGAAATGGTAAATTATGGTTTCTTCTTGTGGCATTCAGGATAATTATTATTCACAGAAAAGAATGTAAGGATGTTCTTTCATCTTTCTTTAGGTACTGGATGTGTATGCCGCTATGGCCTGTGTTGAGTATCTGGAGCCACATGCTTTGGATACATTGACACACAGTGTGACATGGCTGCGACAGGTGAAAAAGTTACAGGTACCAGTTGAGTTAGTGTGCTCAGAAGAGAGCTTCCGCCACTATGGGGCATTGAGCAAAACCACAGTTGCCCATGTTCAGTGAGTTTAAGAGAATACTATTTACTATATTTGTACTATAACTGTAAAAAGTAATGCTTTAAAATGTATTTTATTCTGTTCCTGCGTTGTCAGGCATGGCTGGCGTCGTATCTATTCTCTCTCTTTGTTTGTTGAGCACATGATGCTTGGTGTGGAAGCTGTGGACAAGGACCTGAGGCCATTGATTGCAAAGCATACCCGGCAATTAGCTCAAGTGAGTCACTTTAACTCCTTACTTTGCTGTTTACTGTTTTGCTTTTGCTACACTGGTTTCTACAGTTTATATCTTTATCCATTTAAGGTTTTGGACAAGAACTCAGACCTCAAACTGAAGGAACCGTTTGAGGCAGTTATTACTGTACTCAAAGCCTGCAAAGATGGAGCAAATGAGCTCATTTTTAGGTACAAATCATGCCTTGACCGGGTTTTTGACAGCAGTTTGACAATAGCATAATAATTCTCTAGCCAGAGCTGATATTAATTAATCCTATTTGTTTCTATGCATCCAGGTTTGGCTTCCAGCCCTGTCCTGTGTGCATGGGTGACCCTCGGGAGCCTCTGAGTCTGTCATGTGACCATATCTACTGCCTGGCCTGCATCAAGCAGTGGCTAATACCAGGACAGATGTACTGCCCACTGTGCATGCAGGGAGTAGAAGATGATTTTCAGCTCAAGCCTTCGGAAGCCATTCAGTATGCTGATCACCCAGTTATTGTGAACGTGGTTCTTGCTCTGTGATATACATTATCTGTTGATGAGATCTGTTTTTTGAGATACACTGGATACATACGTTTTTGGGTGTCCGTTGAAGGCAATTGTGTCATGTTTTTTGTTATTAGGACCCTGATCCAACAAAATGCCCAGTTCAGAAAGCAGTGCAACACCTTCTTCATTGACCTGGTTTCCACTGTCTGCTTCAGAGATAACTCACCACCTAGAAGGGAAATTATCTTCCACCTGCTATCCTTCTTAATGGTGGAGGCAGGATCAGTGCCCATTGTCAGAGGTGGGATTGAGAGTTAATGCATTTGTCATGTATGTGTATGTGAGCCACACTGATGTAAATACACACTTGAGTGTCTCTGTTTGTTTTTTTTTCAAGGCCGTGATCGGCGCTTTTTGACCAAGGCCCTGTCTCCTTTTGATGACTCTGTGGACAAAAACCCTGTCGTGCGCTCTGTAGTGCTGAAATTGTTGCTGAAATACAGGTAAGAGTGGTGATATGAATGGGTCACTTTGTTTAGAGCTTCATAGAAAAACTTTGATCATTTTATGGTTTTCTTCTGTGTGTGTAGCTTTGAGGATGTGAAGGACTATCTTCAGCGACATCTCACAGGAGTGGAGAAAAGCCTCCTCCTTGAAAACACTGATAAAACTGAACTCTACTCCCTGTATATTAACTGTCTAGAGGTAGGTCTGCTCTTTGAATTTTCTTATTATGATTCTTCCCAGTTCAGTTGTTATGACATATTTCCACCTTGCTTTTCCTTTCCGGTTTTTCTTATGAGGTGGATAGTTCCAGATAATATCTGCACATCTTATGTGTGTGTAGGACTCTATGTTTGAGCGAACCAAGTGGCATTCACTGGCTGAACAGCAGGCTCGTCTTATTGAAGAGAGGAACTTCTTGCTGGAGTTCCTGCGTTCTGGGACTGGGACTACTAAAATTGTGACCATAGAGCACTTGCAGCAGGTGGCCAGACTTCGTCTGTGTCTGGATATGGCAGCGGATCTAGTGGTTAGCGGTTCTGCAGGCAAGTAACAAGTATAAATCAGTATTATGTGGTGTACTTTTACCTTGAAATACTGCTAATATACACTTTATTCAAAAGTTTGTAGACACCACTGTATATCCAAATGTTTTGGATATATAGTGTATGTTAGAGGCTTGCTACAAGACCCAAGGCCTGTAAAAATAACATGTTTAGGACAGGTTTGGGATGGATTTTGGAGGAGTGGGTGTATGTACCCCTCAGGGATCCATAGTTGATGAGAGACATACGTATGTTGGGTTGATGAAAGGGTCGCAACAGATCTTTAAGCTTGGTTTAAGTTTGCCCAAAGTGTGTTAGCATTTCTGTTAAGTAACAGCAGCATTGAAGCAAACTTTAGCACGGAGAGGTTAACAGTTGGACATTGCTGTGAGAAAGTGTCATGTCAAGTTTTCTAATCGCTTTTTACAACTGACATTTTCACAAAGCAGCTTTACGGAAACCGGGTCCGAGCCCCCAAAGAGCAAGCCAAAGGTGACAGAGGAAAGGAAAAACTCCCTAAGCTGTAGAAAAAAAACCTTGGGAGGAACCAAGACTGAAAAGGGGGAACCAATCTTCCTCTGGTCAACACCGTATAGCAATAACAACCTGGAGAAAGGAAAAGAAAAAAACAAATAAATAAAAAATTTTTTATAATAACTAGTTCTCAGTATAAAGAGGCAGCAGCAGTTCCTTGTGTACAGGTGCCGCGATGACTTTAGATCAATTCTTTGGAGGATAGGGCTGTTCAAATGGGCTCCTCAGTAGGAGTGAGTGTGTTAAAAGCCGCAAAAACTTCACCCAGATATAGGGTGGGTCAGGCTGGTCCAGATAGCAGAATGGGACAGGATCACAGGTATCTCAGCAGGGCAGCTCAAGAGAGAGAGAGAAAGAGAGAGAAATAGAAAGACATTTTGAAAGAAAGATTTTTGGTGATGCTGAAATGTTACGAGTAATTAAAAATGATGTACTTTGTGGTCTGAGTGCAGGCAGGATTGTAGTGATTGCTTTTAGCTACAAGACTATTTATGAATAATTGACAGATTGCATGCCAAGTTCATCTGACTTGCATGTCTTTGAATTGTGGAAGGAAACCAGAGCTATCAACAAACTCCACACAGAAAGAACCTTGGCCACCCCAGATGTTCTCACTGTGAGCTAACCACTGTGCCAGTATGCTGTCAGAACACCACTCCAACTCACCCCGAAGATACTTAATGGTTGGATGATTAGTTCAGGGTTACAAACACCACTCCAGCTCATCCCGAAGATATTCTGTTGTACTCCATCACTTCAGAGAATGCTGGAGGATGGAAAGAACCGATTTTAGTAGGGTCTTTGGTGTGTTTCAAAGTTTAAAGTTTCATAGAGTCAACTTTATTGGGTCATAACTGCATGTGAATAACTGTCCCAAATAGTATGGTTAAATAATTTTAGTATGTTTATATGATATTTTTAAATCACAATATAAAATGTTATACATGTACACATCCCTCTTAAACATATGTGGATAAATATTTTGTATTGCTTTAAGGACAAAATTAGTCAAACAGGGAGATTGATGAGTTTGAATGGATTTTTGCTTACCTAGACGGCACCATTGACACAGACGTTCAAGACCTAAATCTCTCACTTTTGTTTAGCCACATATTTTTCCTAGTTTTCCAAAGATAATTTAATGAGATATTTGAATGTTTTGTACTGTATTCAGAGAAAATTAGGGATTAACTATGCTTCTACTACAGTTTGCCTCCTTATGTGTGTTGTAGAATTGTGGTGGAAACTACAGTGGTTGAAAAAATCTAAATATTAAATATAAAAAAAGAATAACAACATAACACATCCAATACACAAGTATTCATGTTATTTGGGCCACCCCTATGATAAAGTGAATGAAAAGAAATATAATTAAATATTCAGATTAGGTATTACACAGTATTTTTTATTGTAGATGTATTCAGTTGCTTCAGTGTTTTTACATTTGTTACTTTTGTTACTTTAGAGGATACCCCACCTGGAGTGGCAGCATTCTTGAAAAGTGTGGTGGATCTGTGTGAGCAGAGCAAGAATGACTGGTATAGGGTCTACCTCATCAGGAAAATATGCAGCCTTAATGGAGTTGAATACACACAGAAACTTCTGTATGAAGACCAGTTTAGGTGGCTGTTTCCACAGGAGGTTCTCCAAATGGTGGGATTTCCCTCTTAGAAAAAAGTTTTATAAAAACCATTAACAATCAAAAACTGCTTGTCAGTGTTTTCTATTGTTTGTTTTTTAGGATGAAAGCAGCAGCCAGATTGATCAGTACCTAGTAGGAGGTGTGGAGTACAAGAATATCCGAGATGCTGTTGCCAAGGCCATATTAGATGGCAAAATGGAAAGAATACAGAAGGCTTGTGAGGTATCTCAGTTGTTTCTCAAGTCAGTTGCTTGCATATAAATGAACTGCTTTAAAAATGCATCATATTTATTCAAACAATAAATTGAGCTGTTCTGTGTACAGAATTGCAGAAGTCCACCTGTGAAGAGGACTGTGTACCTGTTACTTGCTCTGTTCAGAGAGGTCACCTCCCTGTACAGATCTACCAACCCCAACACCCACCTTAATCCTGAGGTGACCACCTCACAAATACAGTTCTCTACCCACCTTCTCCCATTTGTGTCACATGTTGTAACCTATGGTCTCATGTCTTTCTTAGCGATCGGAAGCACTTGAGAGCTTCATCAAGAACACTGAAGCCTTTGTCAATCCAGAATCCAGGGCTTTTGCCCAGGCACTGGTGTTTAATCGTCTGCATGCTGTGCGTGTGCGTCCTGATGCATCAGGCAGTGAGCATGCTGCAGTGGAGCTCACTGTTCATTTAGCAGCAGTGCTTCTCTGTGCAAACCAAGCAGTGTTGCATCCCCTTCAGCAGCTTGCACTGAATCCTACCAACATGCAGGTGTGGCTTCTTGCATGTTCTTATCAAAATTTGCTGTCATATAATATGAAAAATGTTATAATGTGTACTGCTTTTTGTATACAGAGATCCTTCATACCCACAATGCCAGATGACATGCTTGCTGTTGCCCAACAGGCCTTGGGACAGCTACAGTGGTACTGTAAGTAGCTTCTATAATTTTAAGAACATGCTGATCATGACACATCTGCTTACAGGTATATTTTTTCTTTTCTGTACAGTTTGTCCAAATGGTCATCCATGCACTGTTGGAGAGGTGGGTTATTGCAACAGTTTCTACACAATTTAACTTTTTTTTTTATTTTAGTTTTTTAGTTTAAATCTTAACAGTTTAATTTATTCTTTATTTAGACAAGGGTTGTGGGTTTTTTTTTTATCTAAATACTAGTATTCCTTTTCTTTTGGACTGATTTAGTGTGGGCAGCCTATGGAGAAGAGTCGCTGTCCAGACTGCAAAGCAGAGATAGGGGGCATTGACCACAGACCTGTCCATGGCTTTCGGGCCATTGCAGCACAGTAAGCTAACTGAACTTGCACTGTTTACAGTTGGTTTTGATTAGATTTAGACTGCACCAAATCAGGTATACACTCGTGTTTTTTTAAAAGTTTGTTTTAGTTTCTTTCAGTGATGCAAAACAAGTCAATATATGAAAGGGTTCTTTACTTTAACTGTAAAACACTTTTTATATGTGTCCTGAAGTCATTGGGACAACTCTATAGCAATGTGAAATGCTACAGAATTGAATGGAAAAGAATAAACTAAATGTGTATATATTACATCAAATCATTTTTGTTTTTTTATGTATTTACAGTACTTATGGTAGGACTGATCATACCAGCAATTAAAGAACTCTGACCAACTGCATGATTCATTACAGTGAATTAATTGAAGCATAATATGAGGAGTAGAGAAAACATAATTTATATTTCTAGTTTTGGACAATATTATTATTTTTTGTTTGTTCTAACTTAGTAAATGTCAGAAAAAAAATATTGCCCTACCATATTTTTGCCTGTGAATGTCTTTTGAAGTATCATGGTATGCATAATGATGTCTTTATGTTATTTACATCTATGTTTCATGCTGCTGTTAGATATAATATTTATGACCGACTCTAATATAGTATAGACTGTAATAATATAGTCATTCAAACATTTTTAAGCCAAATTGTATTTTGTGTGGTGTGTGCAGTACAATTAATTAAATTCCTTTTGCAGGGGGGACCGCACACAAACAGGGCACATTCTGGGTGATCCACTTCGCAGAGACCAGCCAGACATGCAGGACACAAAAAACATGTCCCCTGCTCCTTTCACCCTGCTCAGGATACTCACACACATGGCCATGCTGCTGGGTGCCTCCAACCACCCCCAGGTGCTCCATTTGCACTCCTAGATTTTGTTTTGTTAATCAGGGGCTCTTCTGTTAGAATGAATCCTGAGTCCAAAGTGACATGGTACTAATGACCTGAAGAACCCTCCTGGGAAATTCCGCTCAGGTTTCTATGTGTGAAATTGTGTAAGTGTAACTCAGGAATTACAGTGTTACAGTCAATGGGAAATCTATAAGCATGTGTATTATCTTTAAATTTTGTGCACCAACCCACAAAGTGTTGATTTTTTAAGTCTTTTCCTTTTCAGGGCATCATTCCAATCATTAAGCCCCCAGTGGAAGACCCTGGGGTGTTTCTGATGGCCCACTTGCTGAAGGACATGGAGCTGCTGAGCAGAGCTTTAGGAAAGGGGGCAGATGACACAGTCTGCACCATTCACCTGGCGATCTGCAGCCTGCTGGAGCCCTTTCAGCCCAGTCAGTGTAAGAATATATATTATTTACCACTAAATACATAACTTACCAGTTCTTCAGCACCCTTGTGTACGTTTAGCTATGGGCAAAACTTTGTAGATTAGGTGAGGATTGACCAAAAATGTTAAATGTTCCTGCATTTTGTTCTGTTATAGTTTACATGATTTAACAGTTTGCTAAGTGTTAAAAAATGAATTCGAATCCTTTGTTACATTAAATATTTTCTCATGACTATTGTTTTTTTCTCTAAACAGGGCCTGTTGCTTATGATAATCAGCTCTTAACTAAAGATGCCAGAAATGGCTGGGAGATTGCCATGAACACTGATATTATCACAAATCAACTGAAGGTACACACCTCCCATCAAACAAGACAATCTATTTAGACTCAAAGCCATAATAATTTTGAGAATATACATTCTGTACAGTTTTGGTATAAAAGTGAAGTCTGATCCTGATTGGCTGTGTGCACTGTGAATGCAAGGCCACATGTTTATCCTCCAGACACTGCAATGTTACATGCAATTTTTACTTTGCCTCTTTCATTTTTAACACTGCAGGCTTTGGAGAGGCAACTGGCAAAGGTGAACGCCTTTATCAGAGAAGACGAGAGGGTGTCCTCTAACCCAGTGATGAAGCTGACATTCGGGGAGCCACATCTGTTCTTGCGCTTACTCCCACAGGACTCTCTGATCCATAGCTCTGTTGTGTGGAGCTGCAGAGAACGAGTCTCTCTGCTCAGCCTAGCCCACATCGTGGAGCAGAACAACGGCAAGGATGTGCTGCCTGTGCTTTGGAAGTTCCTACAGAAGGTAACACATCATTCTGAGTTGCACTTTTAGCACTTTTTTTTGGTATTTTGGTAAATGATGACTGAGTTTGTGTTTTAGGAGGCAGAGTTAAGGATGGTGAAGTTTCTCCCTGACATCCTGGCTCTTCAGAGGGATCTGGTGAAGAAGTTCCAGAATGTGATGGAGATTCCGTATGACACAATTGAACAGTTTCTCAAAAGTCAACAAACAGGTACTGTCTAAACTGATTTTTTTCATTTCTCAAACTACTTTGCATTTACATTTTAAGTCAAGTCCCATTGGACATTTTTCTTAATTTTTTTCCTCTCCAGCCTCTCTCAAAGCTTTATATGAGAAACGAATTAAGATGTTCCTTTCCACATGGAACCAGCTTCGAGTATCACTGGCCACCAATGGTAAAACTCATCTTATTCATGTCATATAAATTCTTCTTACTGAATTGTGCTGTACTAACCTTTTAGAACACCTTTTTATGTTCACTGACTCTTTTTTATTGTTTTAATATTGGCTCTTGATTCTTTCCTGTTTTGCCTGGCAGGTGAGCTCAAGCTCCCAGCAGAGTACTGCCAGAAAGATCTAGACTTTAACACTGATCTTCAGGTGCTACTGCCACGGAGGCAGGGGCTGGGTCTCTGCTCCACTGCTCTAGTTAGCTACCTCATTGCACTGCACAATGAGTTGATCTACACAGTGGACAAGCACACTGGAGAGGAGATTAGGTAAGAATTTGTGTTTTGTTAGCATAGTAGTATAGTAATCTAGTAATTAGTTATTAAATAAATAGTAATGTGATATTAAGTTATTACAGCCTCAGTCAGCAGCAGTGTTATAATACACTTGTAGCAGAAACAGTACTGTTTTACTTCTAGCTTATAAAGCTACTTAGTATTGACAAGAGCTTCACTAAATCCTGTGTTTATGTAAAGCTTATGTAGAGCCCTAGAAACCTTATACAACTACTGCCTTCTTTTTTATACACAGCTACACAGTGAGTCCAGCAGACCTGACTGAGCTTCATGTGATCCGGTATGAGACCGAGAGAGACCTTCTGCCCCTTGTGTTATCCAACTGCCAGTACAGCATGGAGCGTGGCAGAGAGACATTGTCTGAGTTTGACTTGATAAAGATTCAGCAGCAGGTCCTTACTCGTTTCCTACAGGGCAAGCCCCTAATAACCCTGAATGTGAGTCATCTTTGCATCTGGCATACAAACCTATATTTACTTTGTATTCCTCTTGTATGAATTAAGTATCTAAAAATTCTGTTGTTATGACCCTAGGGAATTCCAACACTGGTAAACAGACAAGATAGAAATTATGAGAACATTTTTAAAGACGTGAACACAAAGATTCGACAAGTAAGTATGATTTGTACACACCAGTTTATTGTACACACAAGTTTGACCGTCAATGTAAAGGCCAATCTCTTCACACACTGTATGCTAATATCTGTGCTTATAACCCTTCTGCTTAAATATAGATGTTAAAGCGATGCCGTAATCACCTTTGGGGGATTATGGTACTTTAACTGCAGTTAGTGCCATGCAGTGTGTAAAATATTAATTGACAATCAAATGTAATCTTTTGTAAGTGTTTGATAGCATTTTTAAAATGAGCTGAAATTATTATTTTGGAAAACATGAATGTTGTGACATGTCAGGTAATGTGAAAATTCCTTAAACAATCCTAATATATTTGCCACCTCACCCACCCCTATGATGTATATGTGCTCATTATTTGGTACATGCAGCTACTGTTGACCTACAAAAGATATATTTAATATGTACACTGACTAGCCACTTTATTATGTATATTTACCCTCTATCTATAATTTTATCAGCTCCACATTCCATATAGTTGAACTTTGTAGGTTACTGTTATAGACTGTTTTCCAGCCCTTTGGGGATTCTGACCACTGATGAATAGAGTAACTGGGGCTAATAAATAATGCAGATAAAAGTATGTTATTTGAAACAGCAAAGTGCACCTGTATAGTAAATGGAGCTAAAAAAAAAGGATTTTGATACAATCCAATAAAGTACATAATGGGTGGGTATAATGGGTATAGATAAAACTTATTATATGTATAATATGGAAACCATTTGGTTTTCTTGCCTGTCCTTGACTGATTGCCTACCTGTTGCAGGAGCCACTGTCCTCCATAAGCCAGTCCACACTGGCTCAGGAGCTGCAATCATATAATGATGTGTGTGAGGCCTTGTCCACTGTGGAACTTGCCCTGGGCTTCCTGGCCATGACTGGAGGAGAGGCTCACATGCAGCTGGGCAGCTACCTGAAGGAAGTGCTACAGATGGCTGAAGATACAGCCCCACACATTTTTAAGGTCACTCACCATTTTGCATGTCATGCTAATAGTCACTGTTGTTTGCAATATGATGTAGTGAATGTAAAAAAGGGTTGTTATGTGTAAGTGGTGAGTAATAAGATTATTGTTGCTCAATCTGCAGGCTTTAAGCAGGTGCAGTTTAAAACATTCTGTGGCTCTGTGGCAACTTTTGAGCTCCCTTAAATCTGAGACCATGCTACGACTCAAAAGGGTACAACACTATACACACATTGTGTTGAACTAAACTTAAAAACATTCAGTGTTTTGTATAAAAATATTTTTTAAAGAATACATTCTCTAAAGAGTCATGAGCATTCTTCTGTGCTTTTTCAGGACCCATTTGTAGGAATAAGTAGGGAGTATAAGGAAGGTCTAGGAGAGGAGGACAAGACACTGCTTACTGGGTTCTTCACAAAGACTAGCGCTGACTCTTTCCTTCTGGAAATGCATGAGTTCTTGTTGCTGGCACTAAAGAATCCTCATGCTGCTGACCTCTACAAGCCCAACTGGAGGTAAGATTTCACAAGAGAGATCTGCCAGGTCTGAAAGAATCGTTTTTTAGAATTAATTTAGATTTTGTCTTCATTCATGTTCTGAAGAATACCAAGGCATAGAAACATTGGCTGATTGTAGTGATGGAGCTGTTTTTAACATTGCATGTCATTTTTATTGAATGAGCCTTAGGACTTACTTTGTATTTATCTGGCTACTTCTTACCAGCGTGAAAGACACTGTGGTGTCCTACATGGAGCGAAAAGACCTGGATATCCCTCCGGATGTAGAGTTGTTTCCTGAAGCAATTCTCCTAGCCCAATACATTGAGGCCTGGAAGTTCTGTGTGGTTCTCAAGCAAGAGCGAAACCAAAGATAGTTTGAATTTCCAAGTTTCTACCCCACCCTCACTCTGACTCTGCGTCATACATAAGTCTACCATCTCAGAGTTAAAATACTAGAACGTGATGTTTACAATATTATCAATCATACCAGTTGTTTCAGATGAGATGCCTTTTTCAAAGTGCCACTGAAGTAGAAGTGCAATATATTGTTTAATGCAGTGTTTGAAGTCTTGCAGCAATAGTAGTGTGGAGATATGGGAAAATTACAGAAAAGGTGAGGCACATAACATTTCTTTAGATCAGTATTCTTTTTAATCACCTTGCTCAGACAGTCTCCAAGTTGCTGATTTGTTTATACTTTCTGGCTGGGATTTGCTTGATACAGACCTTTGCTGTTTATAATAGGTTGTGATATTAGGTAAATAGTTTAAATCTGGACTCAGGGTATCTGATGGGTACGCATTAACAGTAATACTATGACTACAATTGTGTTTAAAAAACAATTTGACTACTAAAAAACAACTTTTTCATTTGTCATGATGACCGAGAGGAGATTATATTGTACTTATGTTTGTGAGCTTTTGATTTTCTTGAATTGTGTTCAGGAATTAAGTGCTTACCACTAAAATAATGACCTGTTGCCTTATACTTATCTTGTACTTTCCTTGCACTTTTGTTTCTTTGCTATTACTCCACTGTAAGCAGTGTTCTTAAGGACCAATGTGTATAATGCACTGTTGCAATCAAAATGTATTATGAAAGTAAAGTTATTTGCAAATGTTCAAAATGAGGCATGATTGCATTTTATGCACTAAAGCATTTATTTGCCCAGCCTATAACCAAGAAAAGTACCTTACATTCTTTATACACCTTTACCTGCCTGTATTTTATCCCCAAAAAACAGTACCCATTTATATAATTTTAAACTTTTAACTGTAAGTAGAACAGGTTAACACATTTTGATTTTCACAGATTGAAGCCATGTAATTAAGACTGTAAGAGAACCACTGCCAGGTCCCTCTCATACAGTTTCTCACCTCATTGAGTTTATAAGGCATATTCTGCTGTTGCTTACATACACATGATGCCTTTTTCAAAATGCCACTGAGGCACAAACTGAATAAAATGTATTGGTTGATACAGTCTTTGAAATGTAGCCATTTTAGTTTCGAGGATGAAAAATGTTAGAAGCGGCAACTTGCTCAAGAACTTTGCGTCTAAGGCATGTAAAAGTTCTTTAGATTACAATGACTTCATCAGCTAGTTCAAACTTCAAATTGCCATCTCCAAACTGTGGCACATGTTGACATTTATTCAGATCTTGCATATAACAAGACAATTTGAATTCCTTTCCTAAATACTGCTTTTTTTTTTACTTCAACCCTGGGATCATGCATTTCCAGAAAACTGCCACCAGAGACACTCATGCATTGTTTCCAAGTATTGTGGGAGTACTAAAAGGCCCTGACAGAGAAATGTA
The DNA here is from genome assembly GCA_037974385.1 of Arnoldichthys spilopterus. NCBI lineage: Eukaryota > Metazoa > Chordata > Actinopteri > Characiformes > Lepidarchidae > Arnoldichthys > Arnoldichthys spilopterus. Next base: position 2,278,614 of record JBBPDA010000030.1, read on the forward strand.
GTAAAAAACTATTTCAGGAAAATCTTCTATATTGATTAGGCACAAAGTTGTTGAGATGTTTTTTCTGTTTGTGTTTTTAACCCACAGATACAGTGGGGAGGCCATAGTAAGAAATATGAAATGGCCAGCACAATAATTTAATAATAATAGTAAGTTATTATTTTTAGTAGTATTTCTACTACTGCTATTATTCATCAATAACCTCAAACCCAGTAAGAAACATATAGTAGAAATAATCCATTGGTTTCCACAGGCAGTGACCTCATCTAGCTTGGTGTACCCAAAAGGAAGTATGTAAGCTTTTTTTCCTTTTTACCTACTATCAGTGGTGTGTTCAGGTGTGTTGTAGTTTAGGTAATTTCTCTTGAATTACATAAAGCTGAAAGACTTGCACAGATGCTACAATCAGTAACCCAAACCCAAGGTGAATGCAACGCAAGCCTAAAACTATGTCTATTAGAAAATGGTTCATATTTGGCTAACAGTGTTACCTGATAAGCAGCAAACCATTTCCACGCTGCATTAGCAGACATCCCACCCTGCAAACCTAACAGTAACAATTATAACATTAGCTATGTAAATATACCAATGACACCTTTATTCTTACCTCAGCTAACTTCGTTTACCCACCCTGGACAATAGAAAAGCAAGGTTGACTGCAAAACCCACTCACAGAGAAAACGCATAAGTCTACCAATCACAAAGAGGGACCAGTCAGGATGCTCTATCACTCTCTTGGACTCTCAGCAAAACGTAATTCCTGGCATACAGAATAAAGTTTACAGGCACCAGGAAGGCATTTTCAGTATGAGGGCTACTGCTACAACTTCTGGTCGAGGTAGGATGTCTGCATTACATTTGAATGAGTCCATATCAAAAACTCAGATGCAAAGAATAATTATGTATGCATGTTTCATGATGGACTAATGTTTGTATGACTCACCTTGTATGCTTTTGCTACTTATGCATAAGCTGGGGAGACTTGCAAAAGAAAATAACTTTTTTTCTACATTAAAAAGCACACAAATCACACAGATAAACATCTTTTTTGCACTTTCACTGCTAGATGTATTGTTTTTCACTGGTGGAAAAGGTGAAAGGTTGTGTTATACACATCTTGTAAACTTGTATGTCCTATTGAATCACAAGTTTCCCACTTGTAAATATTCCAGTGGAGTTTACAAGTGGGGGAAAAAGGTATTCCCCAGTTTCCACATCACACACACGAATGCAGCATTAGGCTGATGGAACTGAGGTAGCTACGTAATGTGCTACGTTTAGCAGCTAGAATAAAAGCACGTTTGATAATGTTTTAAAAATGTTTCTTAGTTCAGCAAAGTTAGCAGAAATGTACTGAACTAAAGATCTCTTTCTACCGTGTCTGCAATTGCTACAATGTGCTAAATCAAATACTGCTCACATTTTACCTCCATGTTTCTGAGATAGATGGAAGTACCTCTGGGGTTTGTTTACAGCTGACCAACATGGTGGAGAACGCAATATTCAGGAGTTTAGCATTTGTTTGCTAATTTGCTTTATGCTTGTGATCTGGTCTGAGCTGTTGAGTCTCAGTGCTTATGCTGTTTTTGGGGGCAGGCCTCATGGCTATCATTTGTGAGGTCAAAGAGTATTAGTAGGGCTGCACAATATATCATCTATATCGTTATTCCAATACTGGTCTGTGTAATAAGGATGTTGCATAAGGCTACAATATGTCTGTGCTTCTTTCTAGCTCTTCCCTTTAGTTATGCTGTCATAGCGAGTCTTGCCAGAGCTCCTGCCTGCACTCAGACCACAATGTACATCATTCTTAATTACTCGTAACATTTCAGCATCACTAACAATCACTAACAACTCTCTCCCTCTCTCTTCCTACAGCTTGGGGAGGTTTTCCTTGCCTCTGTTGCCTTTGGCTTGCTCTTAGGGGGCTCGGACCCGGTCTCTGTAAAGCTGCTTTGTGACAACGTCAGTTGTAAAAAACGCTATAGAAATAAACTTGACTGTGACCATCTAACCAATCACAGAAGTTTTTAAGGGGTTGTAAGCTTAATAAGTAGATCTATGTAAAGGTTTTGATTTTGTAACCTCACAAAAACTATTATTTGAAAATGAGCTGTTTTTAAAGCTTAGTTTCCATATATGGACTGTATAAATGGGGGAGTGTAGATAAACTGTGAAGCTTTAAAAATACATACAGATGTGATACAGATTTTCCCATACTGACACAACTGTGGTGGTATAATCACAGTACAGTACAGATATTTTGTCCATATTGTGGATCAAGGATCAGAGTGGGTACACCATGCGTGCCATGTCACACTGCATTAATTCTTTGTTGATTCTTCCTCTGATACTAAACCAGTATCTGTCTTTTTTCCCCAAAACAAAGCGCAGATATTATGCAGAACTTTCTGCAATACGAAAACATCCAAACATAACCATTTCCGTTTAAATATTATCAGTTGTGCTTACTAAATAGTGCTTTCCTACAAACCACAGCTATAATATCTAACATATATCAATCCTTCCTGCTCCGTGGCAAAGCTTTGGTGCACCCCTACTACTACAGGATGCTCATAGTAATACTATCAGTCCCTTTAACAGTGGCGACACCTTGTTCCCAATGCCTGTGTAGTTCATTAGCGCTGCTGCAAGGGCACAGGAGACATGTTTTCAATGGGGCTTCAGGGATGTGATGCAAAAACAACAGCCTGGGAGCAAGCCTCAGTGAGCAAGCTCAATCTCCCTTCTTTCCACATAACTGGGCTCTTTAGCCACAGGCAAAATCACACAAAGGACAGAATACAAAAGGAACAAACAAGCACCCTAAGTGCAATTGTGTCTGTGCCTCTGATGGAAGGAAAATGAGCCAGTGGAGATGCAACATAAACGTGTTTCGCCCTTGATAAAATCAATACATGCTCTCTGGAAAACAATCACAGCAAATATGCTTACGTGGTAAAACGGCAACTGTGGGTCCCAGAGGCCAAGGCACATACTCAGCTCCAGGGTGGCTACACTGTGACCAGTGACAAAGAGTGTTGCGCAAGTTACTGAAAATAAAGTACAAGTTACTTCTTTTAAAAGAAATCAAGATTACTTTAACATTTACTGCACATAAAAGAAATGTGTTAGTAAGGAAAGTAACTTTTTTTTTAATTCTAAATGTTTGCTTCAATTGTGTATAAATGCACACATAACTATATTATTGTTATTGTTATTATTTAGTGTTGTGACAGAGTGGGACAAGACAACTGTCAAATTTATCTGTCATTGGGGCTGTTTTCACTATTAACCACATGATTCAGGTTTAGTTGCTTCAGTTGGTTGACAAAGGATCTAGGCTCTAGTTAACTCATTTTCCTTGACTGCTTTGTTTAAGCCATGCAAGAAAAAAATGGAGCAATACCACGGCTGCCTGCCTCACAATTTCTCCCTCTCACTGAGTGCCCTACATAACGGACAGGAGTTGCATGGCAAAAGTTAATAATTCAACAGCAATCATGTGGTAATGATGGGAGAAACGTCTCAGCCCAACTTGGCTGCAGAGAGAAGGATTTCCTCTCCAAGCAATCTATAAAGCCTTTTGGAAATTCATCGGATTTTTGTCAGTAGGCGACAAAAAGAGCTTTGTAAGCTACAATTTGCCTACTTTTCCTTTTATGGTCTGAATGCAAAGAAATAAACATCAAAATGATTCAAAGCTGTGTGTTTCTTTAGAAAAAATTGTCGAAAGTCATATGCAGTGTTGACAATGCTACTGTTTCTTTAATATTTTCAAACAACAAAAAAGTAACAAGCCCATTTAAATTTCAGTGAATGTAAGTAGTTACATTACTGGCTATTACCAAAAGTATTGGAATTACAGTAATGTGTTACATAATGTGTAACATGTTACTTTACATTACATTGTATTGCTATAATACGCAATACCTGCATTTATTTAATTACATACTTATCCGTTTCTTATTTACAGTGTAAAAATCATTGTCATTTCAACCTAAAAAGTACTTTATGTGGCAACAAGCTCATTTAATTGTGTTACCCTCAGTGGATAGGACTTGATGTGAAGTTTCACTGTTGTCCAGCCTCGGTTTGCATTCAAGGTAGCTTGTGGATTCATGCTGTAATGACACCCTGTCGAAAGATCAACATCTATACTGAGAAACGGACAGATCTAGCACCATATCTAAATGCAAATGTAAATGCATAATTCCTCCTCCTCTCCTTAAGACTGAGATGCAAAAAAGTGCATTACCCAATAGCCCCCACTATATTATAGTATTCATGTCTTTATGTATTAAATGTGTTAAGTATTTATGTTTCACATTTAAACTGAGAAAAAGCGAGCTCTAGTCCTTAATGAAGAGAGGACATGCTCATTGTCCACAGTTCAGAGATGCTTTTTGCCTTCAGAAAATGTCTGTAGATTTTTCTCCTGTTTGTACTTTAGGGATTCAGTAACATTCTTTAGCAGGATTGACGCCATCCATGCACTTTTTAGTAAAAGCATACAAAGATGTTAATGATTACCGTATGAATTCATCATGCCGAAACAACCCTTCTGCTCAAAGAAACCTAGCAGACAAGCTACTGTATATTCTTATGGGAGTTCAGTGCTCTTTACTGGCAGTCTGGGTAAATGTTTTCTTTAAATTTGCCCTCCAGGGTGCTGCTGTTATTGCATTATTATCGAATTAGTGTAGTTTAATCACAACGTCATTGGAAATGTATGTGCAAGTGGGTCAGGGCGATAAAAAAGGGAGTGAGTGAGGGACCACGTTTCATGTTTCCCACCAATTGTCTAAGAAAATGTCCACACACAGACTTTGGGTCAGTACCACAGATCTGTGAATTATATTGGGTAAGCAAATGCACTTCTCACTGTTCTCAACACTTTGTGTGTCCTCAAGGCACAAGGAAGAAATTAAGAGTAGCGCCACTGTTTTCTATTAGGTACGTGAGGAGAAAATACAATTACCTGTTAAGTGGTAACATACCACAAGGAATTATAAGGGTCTTGGTGTTTTGGATCCTTGCTCTTATTTTCTCTCAGCTGAGCTAATTTTTGTTTTCTTTAGGGCAGGAAACAATGAGAAAAGGTGTGAAAATAGAAGTGGTGTCAGTTTTTGTTGTTAACTTCCACAGAAATCAACATTTTCTGAGCAGAGATTGTGCTTTAATCCCAACCTTATTCAACTCCATTACCAGTGGGGTGATGTAACCGATGTCATAAAGTCAAGTCAAGTCAAGTCAAGTTTATTTGTATAGCGCTTTTTACAACCGACGCCGTCACAAAGCAGCTTTACAGAAACCGGGTCCGAGCCCCCAAAGAGCAAGCCAAGGGTGACAGAGGCAAGGAAAAAC
>JBBPDA010000030.1:2301447-2322250 GCA_037974385.1 Arnoldichthys spilopterus
CACACACACACACACACACACACACACACACACACACACACACACATACACACACACACACACACACACACACACACTATAGGACAGCCAGAGAGACTTTGCAATGATAACAGAAATGAGGTCATGACAACAGTGGCATTAAATAAGGTGCACCATCCCAGTGTGTGCAGCTTTGCACTGTAGGGTCAGGCAGTCTTCTGTTTTCGTAATTGCTGATGGGTCTGTTTAAAGTAATCCAGTGTCCACTTATATACTAATGTTTTACAGTTCAAATATTGGACAAGGGCAAGGTTAAAACCAGGTTGATGTGGGTTGTCAGCCACCCACACACATTGAACCCAAAGAAACTGAGCGTTTCATCGATGATTTAATCTGAGAACTGGTCCCTTTAACTTTTTAATATGCTGCCAGAGGTGTTACAGCTTGAACATGTCCATGAAATGCATGGTGTCCCACTGTGTTTTCTGCCATTGCATAAAAGGAGCACAAGGCTTTCTTCATCATCATTTGCTCTTGTACAAAGTTAGCTGTCAGTGAAGTCAGCCATCAGACTATGATGGTACAGGTAAGTAGAGCACAGTAGAATAAATGTCATATTCATATGTTCATTGTTCAAAAATGTAGTTTGAGACAAATCCTAAATAGAATTATTATTTGTAATGTTGAGCATCTCTAACAATCTATTTCTCTATCTCTATCTCTATCTCCACCTCTCTCTATCTCTATCTCTAACTCTGTCTTTCACTTGAGCTACACATGCTACCCCTGAGATACCAGTGATCCTGTCCCATCCTGCTGTCTGGACCTGTTATTGCTATCTGGTCGACCAGAGGAGGATGGGATTCTGATCTTTGGATCCTCCCTAGGTTTATTCATACAGTTTGGGGAGTTTTTCCTCTGTCACCTTTGGTTTGCTCATTAAGGGCTCAGACAGGGATTCTGTCAAGCTGCTTTGTGACAATGTTGGTTGTAAAAAGTGCTATAAAAATAAACTTGACAGCTTAAAATTCTACACATTTTTGGCCTTGATAGATGTTCTTTATGTACCAAATTAATGCAATATCAGCACTGAGATGTTCTTGATCAGCAGAGATTTTGTTTAGAACTGTGTGAACAAACATCAGTAGGCAATACTCATACAGATCGGTTTTGTAAATATATCCCCAAAACTTCTCTCATGTATGTGCAGGACAGTGTCTTTTTTTCACACTTCTCAGATGCTTTCTGTGAAAAAAAAGAGAACTGATCTTGGATCAGAGTCTGATTTATATTTATGATGCTTGTTGTCACAAAGCTCATTCTGGATCAGCACTTCTGCTAGAAACAAGGCTGCCTGGAGTGTTCTGTCACACACTGACACTTTGTTTATTTTATGGCACAAAATAAGGGTCCTTTGGACATGCCCGAGAGCCTGGATATAGTTTGAGTGAGTTAAGAGAAGTTTTGGGGTTGTATTTATGGAAATTATTTAGGTGAACATTATTATGTAAGTAGAGTAGGAAAAATGGGTTCCTGTAAAAAAAAACAACTGAACTACTCTTTTGACACATGCCTGTAGGTTTGCCTGTTCTCCTCTCATTTGTTAGTTGTTGTTTTTTTTTTGTTAATTTGTTCAGCCTATGTTAACAAAGCAAGCTAAATAGAATCTTAGATCCATGTCCAGACAGTTCTCAGTAAGGTCTGATCAGCGTTTATAACCAGTGGTTTTTCTTATTTCTATAACATATGTTCAGTACAAAGATCAGGCATAAATTTACATTTCATAATTACAGTCTGAATGCAAAAATAACTTGTAGGACATTTTGATAATGATGTGGTACTAAATGTTATAAAGGCTTTATTTTGCCTTGTCAGTGTGAACAATCAGTTTGAAACTAGATTAAAAGGACTTTAAAAAAGGGTTCATAAAAACTGCATAGAAGGTGGCACTGATGGTGTGATGCTTTTGCTGTGTTTTAGCACTTAATGATCTTACTGGAGCCTGGCAGTGTGTTTATGGGAGTATCTGTTTAAACACTCCAAAGCACACAGCCGTGACAGCTGTTTATGCAGGCCAACCAGACAGCTTTATCTGCAGACTGCCGGAAAGGTTATGATACACTTGTTTGTCTCTCATCACACACCAGCTAATTTACTGGATGCTATCAGGCACACAGGGCAGAACCTCAGTGCTGTTGTTTTCTGGGGGATGAGTAGTGAGAAGGCTCTGGCACAGGCCACCTTGATAAGGACTCAAGATGGCCTTCGGTCCTCTGATTGTTACACGTTGACAAAACCCCTTACATCTGAAAATAAAAAGACGGCAGGATGAGCAGGTTTCTATTGTGCTGTATTTTACACAGCACAATTCTTTCTCCTTCTTAAACCTTAGTGTAGAGGGGAAGAAGATGAAGGTCTCCAACCCAAGTAAATGAACTGAGCACCCCTTGGTTAATTTGGTGGAATTGGTAAACTTGGCAAGTCATTTTCTCAGAGGAGAAAGGAAAAAAACAGGCATGGCCAATTTAGACCAAAATCAAATAAATAATAATTACATTAAATCACATTAAATAATAGTGAAAAAAAGTTAATTGCCTAAATACCCCATGTAAACATGTAATCCTTTAAGAACAAAGCAGTTGTCAGTCAACTGTGCTTGTCATAATTTTTTATTTGTACTTTTGGAAAGTGCTAGGATGCTTGCAGCCATGGTAAAGATTAATATTGTTGTATGTTGTATTTGTAAAAAATAAATATAAATATATAATAATAATAATAATAATAATAATAATAATAATAATAATAATAATAAAAAAACGTAATTCTCTGAAAAATGGCAGGCTTCAGAAATACAAACTGACTTCTTCTACTGAGCTCTGCTTAGATCTAATGCATTGGCAGACCTCAAATAAGTGCGACAGCAGGCTTAAATTTTGCCAGCAGTGTAAATCTCACTTTATACAGATGATCTAAAACAAAATTACTCATAAATCTGGGAACAGGCAGCAGAGTCTGCATTGGGAGGGGGGCTTTCAAAAACGAACTCAAAATCAAATAAGTATTTCATTTCCTTTTGAACTCTGACAAGGACTGGCGCTCACCAGCATTACGTCAGCATATGATAGCTTTAGCACACGGCCTGCCTTCCCCTCGCAGGGACCGTCCATCTTGGTTCTTTAGGTTCCACTCCCAGATAACTAGACAATGAGGAATCTCGCTGCCTGCCAGCGAGGTGTGTTAGCACACTTGCTTTGCCCCTGTGGCCATTTTTATTAGTCGTCATTCTGACGCCTTAAAATTCCAGGGCACTTCCTTGTGGTATCTTAGGATGGCTGCCCAGTTGACAAACCTTCCCCAGCCACTGGACACACAAAGGACCATGGGGCTTTTTAAAAAAAGTCAGATGATCACTCCCTGTTACACCCTTTCTCAACATCAAGAATGCAAACAACAAACTGATGATTTGAACATTACTGGGCAGATGCTTACTTTGAAAGAATAAAAAAAAAATCTTTGAAAAAATCTTACTACAAATTAAACAATGCTAATGTAAGATATCTTTTATAAAATCAGTCCCCTGTTTGTTTAAAATAAAGAACTAAAAGACTGTTACCAGCCTCTCCCACCATTGTAGTGATGAATTTACCAATAAATTATGGAACTTTTAGCTCATTCTGACCGGCAACCGATGCATCATCAGTATATGGCTTGGATCAAAAAGATTTCTGGGATTTATCCACTGGAACTGAATTCAAGGATGCAGACTGAAAAACACCCATGGCTACCTAACAGAACTGCAAAAGAGTTACACACAGAAAGCCAAAACATCACCTGATTATAGCATTAGATTCCACTTTGATTTGTCATCTTGGATGATGATAATGTTGATAAATCTAAAAACATTTTAAATGAAGACGATTACTCCTCATTTTAACAGCCAGAAGCATCAGTCTCAGCATCTCATCACTATTTCATACACTCTTACTGGACCAAACAAGTCTTTTTTATAAAATATACACATCATGTAGTATATAGGTTAAAATGTGTTCCATGTGGACTATCAATACAATTGTAATCTGTGTCTTCTTTTCACTCACTGTTTGAAACTCACTTTATTATATAGCATGTTGTTGTTCAGAGAAGCTCTGCTTCCCAGCCTATGGAAAGGGAGACTTGAAAAGTCACAGTGGGGCTTATTTACTTTCACAGAGACGTGTTCTGTATCACTAAACACACTGCGAAAATATTGTCTGGGAGATGTTTGAAGAGATTTATGGAATCCTGGAGAGTGTTTCCGACTGTGGACACACACATAGACACGGGAGGGGAGCAACCATTGAAAAACACTCCTTTCTGAGTCAAGAGTCAAGCTACAAAGCCAGATTTAGATAACACTCCTTCAGACACAGACACACATGCACACACATTTCTATACACTGTCAAGAGGTGAGTTCATATGTATATGCTTCCTTGGGTTTGTGAAAGGCTCTATATAAATTTAACTTATTATTATTATTATTATTATTATTATTATTATTATTATTATTAATATTATTATTATTATATTCCACAAGCATTTAATATAAACTAGTGTTTAGAAGTTTGATATCTTTTGTCATGTTAATAATTATTGCAACCAGTAATAACTTATACAATGTAGACTGAAATAAATACGGATGTAGTTCAGTGAAAAGGGCTTGCTTGGCCCTGCATGCTCTGAGAGGTGGGTTAAAAATAGTAGGTTTGGTTGCCCTGCAGGATGGGTTCGCCTTTTAAGACTTGGTTCCTTCCAAGGTTTCTTCTAGGGAGTTTTTCTTTGCCTCTGTTGCCTTTGGCCTGTTTATTAGGGGCTCGTACCCGTTTTCTGTAAAGCTGCTTTGTGACAATGTCAGTTGTAAAAAGCTCTATAGAAATAAAATTGACTTGAATTGACCTGAAACTGAAAAACAACCAAAACTGAGATTTCAGTCATTTCAAAGTTGTATCACCGTATCACCACTTTTTAAAGGATCAGCCTTCTTTTATCATAACATTGTTTTCCATTTTACGCACATACACACACACACACACACACACACCAAAAGCAAACATAACAAGCACAAAGCTCATTAAAGTGCTTTTACAACACTTCATATGCACAGGCACAGGCATGCTCATTATCAATATTCAGAGGCTGCCATATTGCTTACTGTGGGTGAGTATTTAGGGGTCAAACAGTCCACTGAACCAGCCCTCTTCTTCCTTTGAGAACACTGGAGTGGAGGTTGGAGGCTGTGGAACTCCCTCAAAGCACTACAGAAACCAGTAAGCCCTAGCAGACATGATGCTGATGGAGTGTTTGTTTGGAGAGCGACCCTGATACCTGAATGGCTACATTGGAGGTAGTAAAAACATGTCGGATTGCAGTATTCCTACATTTTGCTAACAGGTGTGGACACTTTGTCGGCTACAAGCGAATGAGCTTCACAGCTGAACCAACCCCTGTGTTTATGTGTGTCTGTGTGCCTGGGTTTGAGAGATTACATTGTGTCTGTCATCATGGTAGCTCTTGGGAAGTTCCCAGTGGCACTAGTTTGGTGGACAGATCATCCTGCCTCAGAGACCTGTAGAGGATATTTGGTCCCCAAAGGGAATTTCCCCTCTGGACACTTAATAATATAGGACTTGACAAATTATAAAGAACAGTCATAAAGTTTTGAGTATGCCTTCAGATGAGGGGGTGGTGGGAAATAGGGGTGAGCTTGGTTTTGGATTTGAATGCATGGATATAGTATTAATATTCATTATTGTCAGGTTTTTGAATAAAGCATGTGCTGTGTTGAACAACAAAAAAGATAAATCACTAATGGATTTTCAAGTAGGTTGAGCTTTATGACAAAAACTGACCAATATGGCCTGAATAACATTTCTTAGGCTTTGCATACTTGTTGGTATTTCCTTCCCAATAATTATACATACATATGTATTTTAACCATCATTTTAGTCATTTTGTTTATTTGTTTTACATAGTTTATTCAAAATATGCATGAACAAATTCTTTTCTTTTAATTAATGCTGAAAAAATATTACATTATGCTACAAGTAAACATCCTATCACTACAAGATTGGCGTGTTTATCCTGTAGCTAATTTTACCTGGGGTATGACATGATTTTATAACATAATGTCCTTCGATTAAATGTCATTTTCTCCAGGTTTTGTAAGCAAATGTTTTAAGAACCAGTGCTGCCACATTAAAAAACACTATCAAAAATTTCACAGACTAAATCAATCAAACTGGACCTAATTATGTTCTCTTTGTAATTAAATGTGCAATCTGTCATTGTTATAGAAACAAACAAAATCTAAAGCAAGTGTGACATACTGGGAGATAATGTATCTTGATAATGATAAATATTGCCCTGCCCTATATAAACTAGGAGCAAACATTTGTGTAAAATCTATGCAGAGAGCCATTTATCACAGCAACCTAAACCCTCCCAATAAACCCTTCACTAAAAGTTATGGCTTTGACCGTGTTGCTGGTGCTTTAGAGCTATCCTCATTGCTCCATCTCACCATCGTTCTTAGTGTTGTGGCTTGTTGCAAGGGATGTCGCATTAGATCCTGCATTTTGTTGAGCATCCAAAAGCAACATTTGAAGCATGCCTTAAGCGCTGCGTGGTCCATGCTGGCTTCAAGCATGTTATTGTAACACTCACTTCAGTGCTATTTATTACCAGCCTTATAGCATAGACATGTGTATGTGGGAAATGGCCATGAAATGTGGTGAAAAAACTCCCTCTAGGGAAAGACATCTGACAAATGCACAAAACAAATGCACATGCATACACGCTACAAGCACTTTTTAGGATGCATGCGCATGCACAAGTCTCCACTGATCCATATAACAAAATGGAAAGTGAAGAGGTTTTCTAAAGTTCTCATGTCTGTCATGGGATTTAATATAGTCTTTCACCATCTGAGGGTAAACAGCACAGATTGCAAACTTCATGAAATACTTCAATTGAAAATGCTCCCAGTAGGTCTGGATTGAGCAATTTTGAGTATTTTTAATTTCCTTTTGCATTAGAGGGGTTGACAAAGCCAAGGATTTTCACACCAATTTTCACAGAACAATCATGCAAAAACATAAGGTCAATGTACACATTAACACTAAGTCTGTCTTTCCCATTAGAGCTCCTGGTTAATTATGGTTTATTTGCTCCTTTAATGGTCAGAGCTCCAAGCTAAAGCACAGCCTTAAAGCCCGCATTGCATTGCTCTGAGTGGGACTTCCTAACAGACCTAAAATGTGGTAAGGCGAAGGAGAGCCAGTAGATAATTGGCGCATGGATGACAGCAATCTATTTTGAGGCTGTTACACTAGTGTTTCTATGTAAAGTAATGTGTTAGAGCACATTTTCTGTTGAGGTTTTGACGTAAATAGTGGTTTTTTGATTTGCTGTTGGTGGCATGGCTCTGTTCCCTTGTCTACAAACCAAACTATTCTTCCCCAATTCAAAATGTTGCATGTGATGGATTTAGCCACAGTTCATGTTCTACATTAAATGTTTCTGGAAAACAATCCAAATGAAAGTTTCAGCCAATGTGGATTAAGCTACCCATTCATTTTGTTGCCCAAATAAAACAAACAGCAATCATTAATTCTCATAGAATCACCTTCTCAGGCATTTTAGTACTCAAGTTAATATTAGCATTATCATATTAATGCTAGTCGAGCCAAAGAGTTTCTAATATCTGCAGAGTCAAGCAGGTCCAGTTTTACCTCCTAATTGAAAATTGTCATGAAATGCCCAAGACTTTGGCAGAGGCAGCCTAGCATTCGCTCAAACATCTGTTACAATTGACCTTGGCAAATGTGTTGGCTGGGCATACTGCAATTGTTATTTTTCTTTTTCTCTCTTAGTTTTTCTAAGGAGGAATATTGACTTGAACAAGCAAATACTCTGCTCCCAGAGAGGCTCGGTGGCAGCTTGTTCACATTAAACACCTTGTATAATAGATAATCATGCTGCACAATCCATTTAGACCTGGCATAGGAACCAATGTAACTCAATGATGTTTCCACAAGTGGGTTCATGAGTGTGAAGTAAATGGTAGCTGCTATTCAACATTAAATCTGTTACTACAGCAAGAAATGTGCCATCATTTCACCAAGGGACAAGTCTCTCTACAGCTGAGTCACTGAAATTGGAGCACCACTCGGGTGTCTCATTGAATAAGCCCCCTGGAGCTGGTGACTGCTGACTTTGGGGTAGGTTGGTAGACTGCTGATGGAACAGCTCTTCACCTCTCCCCTCCAGGGCAATTGAAACATCACTCTCCTTGAGTCTGGGCAGCTGCGGAGGCTGCCATTAATAAAAGTCAGCCTCCTCTTACACAGGAATGCTGTGGTTATGGGCTGTCATTGGATTCCAAGAGGATTCTCTGTTATGGTTTCTCCTGAGACTGGAAGCTCAGTTTCCTAAAGCAGATTCTAAGCTCCTGTGTCCTGAGATGGCATCCTGTGAGGCTTCCTCCACTACTCCACTGACCTGGCAGGGACCCATGATCCACAGTGATACCTCCTATGAGTGCTGTAGTTACAATGCTGTATCAGTAGATGCCTCTGAGGTTCTTAGTGCCACTTAAAGCCTAGTTTATGGGATTGTCATAAGCCATGAGTTAAAGCCATATCCAGGAATTTGTAAAGCTATCTTTGGTTTCATCAGCTTTTTGGTCCATCGATTCTGAAAAATGAGTCATTTTGTCCCAACTGTCATAAAATAAAATAAAAATTAACTACACAGTTAATAAAGCAATACAAAGTACATTAAAGAGTGGCCAGCAATCACTTCGGAAAATACAGAGAGCTTGGTAAAGTGGCAAGAAAGAAGCCATTACTGAAGTAAAAACTAATTTAAAATCACATTTGGAGTTAGATGCCAGGGAGCATCTAAGTGACCAAGCTAAAACATGGAATAAGTTTGGGTCAGACTAAGACACAAATGAAGCTTTTTTGCTACAATGTTCAATGCAGTGTCTGGCACAAGACTTACACTACCCATTACCAAATACCATCCAAGCATTGAAGTATGAAGGTGGCAGCACTGTGTCATAGGAATGCTTAGATCAGGATAGATGGGTGGTACTGAGAAGATATTGAGGTGCTACAAGACAGCTAAAAGCCTACTTCAGGCAGGTACAACAGGAAAGTGACCTCAACCACATAGCCAAAGCAATGTAGGACCGGTAGTACAGCAAGAAGGTGATTGTCCTATAATGATCAGGTCACAATCCAGATTTCAGTAAAATATGTATCTATCTCTCTCTCTCTCTCTCTCTGACACCTGCAACACACTCAAGTTGGGACAGAGGTGTGTTTACCACTGTGTTATATCACCTTTCTATTTAATTACCAGATATCCCAAGATATTGATATTGATTGTGTCTCCCTGATGCCTGCAAATTGAACAAAATATTTTGGAAACTACAGCAAGCAAACAAGAGCATGCACGCGAGACAGTATAGAGAGAGTGTGTGTGAGAGAGAAAGAGAGAGAGAGAGAGAGAACCTGCGTGAGTGTGGACCACTGTTTACCTGTTCATGTAGCCCGTGCTAAAGAAAGAGCATCCTGATCGGTTTACTCAGCAAACTCAGCCAATCAGATTTCAGTGTGGGCAGGCTTTTATGTAACTTCTCGAGTTACGATAACTTCAAAAACTGATAACTGATATCGGTTCAGTGGAGCATCATGGCAGAGGGAGAGTGCCCCCCAAAAAGAAAATATAAATATCTATTCAGACTACACAAAAGTGTATCCTTGCTTAGTAAGGATTAAAAAATAATGACAATGTTGCGTGCTGTACTGTTTGCAACAGTAATTTCAGCATTGCTCATGGTGGTTTAAATGACTGTTAAAGGCATGTTGAAGTGAGTTTAAAAAGTGTCATTTCATGTGCTCTAATATTCAGGTCTACACCACTTAGGCACTTGGTTAGTTGCCAAGGTTGTCATGAAAAGACCAAACTCCTTGAAGACGTTTGTAAATCTGCCGTTCCATCCAAATGTTTCCACACTCAGAAAAAGCAAGACATTATGCATGCTCTTGTACTAAGACAGCACCTATAATGAACCTGGCACTGGAACCTGAATGTTCAGAGGATATGTACAAATTAATCCAGACAAAAAAAGGCCATACAGCATTTTTGTTGATGAAAGCAATGACATCATGTGTGAGAAAGAATGTGCCATTTTAGTCAGGTACTACAATGAAGCACAGGATAAGGTGGCAGTTGGATTTGTGGATGTGCCAGTGTGCAATGTTGCCAAAGCTGACAATATATTCATGCATTGCATCATCCATGCATGGAAAAGGCTTTGGATGGTCTAATTTCATATAATTCAGCAGTGACAACTGCAATGTCAGGATTTTTTGTCACATTTTAAAACAAGGCACCAGTTCTTTACAAGTTAAATGACAGTGTTGAAGAGCTCCTACATGACATAGCAAGCAGATGTATTGTGCCAAAGGTTTTAGGAGAACAGAAAGTGCAAGAGATAGATGTGTGCAACTCTGAAATTCACTGTGCAGTTAAAGAGCTTTTTGTTGGGTTCTTAACAAGGAGGCACATGCTAAATGAGGACGCATTCCCCTCTTAAAAGACAAAGCAATTCTTTAAAGATGCTAGAGCATTCTGTGTCAGGAGTTTTCAAAAAATAATGGAAAAGTTCCCAATGAGAGATACAATTTAAAAAAATATGTTAGTGGTTAACCAAGATGATGTGAAACCAGAGCAGATTTTGATGAAGGCAGATGGCAGAGAACATTTCCACTTAAGGTCCTGGATTATGACTCAACTAACCTGGACGCCCTGGTGACAAATCCCATGTCAGATCTGTAAGCTCAGGGCAGTTTAGATTCAAGGAGCTCTGTCAGTTGATAAAGCTGCTGTTGATTCTACCAAATTGTAACTGTGATACAGAAAGGGCATTCAAGTTAAGTCAAGTCAAGTTTATTTCTATAACGCTTTTTACAACTGACGTTGTCACAAAGCAGCGTTATATATATATATATATAATATATATATTTATTTTTCTCTCTCTCTTTTCTTTTTTTTAAATAATAATAGTTCTCAGTGTGAATGGGCAGCAGCAGTTTCTTGTGTACAGGTGCTGTGATGACTTTAGATCAGTTCCTTGGCAGATAGGGCTGTTCATATGGGCCCCTCAGTAGGAGTGAGTGGGTTAAAAGCTGCAAAAACTTCAACCAGTAAGAGGGTATCAGGGTGAGTCAGGCTGGTCCAGATAGTAGAATGGGGCAGGATCACTGTTATCTCAGCGGGGCAGTTCAACAGAGCGGGGGAGAGCAGGGGAGAGGGGGGGGGGGGGAGAAAGAGAGAGATTGTTAGTGATGCTGAAATGTTACGAGTGATTAAAAATGAGGAGCTCCGGCAAGACTCGCTATGACAGCATAACTAAAGGGGAGACCTAGAAAGAAGCAGAGACATGAGTGCATTCAGCATGGGCTGTCACATCAAGACAGAATTCAGAAGTCAGTCACCTCTCTAAAATTAGTTTTTGCAGGTTGGGATGTCTGAATTACAAGGTTTAATCTTTTGGGAACTGAGGAGATTATCAGCAAGTGGAATTTTTGCCCATTCTTGTTTAGACTTCAGTTGCTCAACCATTCATGGTAGCCGTTGTCTCTTTCTTCTATTTATGAAGCTCCATACATATTCAATAGAAGATAGATCTGGACTGCTCGTCGACCAGTCATGCGTGCCTATTAAGTAACACTGTGATTACCAGGAAAAGATACTTTCTTGATGGCACAGTATGTTTCTTATGTTTCCCTGCACCAATGGGACACTGATTTCCCCCTCCCATACCATGTTAGATGTTGATATTTCATCCTTGGCATAGAGAGCTTGATCTCCATTTTTGACACTCATTTGACCAAAGTGCATCTTTTCACAATTTAATCTACTGCAAATGATGAAAAATCCTAATTCTTTGTAATCTTGTGAGAAATATTCTTTTCAATCTGACTGACAATTCTCTCATGAAGTCTTACACACAAAATGGTGACCTGTGACCTGTGTTTACTTGCAGAGACTAACCTTTTGGTGGAAGCTCCTTTTATACCCAGTCATGTTCCCCTCACCTTTTACCAGTTTACCTGCTTATTGTGGAATGTTTCAAAAGCTCTGTCCCCTTTTATTTGAGTGTGTTGCATTTGTCAAATTCTAAATTTATTTATATTTGTTGATCAGTGACAACATTGGAAATCTTTTTTATATATATTTATCAGTTAAATAAAAGAGTGAATTACAAACAAATGACAAATTCTTGTTTTTTTACATTTAGCACTGACAAATAACTAACTGTAACTCTGGATACTTATCTTTCATGCTTATTTATATGGTTTGAAATAAAATTACTGTCTGAAATCATCTGTGGAAGTGTCATTTGTAATACAGACAAGTCCAGTTACTTTGTAATGCACTGTATATCACTCTTAAAGGTACATTATGTTTGGAAAATGATTTTCTAACATGAATT
Source organism: Arnoldichthys spilopterus (assembly GCA_037974385.1). Taxonomy (NCBI): domain Eukaryota; kingdom Metazoa; phylum Chordata; class Actinopteri; order Characiformes; family Lepidarchidae; genus Arnoldichthys; species Arnoldichthys spilopterus. The sequence continues at coordinate 2,313,972 of JBBPDA010000030.1, forward strand.
ATGACGATTTTAGACACTAAAAACAGAAATGTCATAAAACAAATAAAAAGATAAAAGAAAGAAGATGAGAAAACATCTTCACATTCACTTCACTTTAACATTTAGCATTTTAGCAAAAGAAGCTGTATTAGCAACCATACATTAGGAGGTAATTTAACTGATTTTACAGCAAACTACAAACCAAAGTATGGAGCGTGGTACTTCTCCTCTACTTACTACTACTAATATATACATTTACATTTACATTATTTGGCAGACACTCTTATCCAGAGCGACAAACACAGTGCTTTCTGGTCTACAGAGAAAAGCTGTTATACCAGTAAACCTAGACTTGGATTAAGAGATTCTACCTCAGCTGAGGCAAATTCTTGACATAGAAAAGACTTTTGTAAAGTTAGTAGTAAGTTTGTTAGTTCTGTAGTTATTGTCCAAAGTGCTTTGTGAAGAGTTGTGTCTTAAGTAAGTATTTAAAAACAGTGAGGGAATATTTTTCATACAGAAAATCAAATGAAGTAGTTTAGTCCAATATATGAAATAATAGTAGTCATATTCAGACCATACTGTTATAACCACAAAGTCAGTGTTGAAGCTGAATTTACACTGAGCTAATCAAATCTTGCTTAACATTTCTCCTTGAAAAGCAAACAGAACTTGTGTTACTTTAACTGGCCTAATGGGAGTGCTGTAGCTCCACTGGCATAAGTAGCTCCCTATGCTAAAGAGGGAGGGGAAGAGGGTGAAACAGAGAAGAGAGAGACATAAGGCTATGTGATTTAAAGTGTATTGATGCCAGATGTGTTTTAGGTCTAATTATTAGATGGTGTTAGTTGCTGATTATCTACTGGTGTGGGCACAAGAGGCAATGATAATTTAACTGCCATAAGCTGCTTGGTACATTAGGTCTATTGAATATTTAGGTCAGCATATTCATACACCTACTTTTCAAACATGACTAATGGGATGTAAGTAAACCTCTGTAATAACTATTTAAGTGTAAATCAAAGCAAGATGCTTGTGATTCAGGTTGGTTGAAATCATCACAAACAGACAATCTTAAGCCCCTAAGTCCATTGTAAAAAACTTAATATACCTCTTTTTTAAACCTTTCTCTTGTAAACACATGCTAAACCACAGCTGGCAACACTTCACAAGCAAAGAGCAGAATCATCATTTATTGCTTAATAAAGAGAACAGGCTTAAATTATTTGAACTCACAATGTGTTAGTCATGGAAGACTCAGATATTTACAATTTAGGATAAATTTATATGTTTGCACTCGTTCTTCAGGTGTAGGAACAGTTACCTTGTGATCAGATGCCTTGATCCAGCATACCAGTGCAAATAATTGAGTTAGGACCAGCACTTAATCTGCTTTCAGACTAAATCCCACAGTGTGTCAAGGGTTATCAGGGGAGCTGTCTGCTTGTTGATGCCAATGATAGCATCTCTTGGAGAGTGTCAGGGAAAAAAAAGAACTGTTCAAATTGAAGGGCTGGAGGGAAACAAAAATAATGTCCACTGTTTCACTGCATTTGAGTTAATTAAGTTAAAATCTATATTTTAAATAGCACTTTAGTCTAGACCAGAATATCTCAAAACAGACCAAATGTAATCAATCAGCCTTTGTAGCTTCCATACTGAAAGACTCATTGCAAGCTATAAAAAACACCAGAATCAAATCAGAAGTGCTTGAGCAGGGAAATCACAAAACTGTGCAACACTAATGTTTTCTTCTTTAATTTTGCATGGAAGCTACAAGACTAATGTATATAACTATTGATGTAAGCTGAAACTTCACCAGTTAGCATTTATTAGCATTTAGCATTAATGATGCATACACTTAATAATTCTAATTGGTATCATACAAACAAACAAACAAAGTTTATAAATATATATATTTTTTTAAACCTAGGGACCAAATAGGTCAGGCTAAACTTAAACTAGAGATGATTTCTGAATCTTATTAATACTGACAGATTAAAAAATCATTGGCATATGTGAGTAATATTTGAAGCCTTTAAAAATGTTTATATTTATTGTACTCTGGAAGAGCAGAATATTTAGGTGACGCTGGCTCATTGGCTTAAAATGTGCCCATTTTATTCATTATACTGCATCTTGCATACTGCAACCCTACATAAATGTTATTTTTCTCCATATTGCAAGGTCAAGTTCTAATTTCTGTTTATATGTCAGGATCAGCAGATATAGACACAAATTATATAGTATATCTACTGACAATTTCCATATTAGTGCCTCACTAACAAAAATAACAGCATAAACTGACCAAGAGTTCATGGAAATGAAACTCTGCTGATCTGTGGAGATCCACTTTTTTTAAAGAGATCATTTTAAAAATGGTAGTCCACTTGACTAGTTGGATCAAGCATGAGAAATGTGGGCTGGAGCTAAATTCCGAATGAAACAAGATTTCCAGAACCAGGGTTGGTGACCACTGATTTTGGCATTTGTCATCCATTCCTAATGTTTATGAGTGGAAAGTAATGTAACAGCTAGCAAGAAAAGTAAAAGAAAACCTGTTGTGTCATGTCACAAATAGCAGTTTACAGGTGCGATGAATCCAGCCCTGTCCTTGCCTGCTTTGACTGACCTAGAGTTTGATCTTACCTGTGTGGGTGGCTAGAAGTGCTGACTCATTAATTCTGTGTGGCATGCTTCAGCCTTATGTGTCATCAGGCAGTGAGAGAAAGCCCCTATAATCATCTCTTTTAGAAACCAGGGCTCTTTCATTTGCCTCCTCTCTCATTTCCAGTACACCTACAAGAGGCATCTGACCTCTCACTCACCTGGTTTCAGATGTTAGCTGTTGGAACACTACAGCTGTTTGCTTACTGAAGTTGTAGATTACAATGTATTACAGTAAATTTCAAGACACATGTGCCTACAAATGTTTTCTGTGGTCTCATTTTGGGTTTAATGTAATGCTAGAACAGCAAAATCATGTCCAGGCAACAAAGAATAATTTAGTGGCCCCTCTACCCAGTCATGCCCAGCTAATCCTATTCATGTTTAACAGGCGTCCTGCAAACCCAGTGTAAAAGACTGTATCAACTGGCAAAGATAGGGTTCAATTCATCAGTGTGTACTGACTGCATTTAAAGGATGCAATGTACATATTTATATACTATAGATTTTTCTACCTATACTTCCTTTATTTTGCTTTCACTCTCAGGTACAAAACCTTTACATTTAGTTAAGAATAATATTATCATATTCCAATTCTATGTTTTTTCAGTTTTTTTTTCTTTTTGCTTTGTGACTGTGCATTTCCATCCCCTGACAAAACACCACCCCACTGTGGTTGACATATTCCCCACTCATGAATTCTGGCAACAGTTCTGAACAAACTGCTGAGCATTACTCTGTGAGAATTGCTTGGAGTTGCAGAGCAATGGTACATGATGATGCTGAATGTTGGTGCAGGTGTGTCCATCTCTATTGAAAAAGAGACAAAATTTGAAACAACTATTTAAAATGTTTTGGATGCTGCACAATGCAATGCAGTGTGGTGGGCTTTAGCCCTTATTACAGTATGTATGAGGAATACATACATAAGCTTATATGCAATGTTACACTGATGCTACAATAGGGTTAACAAAAAGATTTTTCAGCCAAAGAGACAATACAAGCTAAAGAAAACCCAGATCTGCTTGGCTGGTGTGAGAGACAGCTGCGTAGATGCAGCCAACAGGGCAACCAGAGAAAAGCTCCAAAACAATTAAGACGACAAATGCTGAACACAAAAAGCTGGATGGAATAGGTCCCTTTGGCACTTTCATGCCATTGTTCTTGAAAAAGATCCCACCATAACAGAACATTGGCCTTGTTCTGGTTGTGAGAGAGTTTGTCCACAAGGTTTAAAGAATAATTTATTTTACTGATCCAAACTCATCTGGCAAAAAAAAAACTCCTATACACTTACATTATTTATCTTCTGCCTCCAAGTTTGCAATGACATTAGCTGGTGTTTTTCACAGGATGACTCTTTGAGAGTTGAGGCCATTCGTTAAACGGTAGTTGAAAACCTCCTCGATTTGTAACAGAAGTTGGGGGGGAGAGAGACTTGGCCTGTGTTGAAACAGCAGAGTGGGCCCAAGGTGCCATTAGCGGCCGAAAAGCAGCTGGAAGTGATTCCAAAAACACGGTGTGCTGGAGGTATTTTAAAACCACATGCTTCAACTGGGCTTTCACACTGTTCCTCACAATTTACCCACAATGGTTTAAAAGAAAAAAAAAAACTCATTGGTCTTGGCTAGACAGGAGAATCGGTAGAAACAATGGAGGAAGAGGAAGAGAGTGTTGGAACGCTGACAGCGTTTAGCTGCTTCAACTGTTTGGGCCCTTGCAATGAACCCCATTGCCAGAAGAGCTGAATGTTGTAGTGTTGAGATTCCTTTGTTCTGCTGCTTTCATGACTGGACAAGAAAACCAAAGAGACGGGACAAAAAATAAGAACAACCAAGCAATGGGCTGTGCAAAAGGTAAATACAGCTACCACAGCTGCTTTTTAAGATCTGTTTATACACCCAGTAAATTCTCGTGGTCACAAAGCCAAATGCACCATATTATCCATGACGCCATAGCTTTAAATTGTCAAGCTGCATTCAATCTAATTGTGAAACCACATCAGAGCATTTTTATACTCAGTTGATCATGGGGTTTAATGACCATCATTAGATATTAAATTTACTGCATCTAATCAGTCAAAGTTAAAATTGCAATGTTAGATAAGACCACTTATTTACTCCAAAACATTGAGCCAAACACACTCCTTGATTCACTAAGTGAAATTTAGCTGCTGCAATGTTTTCCATTATCCGGGATCAGAATGCTTGTCTTTTTGTTTGCCTTTGCTTAAATGAAATTGTCCTTAAAGCAGATTAATGCTGTGTGGCCAACCACATGTAATTTCTTTAAATGTGTTGCCTGCTAATGGCTCAAATGAATGTTTTTTAGTGTAAGAGAGCTGTACGTGATGCTTATGTGATATCGAAGAGATTTTTTAAACGTGCACATGTGTGTTTAAGTCGTTTGTGATTACACTGATTGGAGTGCAAGATTATAGGTGCTTGCTAATGCTTGACTGGCCGTGTCTATCGGTTCGTTGTGCTTCACAAAAAGTAGGCCTGGCTATATAGCTCAGATTGTTATGTGCAAAACTATCAAATTATAATATGTCTTTAGGGGATTGCTAAATGAGATTAAGGAAGAGTAAATAGAAATCTAAGTCACATAAACACTTTGCTCTTACTTGAGGCCTGTAGACACACACAGAAGCCCCTAAGTTGAGAAATGCATTAAGGGAATACACACAAGGCTCAACTTCCAGCCAAATCCTTATTCAGACATTTGAAACCAACAAACTGAGGGTTCATTTTATGGCAAACACTTTTTAAAAATGCATTCCCAAGTCTCCAACTGTCTGTTCCATCTGTAAAATGCAACTCAAACAAAAACAAAAAATTGGTCCCATGACAGTATCTGGATGTTGCTTTTGATTCCTTGCATTTATTTAAAATATTTGGAGACATGACTATAAAATAAATAGACACGATGATATACTAGAACATCTTGCTGTGCACTGTGCTGGACAATAATTCTCATAGGCAAGTAATGCCCTGCAATGCTCAAACCTTTCAGAAGCTAAATTAGTCAGCTAGGTGTGCATGAGAGCTTGGATATGATAAAAAACATTTAGTTCATATAATGTTTTCACCTATTCAAGATGTAGTTGATTAGCAAATACATGCTTCATGTACAAATTTTGACATTTTAGTTTAGAACTGGAGCTACAATTCTAGTGTTGCTGAAACGCAATAGAAGGCAACACATGGAAAAGATGACCACATCTTTTCCTTAAAAACTCCTAAACTTCTTTCAACCCAGTTAAACCATATCCAGCTCTTTATTAAGGTGGTGCAGTTTGTCAGTTTGGTTTAAAGACACCAAGCTAAATGCTGCATGCAGCCCTTTTACATAAGTCAAGTCAAGTTTATTTCTATAGGGCTTTTTACATCTAATGTTGTCACAAAACAGCTTTACAGAAACCGGGTCCGAGCCCCCATAGAGCAAGCCAAAGCAGAAAGAGCCAAGGAAAAACTCCCTAAGCTGTAGGAAAAAAACACGGGAGAAACCAAGGCTCTGAAGGGGAACCCATCCTCCTTTGGTTGACACCAAATTGCAATAACAAACAAGAGAAAAGAAACATAACCAGGTCTGTTTTCACAAATCACCTCAGTAAACCTGGAATTAGTTTTGTAATAATGAGCATAATAAATATGGAGGAGTCTGATTCAAGATCAGAAGTCTAATTTATGACTCATTTGTGAGTACCAACCCTGCTGTTGTTGGAAACGGCCACCTGTAGCAGAGAAGTTTTGTTAAGTTTAAGAACAGATCATACTGGATATTATTCCCCACTGACAAATGTGCTCTGTCTTAATGAAGTTAATGAGTTTTGGGATGTATTTACAGAAAATATTTGGGTGACTATTGACTTCTAGTATTTGTTAGCCCCAACTCCAACCATGCAAAATGTGGACTCTGATTATTCTGATTGTTTGATTGTTCTCTGAACCATTCTTTTAATGTTTTTGATATGTTGCCACAGATAAGGAACGTCTATTGCAATTGAGGCCGATTTTATAGTCTTTTGGTAACATTTTTCTGGCCATGGTTGTTCACTTGTTTGACTAGAACATGGGGGCAGCACTTGGGGGGCTAGTGTTGCATCATCGGTGAAGGATGTTGTCTGCAGTGGAGTAAAACTAATCCTATGAGACCTGCAGCTTTGCCAAAAGTGCAGGCATAACTTATATTCTGCCCCTTCAAGAACATGCTGATTTACATTTATGGACCATAGCAGCTATATACAAGCCCACTGTATCAATAAAAGTGAACTTCTGTTTTAAATCTTAGAATATACTTATTTTTTCCTTTCAGGCTGTGTCCTCTCATAAAATAGAGAGGTACATTGCTAGAGCACCATGGATCAATGACCTAGAAAGCCTTTAAAATGCTGTTTAGTTTTTGTCCTTTTAGAAGTGCTGGGCAGACTCATATTCAATATTTCTAAAGTTTGGAGTCTTACAGATATGAGTTAAGATTTACCATATTTACCCAAGTTAGAATTAATCTAAAAAAGTCACAACTGCATATATGATATTGTAGATACTGATCGCAGCTTACTTTAAATATGTGGAATATCAAATTTTAAATAAAGTTTAAAAAAGAAAAACTGCCACAATTTAATTTAAACAGACAAAATTGCAGATTGCACAAGCTGAACTGCAGAGTTAAGAACATAAACAAAGGCATGCAATTCATGTCCAATTTCCAACAAATGGCTAAAGTTGAGCCAAAAGCATCTGAAATCAGGCTTTATAAGTCTCCATTCTCAGCTGGATATAAAGACACTGGAGCATGTGATGCCTTCAATTCCAGAGGAAAAATGTTTTAATAACTTCCCGGTCTGAAGTACTGTTTTCAATTTTACACCATTTGTTTTTTTCCTCCACTTAGTGTTTCATAAACCTTTATACTATTTACTTTTGGACATGTCATATATTTTCTTGAATGAATACAAAGTTCCAAAACTCCCTCTTTTTTGGGGCAGAATCTGAGCCTTTAGGTAATGGTTGAGGCATTGGGAATTTTGTTTTTTAATTTCAGTCACTTAGCGAGAGCTTGTGGGTTAGAATTACAGTGCGGCATACCCATGCGTTTTATACAGTCTAGCAGGAAATGAGCCACTCTGAGCTGGACCACATGCAGAAGGTCCACTGGTGGTTTCATCTTATCCATTGTGCTATTCGTTTCTTACACAACAAGCCATAATCTTTGAGCCTTTGCTTATTTTAGCTCACTATATCTTTCTACCTTTAAGTGTTTTACTAACAGAAAGGAAATTTATGAAAATTAATAGAATCTTGATTGGTTTAAACTAATGCTTGCCATGTTAATGTAACTAATAATAAATTAAGGGTAGGAGAGGCCAGTAACCAGTTGTGTCATGCTTTGTGAGTCTTGTTTGCTTTCATGTTCATGGGGTGAGCCTGAGGAAGTAATATCCCTGCATAGGCATTTGTAATTGTGTTACTATATTACATCTAATATTATGTTTTTAAAACATAATATAGACTAAAAAATGAAAGACTCCTAATACAAATGTACAATTTAAGGGTGGTTAGCACTGTTGCCTCACAGTGAGAAGGTCCTGGGTTCGATCCCCGGGTTGGCCACAGGTGCCTTTCTGTGCG
>JBBPDA010000030.1:2322776-2345362 GCA_037974385.1 Arnoldichthys spilopterus
CAGCTGGGATTGGCTCCAGCTTCCCCGTGACCCGGAAACGGAAGAAGCGATTGGAAAATGGATGGATGGATGGATGGTTTTTCATTGGACAGTTCCTTAGAGCAAGGGTTCTCCAACTTGTTACAGCCAGGGACCCCTCTCAGTGTGACAAATGTTCATGAACCTCCCACACTATTTATTTTTAAACATTAAACATGTTAGACAAATATGTTGCTGTTTACATTATCATCTGTGGTGTTTTACATTTTTATGCTATCCTGAGCATGTCATAAATATTATCCATGCTGACTCAAAGTAAGTTTCATTATAATGAGAGTGTAATTTGTCCTGTTAAACTGGATTTAGTGTATATTGTAAAGAGTTCAAAATGTGGCAGTACTGGTTGTTACTGACTGTCATTTCTCCACTTAATAAAGTGTAAGCAGCAAATCAAGTCAAAGACTCTAACTTTGAGAAACATGGCTTTAGGGAAACAAAAAAATGTTTCTTTCATGGCATCACACAAATAATGCTATCTGGCACCTTTAGTACTCTTTATTAAATTGCATGAAGGTTGATTTCTGACATTAGTGTCCTAGGGAACTCTGTACATATGTCCATCATGGTGTAGGGGAGGCTGGGAACCTGGCAGATTATTGGTGATGAGTTGCTTCTCCAGCACCCTTGGATGATGGGCTGTTTACAGAGTGTGTGGGTGGTGGCTGATCTGCCGTATTGGCCCCCTCCCACTACACATATGTGTAGGATCCTGTATTTATAATGCGTTATGTGTTTGGGGTGAACGTGGACGTCTAAATATTTTTCTAACTGATTTTATGTCAGCAACTTTCTTAGCATTTTCCTCCTGCGTTTGATTCATTCTTACAGGGATGAAAAGACCCTTTCAGTTCCTCTTGGTCGGGCCTGTGCTGGGCTCTTCTGTGGAGCTAGTAATACATTGGCGGGAAGCAATATTTCCAGCCCTGCACTGATTAACTGTTTGTGGCACATATGTTGAGGATTTCATGCCAGTTTAATGCAATAGTTTTCATATGCAAACTGTGTGATTAATTAAGGCTTCATTCACTTTGCTCAAAGACACAGTTGTTTGGTGTCTTGTTAAAGTGAACGTCCTGGTTAATTAATATTCCTGACAGATGCTTCATAGAGAGTTGTGACAGTGAACTTGGTGGTGCAGTTTTTCACCTGGGAGCTGGTTAGTTCTTTTATGTACTTTCCCTGTGCACATGTGTGTAGAAAAAGTTATACATTTTGGGCCTTACTCAGCAGATATCCAGTGGTCTCAGAGGGATGAAACTGACTTGAACAATGAGCTGGACCAACATTATTGGCTCAAGGACTGGGAGCATGTTTGACTGCTGTTGCTAGGCACATCTCAAATGTGGAGGCACTGATTTATCCCACAACTTGAGAAAATGGCCCACTCACCATTAAAGATGACAGTCATAGATGGCTTCTTTATGAATGTGCGAAACTCAGGATCTAGGCTGAAGCGTTGTATTTCTTTTTAATTTCCTCCACGGACAGCCAAGCCTCGCTGCGGCAGGGCACGGAGGCAACGGGATGTTATTTCTCTTGTTTCAAGCTGACTACGGTATAACTTGCAGGAGATAACACAGTGGGAGGCCGCTGGCATGAAGGGTGCAGAAATACTGACTGCTGACCCCAGAGGTGCTCTCACTGTGCCAGTTTTACCACGGGAGATGTTTTATGCCTCTGTCAGCGGCCCTCTCTCAAATGATCAGTCACCCAGTTGGGAAAAAGAGCTTTGAGCCATCTCTTAGCGCTAAGACTGCTGCAGGTATTATATGGCAAAATCATCCCAGTACTGGACCACATTTTAGATGTTTGTTGGTCATGCTTTCCCACGCTGGTCATTTTATGAGTAGTATTCATATTGTTCATTCATTTTGTATAAGAAAAGATCATTTAGTTGAGACCGATACAACTACCAAATGAATCATTTTGTATAAACAACCTACTAGAGCTTGAAATATTTGTGGAAACTTGAACAAGCTGTTGGATATGATCTGGTTTGGTTGACTTTGGACAATATTTGTTGAACTTGGGTCGGGTTGATATCATATTCAGCTTATTTAAAGCCTCCTTAGTCTGTAGTTACCTGAAATGGATTTTCATGTGCATGTACCCATTCTCTTTTACCTCTACTTTACTCTTCCTCTATATTCATAATCATTTTTAATCTGGTACACTGGAGTGCATTGGTGGTACCAGACCATTTGGGGGGGTGTTCTATACCTGTAATCCTGATTGTAATAGAAGCAGAAAGATGAAAACCTGAGTAAAATTTGAGTAAAAAAGAAAAAGTAAGCCACCACTTCCTGACCCTCTTCTTCTCTTTCCCTTTTTCTATATTTTTGTCATTGTTGTCTGTAAACATAGGGATGAATGTTTTTTCCTGCAATTATTTATCTGATACAGACATAGAACGTTAAACTGAATAAAAATCCCAGAATGACCAGATATGTGTTTGTGCTGAATGTTGTGTGAGTGCAGCCTGCATTCCACTCTTTTCAAACCAGTGTCTTTTATTCTTAGATTTACATACAAATACAAGCACAATGAATAAAAAATATAACAAAAAAACAATTAAAACAGGTGAGGCTATAACTATAGATGCACATACCGGAAGTATTGTGATTTGCCTTGTGTCAGGATTAACTCTAGTATTTAATACAGATGTATTAGTTCAACATTTCAGGCCTACTGTCATACCCTTGTCTCTGTGTTCACTGCTCCTCCTTCACAAGAATATCTGTATTCCTTCTGTGATTCATGTCCTGCATTCCTTTGAAAAGATAGCAGGTCGTGAGGTCACAGTCCTTTTCTCCCAGGCCTTTGCCAGTGCTTTAAGCAGAGAGCAGTAGGTCACTCTGGAGACGGCACAGGCCTTCTCTATAGCTGGCAGTCTAGATTACAGACCTGATCTCATAGATTTATTTTGTTCCTCATGAAACAGTTTATGAACCAATTTATACTTTCCCCTACCTGAAACTAAATTCCAAATGTTCAAAATGTTGTAGACTATGTTTATGTTAATGTTTTGTAATAAATATGTTGTATAATTTTCTTATACAAACCATGGACTGATAAACATACAGATAAACAGATACATAGATACATAAAAGAATAGATATTAGATTGCAAATGTTTGGCTGTCTGTGGTTAAGTTGTATTTTGTTAATTTTCTAAGTACAAATATGCATAAACAATATTCAGGGAACTGCAAGTTGCAGTTTATTTGCTAACTTTGATGTACTGAAAAAAAAATAGCAGAAAAAATTTCATATTCCAGTTTGTTACCTGTAGATTATGTGAATTATTTTCACTCTTGCATACACCTGTAGCTAGGTAGGTAGCAGGTTCAAGTCCTGAAGATCAGGCACTTCTGAGCTGCTACCCCACGTGTGCACTTGTGATGGAATAAATTCAGAGGTCACATTTCGTTTTGGGGCTTGAGTGTGTTCACAATGACACATTATTACTTTCATTTCAAACTGATAGATAAATAGCTAGATAGATAGCTAGATAGATAGATATATAGATAGATGGAGAGAGAGAGAGAGAGAGAGAGAGAGAGAGAGAGAGATCAGACAGACAAATAGACTTTTTTAGAGCACAAACAAGTTGTGAGGATAGAGCAGCAGCAAGTACATCTGAGCAAAACACACATATATTAGGAGATATGCTAAAATGGCTCATAGATGTTTTATAAGACATTTACAAATGATTTAAAGAAAGCTATGGGTTAAAAGTCCAGTGTTATCCGACCTAACACTAAAACGAGGTCTTGATAATGGAACAGAAAGGAGTCGCAGGTACCAGGTGCTACAAAACAGAAGGCTTGCTAAATGAAACTATTGACCAAAAGCATGACCAACAACCACACCAACTAAACACAAGGTTAACACAAGGTTAGCATTTGGCTCTGTGCTACTGTTTACAACACACTCTTACAATGAATTGACAACAAACCCTTAGGTTATGGGCAATTAGTCGGAACAGAACATGGAGCAATTAGCAGGCTGTAGTACACTGCTGTCAATTTTACGAGGTGACTGACAAGGGACAGAGCGCAGTTCTCTACACAGGTGAACTCCAGGGTCAGGAAGGAACAGGTTGTTGCTGGTGGCCACTGTCACACCAAAAAGTGTGCTGGGAAATTTCTGCTCCCTTCTGCCATTGCTGAATATTATTGTTTCACACGCTGTGGGACTTAATGAACAGCCAACCTGAAGTGTGTTGGAACTGACGTCAGTTGATGCTGGAAATATTTTATGGTCTGCTAGCACTGATTCGACCAGGTTGTAAAATTTTGTCCATCAAGTTTAGGTTTGTTATGCTGATTTAACTGTTGATTCTCTTTCAATCTTCTCATGAAGCTTTCTGATCAATATGATATAATGGTAGATGATGACTAGTAACGCCAAATTAAATGCTTCTTATTTAATTAATTCTTATTTAAGATTATAATCCTTCAGTTCAGTTCAAATTCAGTGAATTGTGTCTGTTCTATACTTAAGCAAAAAGAACTTACAGTTATATTCAAACGCTTGTGCACCTCTGATCAATTGACATGTTGGATGCCCAAGCTGTTGCATATGACAGCATATATCTCTGTATAAAGCAGAACATTTATTTTTAAACAATAGTCTCAAGCTGTCTTAAGAAGTGCTCATACGTCAGAAAGGAAAGAAAGTCATGCCTTATAATAGTGATTTGAGGCTAGCACAGTGACTCAAAGTCTCTCTCCCTCTTGACCTCCTTTTAGTAAATCTGACATTAAGTTCTTCCCAATGAGGTAAACCAACATTTTCCCCACTACCAAACCCATAAATAGATTGCATTAATACTTCATTTGGGTGGAATACTATGACAAATATGAATTTATTCCAAATATGTTGTGTTTAGGGTCACAACAGTGCTTTTTACCAGTTTGCAGTTGGATGTAGTTTAAGCCCTTACAATTCTAGATACACTCCAGCAGGACCCTAGTTTGTGGATGCAATACGTCATCAAAAATCATGGTGAACAAATGCAGTTATGACAGGTAGCATGGTGCCAGCCATTTTTGCAGAACAGAGGTGAGTTCATGTGCCCTGGCAAAAATGAGAAGTGACAACTGCATCAGGGTTAAACATTTCCTGTGCTTTTGCAGACTGTGCCACGGCTTTCGGCTATTCTCTGCTATTACCAAAATTAGCTCAATTATTGTATCACAACCGAGGCCAGTGGCCAATTACAACAGTTTTTAACTGATGTTGGGATTTTCAAGCTTGGAGGCAGACTAGATTCTCCATTAAAGACTGAACATTTACTCAAATCTCTATGGCTTTAAGTGTTAATAACAGCCATGTTTAACTGAAAGGTTTGAGCAGGATATTCAGCAGACTCCTTGCTTAAGCCATGTGTTTCCACTGTCATTTGGTGATCACCTTTTAATGGACTTTGAGGTAATACAAATGTGTTGTAAATGATTAAATATGTAAACCATTAGACAGTTACAGACAAAGCTCAAATCTTGTGATATCTTAATGATTTGTCCTCATACAAAAATTGACATTTTGTAGTCATTTTCATTATTTAAACAAACAAGTAACAAATCAGTCACAAGGAAAAAGAAAGAATATATTTACATGTATGACACCTCTAAAGCCATAAAATTAGAATCAGGTGTTCTAGATTTGGCGTCTTTGAATAGAACCTCCTGCAGGTGGTCTTATTTAAACTTTACATCTACAGTCTGGTGTTCTGTTTGCTATTGAAGTGTGTGGTGTCATCATGCTATGACTAGAAGACCTTCTCTAAGACCTTCTCTATGACTTTCAGAAAAAGAAAGGTTTTAGATGTCTATTCATCTGTCAAGGGATTTTAAAATATTTCCTAATCATTTAAGATTCATCATTGAGGTCTCCAAAGACCTCAGACTTTCATAAGAAGTTCAGTGGCTTCTGAAGTCAAAGGTGTTAAATATTAATCTGTCCATAGCTTTGTTGAATGAATGACTGAAATTTGTTTTGTTGTAATACTGTTCAGGTATATCACTGTTATCTGTAGGCACAGTATCAAAAAGTGTAAAATGTTTGCTTGTTGAAATATTTTGGAAAAATCAAGTTTTTATTCATATGACTGTACTTTAATACTTCTCTCTCTCTTTGTGTGTGTGTGTGCGTGTGTGTGGAAATTTATTTTAGGTGGAAATTTATTAGTTGTATTAGTAATATATGTTGTTAGTAGCTTTACAACAGAGCTCTTATGTGAAAAACTTTGTACAAAACCAATTTTCCATTTTAATATGTAAAAAAAAAAACTTCAAGTTGAGCCTGGAAAATGTGTGAAAGTTATTTCATGCTAATGATTTTTCGTTTATGAATTTGTCCAACATTCCACCAAGGTAGGTCCAGGGCTCTCTCGGGAGCATGTATGTCGATGTGTGTGTTCATGCTGACCTCAACGAAGCAGTTTATTAATAGTGTGACTGAGTCAACATCAACCTAGTGTGGGCCCGCACCCTTCTCATGAATATGCATAGCCATATGTGTGCCCACTGGCATGCGCAGCACCCTCCTGCACAGTTTGACCACAAACAGGGTCCGGACCCCCCTGACAGAAAGGCTTGGGCTGCTTTTAAAGCTCTCAGCTTAGCTGGAACAGGAATGAAAGAGGAACACATATAATATAGTTGATTAAATATGTACACCATTAACAGACTTTATTCTGCATTTTATCAATGCATAATTTTTATCAGTGTAATACAGTGTTTGTTTCCAACATAGCTCAGATCACTACTGTGGTGATGCTAGCATGCCACAGGACTGCTCTCAAGCAGCGTTACTTGCTGTCAACACTTCCATCCTTCTCTGTTTTCACTTTTCTTCCCTACTCTCTCCCAGTTATGCCTGGGTCAGGGTATTGGAGGTCTAAAATAGCTCAGTTTAAATATATCCATATTACTAAAAACATGCCACAGTAGAGGTCACTCCAAATAAAAATGTCCTAAAGCAATTTGCAAAGTTTTTCATAAACACAATGCTGGTGTGCATATTACACCATGGAAAAAGAGAGGCCGCCCATCCACAGTCAGTAAACAGCTCAAATGCCTTAGCAATTTTGGTATGAAAAGAAACAGGAACACTAATAAATATGTACATCCCTCTGAAAATGTAAGGCATTGAGATTTCCTGATTCAAAAGTGTACATCATTTTTCTCAAATGTGTTTTTCATTTGACTTACTTTTAACAATAATTGTACGGATGACGTTATTGTGTTATTCATGTAAGGATAACATTTTTTGACCATTTAGTATTTTGGCAAGATTAATATGCTTGTAATACAAGCAACCTACAATTTCCTGTGAGAAATAAAGCCTAAACTTCAAGCACATACCACTTGCAAATGTTGCTACTTAACCCTTTAATTTGGTGTGTCTTTTAATCATACAAACATTTCAAACTAAACTTAAAAATATGTCAGCACAGTGGTGGCCAAAAGTCTAATACCACTAGTAAAAATCCTGTTTTTAAACACAAATTATATTATCAGATTTGTTTTACACAATTAGAAAAAATCAGCTGTCCTTTTCATTGCGTTCAGTGTAATTTTTTTCACTTACTCTAAAAATTAGCTGTTTTGGAGATTTTGTTCCAACAGAGATGATATGCATCCAGATAAATATGATCAGTGAAAGGGGGTTGTGTTGGTAAATGCATTGTTGACCACAAAATAGAAATACAACACAGCTTAAAACTGTTAAGAACTTTTTTTATTTAGAGTTGGTTAGATGCTTCGGCATGGTGCTATTGTGTATTACAGCTCACGAGGAAGTGAGTAAAACAGCATTGAATTCATTGTTTTATATTCTTATAACAAAATATCAAAATTCACAAATAACAATGCTGTGAATAGAAGATGGCCCAAAGCACATTCTACATTCTTCTGTATAAACTGTTCATGGTCAATTTTATCCTGCAATGTTTTTTTCAACTACCCAATGCTTGTTTTATGCTTGAAAAGACAATGCCACAGCCTTCTTTAAGATACACAATTGGTGTATTGCCTTAAGAGGTACATGCAAAAAACTGCATAAGGAGTTTATTTCTGTTTATTTCTAAGTAGATAACAAGGATATTCTAACTGTGCACTGAATCATTTCAGTATCAACACTAAGCCAAGAAGTTGCATCTTGCTCTAACCCCGGTAGAATATGTCTCGAAATGAAAACCTGTAGTTTAATCCTTTTTAATCAGATGTAGCACACAGCCTCCGGTCCCAGGGCATGGCTCCTTGGCTCTGTTTTCGTTTTGGAGATCTGGTGATTTATTTGCAGCTGGGGCCAGGCTGAAATATTGGTTTGATTTATTCAGGTTTTATTTGGCACAAATGGGCTGAGTTATAGATCAGGTAGCTCCCACTTTTCCAGCCCTTTTCCAGTTAGTGGTCTCAGTCTTGAGACCAAATCGGAGTGAAAGACTATGAAATCATGGTTCAGTGGATAAATGATTTTCAAATGCACTTATTTTTTAGTTGACAAGGATGCCTGACTGGCTTTTAAGCCCTATATTAGACTGCACAATTTAGATTTTTTTTGTACAGCTACACTTTTCAAATAGCATTATTTACATATACTGAAAAAAAATTTATATTTTTAAAGACACTTTTTACAGAAATTATAAACAGCTTAAAAGCTTTGTCATAGGTCATAAGATATTAAAATAGCATAAACGCAAAACAACCTGACTCTGGGGTAAGGCCATGTTATTATTAAAATTCCCATTTGACTTACTACTGAATATAAAGTGATTCTTGTGCGGTGGCCCGTATATTTTTGGCTAAGAGGCGCCAGGACCCTCTCAACAGTACACCGAGGTAATTACACCTACTAAACCTATATCCTTTCCCATTACACCCCTATTAATGACCTATTTAGCCCTCACAAACAGTTTCTTTGTTCTGCATGCTTCCCTTGAATGACAGGACGTGTTAATATCACTGCCCTGATTGGACGTGATAAGTCCTGCAGCATGAAGTTTTGAGTTTTTGCTAGGGACACAGTGTCCAGCAGAAAAGTCCCGCCCGCGTCCAAAACTCTTGGGCTCGCTCTGAATCGGGCCCTTTGTTAGGCTGCACTGATCTAAATCTTCAAGGCCAGTGCTGTGCCCCCCTCATGCAGTTGCCATGAGAACTGGTGCGCTGGTTGCCTGTTGGCCAATGTTTGCTTTGGCAAGGAATCACAGGGTGAGGGCAGGGAAGGGAGGGACCTGGCGTGGGATGGTGGAGGTGATATAGAGCATCTTTAAGATTTGCAATGCTAAGCTAAAAAAGAAGGAAATTAGTTCATTGGCTTCCTAATGTCAGAGCCAAGACTTCTTGGGTGACGCCATCTTGACCAAATCACCTTTTGGTCAGTGTCTGTGCGCTGACTGTTAGGAAATAATTGGTACTTTTCCGCTGTCCCTGTTGCATGTCTTTTACTGTAATTCCAGTGTCATTGTACTTAACGCATACAAGCATTGTTTTGATTATGTGAAGGAGTTTAATCATGCAACATATCTTTGCAAAGGTCCCTTGGTCTATAAAAAAAAAAAAAAGGTTGCTCATGGTGATGTGTAGGTGAATTGTAAAAAGTACATGAATTATATTACACTAACTTGACGTCATTGGGTTTTATTCATACACTGCTACATAAGCATTTTTGGCACTATTGATTTAAGAAGATTGATTTTTTTCTGTCTAACTGCATTTAAAAACCAGTATATTACTCCTTTACTCCCCTCAGAAACCCCTTTTCAGGCTGAACAGCTCTATTTGTGTGAATTCATCAGGTGTGTAATCTGAATTTAGTATTTATCTTTGGCAGGCTTACACAAATAAAGTTATCTCGGATTGTAATTCTGCAGACATAAAATTCATATTCTGTGGACAGAGTCGTTTGTCAATGTCAGAGTCAGTCTCACTGCCACTGCTCACTCAGGAGCTGAGGGGACTGAAAAAAGTCTGTTTTTACAAGACTTGTGGAGGCCCGCACAGCTGAGGCATGGACAGGCACCGTAGGGGGTCTGCTGCAGAACATGAATGAATTCTCCTTGCTTGCTAGGTTTCAGGTGGATGAACCCAACCAGACTGGCCCTGCTGAGGCCCAGGAGCGCCATCCAGTCTGCAGTTTTTTGCTCCTTTCTGCCACCTGATTACACTAACAGCATAAGCGCAGGCAACTGAAATTGATGATTAACTAATGATTGGCATTAACTTTATTGCAAACTTGGTAGGCCCATTAGTTCTGTCCTGAAACATTCAGGAATAATAAATTAGAACTGGTTAATGTAAAAACAAAAAAAACTTCTTGATTTGAACAGAACCCTCCTGCTGCAGTCTGTATTTTCCTTTAGTAACTAATGCAAGCCACGTGTTTGTCTTCTTGTTATTAGGGAGACACTAAGAGATGAGGTTCACTCTGACCTCTGTAAATGATGCAGGCTTGGGGCACAACAGCAGGTAATTCTTTCAATTAAATGAAGCACTGGAATGTAACTGGGGGGCAAAAAGTTTTGCCCTTCTTTTGTTCATGCTTAAGAAATCCAGATTTCCTCTTCAGTGGACACTGCTCTTTGAGTTCCCATCATCAACATGGCTCCAATCACATGCTAATAGTGTCTCCCTATTTACATTATCTGGCACTTGGCTAATGAATAACATCCTTTCTGTTCTCTTGACAGTTGAGGAGAGTTGCAGCAAAGTTTCAAGAGCGTTCTCCAGCAGGACAGGATGGGGGCTGGAGCAATTTTGCATCACAGATGATCAACAGATGATTCCGCCTGCTGTGCACCTCTGCTTCCTGTAGTGCAACACGACGGATATCAAAACCACACACAGCCCCTGCATGGCAATTCCCTTGTCTAGGAGTCAGGCCCCTGAGGCCCCAAATCTTTCCCAAACTTCCTTTACTTCCTGCTTGCCTCAGGAGGTCAGAGGTGACACCCTGCTGGGATGGCATGTCCCATGAGCAGCACATTGAAATCCTGCAGCTCTCTTGGCCAGGAAGCACCCTTGGCACATTGCAGCAAGCGTCAAAGACGTGATGTGATTTTGAGGTAATGCAGGGAAAGGACTTGTTTACCAAAACTAGTGCACATGCCATCAGTATGACCACTGAGCCTGAGAGGAAGTGAGTGGACACAGCAGAGTGGGAGGGGAGAAGCCAGATGTGACAGAGAGAGCCTTAGTGTAGCTTGCATGATTCTGCAATTTTGGATGGGAGCTAAACAAATGCCAAAACTGAGATCTTTAAGGACAGTGAGAGTTGGATATCACATACACTCTGAGGTGTTATTTCACTGGGCCTGAACTCACTCAATGTTGAATAGAGCTGTTATATTAGTTCTAAGAATTACTGATATTTTTTTTAAAATATGGAATTACTTTTGGTGAGAGATTTTCACACAATCCAACCCTATTTTCCTCCTGGCTCATTAGCGTCGGTGTGAATTTCCACCATCTTATTGACTGGTGGCCTCATCTGAGGTTCTCAGTGCCACGGAAGCGGATCTCTTGAATGGGGTGATGATGATGGGCTCCTTTTGACACGCATGTTCTGCTACAGCAGAACTCTATGAATTAAACATGGGCCTTAATAAAACAAGCGAGGCCGATGGGTTGCTGGGCTGGGTTATCTAGTACGTGAGACTCTGTCCCCTTTCCTGAGTGGGATGTTGTATCAGGTTCCTAGAGGCCCAGTTTCCTCACCTCCACCCACATCTGGGTCCAGACCCACTCTGTCCCTAGCTGATTGGAGTCCAGATGTGTTTTGCAGCATCAAGCTCTTCGCCCACAACCTCTTGAGAGGGGATTGATTACCTGATGAAATTATGCTGGTGTTATATAAATCAGTTGGCCAAGCGAATCCCAACATGAGTGTGTTCAAAGTGGAGAGGGAGGGAAAAATGCTAAAAGGATTAACCGTAGGAAGAACCGTAACGGCTTGGTGCTTCCTCAGTTCTTCTTGAATGTTTGTATAGAGGAGCAAGGGTCTTGTTTATGGAACTGACCCCTGCTCTGTGCCTGGAAGGCGAGTCACCAGGGAGACGTCCTGGACCAGTTCATCCTGATGGCTGTTGAGGTACTGTGTCTCATAGCTCTACTGAATTCCAGTGGAGGAAATGTCCATTTGTCTGAACTTTTGTGTCACTTGCCTTTAAACCCACACATGAACATAGCAGTGATGTGATTGATGTGGCCATGCAAACTGAAATAAATTTCTTGCTCTCATATGCTAACTTTGCAGCTGTTGGTCACTGAACTTTGAGTTTCCACCAATAAATATCTTTTGGGTGGTATATGTGGAGGTCTTTCTCACCAGAAGCTGAATTCCCATATGCTGCATATTTAGAGTAAGTTACTCCTCACATATACATTTACTCTTTTTACTGCTTAGTTAGCAACATAGTTGCCTCTGTCGCCTTTGGCTTGCTCTTTGGGGGCTCAGACACGGTTTCTGTAAAGCTGCTTTGTGACAACGTCAGCTGAAAAAAGCACTATAGATATTAACTTGACTTGATATAACTCACAGCATCAGAATAATTTTGATATTTATGTTCTAAAAAGCATATTGTACTCTTCTGTAGTCTCATTCATGTGTATTGTTAAATCACATTCTCAAGAGCATGTATCCTGTACCAGGACCTTGTCAGAGTAGCAGAGGCCTGTCATCACGGGTTCCTATAAAACAAGGTTAACCACACAGCGCGGCTGATTACTAGGGATTGCAGGATTTTCCTCAGCCATGAGTGAAAAGGAATAGTACCCAGGGTGCTTTTTAGGGGCAATTTCACTCCAGCTGACCCTCACTGTGTGTTATATTGCTGGGTTGTGGTTTCTGCAGTCTGATGCCCTGCTCTGAATGTGAACCCGTGCTGTGAGCGGCCTTTTTATATTTTCGTGTTTATGTCTGTCATGAAAAGTCCCAACTCGGCTTGACTAGATGGGCTTCTCTGCTAAAGTAAAATGTTGATACCTTAATGGAACTTGGGACTACTCGCTAGCTAAATCGTCCCAGAAGAAATCTTGATGGCCTACTACTGCAGCCCCAAAGGTTCTTGAAAAATCACTTCCTAAAGCTTAAAACAGGAATCACAAAGGTCAATTGTGTGTTGTGATGAATGAAGTTTCAATATAACATGAAGCATCAATTGTGCACAAGGATTTCAGGATGTTATGATTAAACCTGTGGTTCTATATATGCCACGTTGATCTTGGCAAACAGGCCTACCTCAGAGACATCTGGGATCTGCTTCTGCAGCGTCTCAGTCACACTAACCTCTCTGCTCTTTGTTTCTCTCTGTCATCAGCTGCCTAAGTTGTCAAACTGATAAATTTTGATCAAATCCAAACGAATCTTCTTGGGAATTTAACATATATACTCTCACCACCATAAATTATTTCTTCACTCTGAAAGAAACATGAAATGTTCTGTTAAGTTATTTTAAATTGTAAGTGACTGTTGATATCTGTGTAGGTAGAAATTGAGCCTCAGGATAGCACTTACTCCATCTAGGATGATTAAAATCCAAAAAGGGCATTTGCTGTGTTAGGAAATGGCAAAAAGCCTGAGGTAAAAATGTCAAGGTTGCATCTTAATCGCTGACTACATGATTATTACAAAGACCTCTGGCTACAACTGACAAATGGGGAACAAAAATGGCCAAAAACGTTTGCTTTTATAGAACCTCCATTACTCTAAAATAGGTAATGACACCATATATCATGAAGCTACCTTTTAGGTAATAATCTTGGAGCCAAACTGTGTTAATATTTAGTTTCTGATTATCACCAGTTATCCACACAGTAATTACAAAATAAAAAAAACTAATCATATTCTTCCAATGAGTCTTTCAGTTTCTAAAAATCAGTAGTGGTGTTCATTCATGAGGTGACCCATTGTAGTCTGTCTACATAGATAGCAAAGTAGTATAGAACTACCTTTTTGCACTTTGTTATCCTCCTTTTCAGTCCAAACATTCAGGAGGCACATAAGATAAAAGACAAGAATTAGCGCCAGTTCGTCCAGTCATTGGGCTGCCTACACACCTTTTGGACTCCTAAGAGGAAGAAGAAATGGCAGTGATCTGTTTTTCTTTTTTATCTGTCCAATACTGTTGCTCTGTGTAGGCTACATGCCAGTCAGAAGTTGAGTGGGTGAACAATCAAGGAGTACCTTGCCTCTGTTGTGCTGTGGGCTATTAGCAGATAACATCCATTGCCTTCAGAGGAAGATCCCTGCTAAATTTCAGTCTAGTTTTCAACACTGTGGGGTCTGTCTCTGACTTCCTTAGACCATGAACTTCCGACCAGAGGACTTTTATCGTCTTCAGAGAGTGATATATCAGCAAAACACTGATGAAAATGTGGAAAACAAGTTCAGTGTCCAGTGCTGCCTTTTGCTTTTGTGCTACATCAAAGGTTTAGCTGGACAGAATGAGAGAGAGCTCAATGATCTACTTAGACCCCTGTTCTGCTAATAGTTCCACAGAGAGAAAAAGGGAGAGCACTGCATTAAAATCTGGATGAACAGATATTCTTTTCTTATTATGTTTCATCTGAGGAAACCCCTTTATTTACACAATTCTGGCTCATCACCATACACGGTATGTGGTGCATATTTGAACTTCCCTTGGCTCCCCAGTGGATAGGTATTTGACTGCTATGGAAATGAAAAGAGAAAAAAAGTCCCTGTTGATACTGCATGGAGCGATGCCCTGTCACAACATATTACACATTGAATGTCTCTTGATTGGGCATCCATGTCACTCACGTCATATGCTTTGGTGTTTTTATAATTAACTGCAACTCTGGTGGCCTGGTCATGCTCAAACAATGGTGAAGAGTTGATGAGGTCCAACACACACAAAATTGTAAGGTGGAATGTGTCTCCTGTCATTGAGAGCTTCCTCCACAGCAGTGCTAGCCAGAAAGGTGTTGTGCTAATTACTCTGAGCACACCACTCTTGCCTGGCGCTGTCCTTTTCCCTAGATTAAAAAGGTTACCTTTTCAGGGAAAACAAGAACACGAGCCTCCGTTTACTTTACTCTAATTAACCCTTAATGAATTTTGTCGGCTCAAGACCGGGCCTCAACTTGGCCTTGGCGAATTGAAGGGACAAGGGCCTGGTGGAACAGAACTAAGATTTTGAAGGTTCTGTTACAAGCCAAACTGAGAAGGAGGTGGCTGCAGGAGCAGGAGAAGTCTGCTCATTGAGAAAACAAAGCTGAGAGGGACGCAATCTGATCCCTGACGCCTCGGGTTGCCAGCATGACAGGACAATGTACCACTCTTGCCATGCCAGAATCTTTGACCTCAGCCAGACAGTGAGCTATGAAGAAGGAGGGAGGGGGGACTTTCCACCAACCTCGATGGCGGTCTTGTGATGGACAGGATCCACAAATGCTTAATTACAAAAGCCCAAGTACACTGAAGATGAGGACCATTGATTTAGACCAGTAGCAAGAGCAAATCTTTTTGTCATAGTTTTTAATGGGTCAGTTCACTTTTCAAATATATCAACAATGTACAGGGGAGTCTCCTCTTTGGATGATGTTACTAAAGTAAAGAGGGGAAAAAAGTCAGGGAGAGCTGTGGTGAGAAATGAAGAGACAGACAAGGAAACCTCCTGTAAATGTCAAGGGTGTAAATATCAAGGCCCTGGCTGGCTGGGAGTAGGCGAGGGAGTGGAAGCATGGAGGAGCATGTGGTGGTGTAGGGGTGGGATGAGGGTGGTGTAGGAGTGTGGGTAGGGTCTGGAGGTGGCGTCTTGTTGCCACCTCATGCGCTAATTTCCAGACACACAAAACCAGAAATGGTCTCTGGGGCTGAGTGAACACCGCATGAAGTGTGCCTTTGTGCACTGTGCGTCCTTGTCACATGGGGGAGCGGTGACTACAGACAGGGCCCCTGAAGGTGTTGGCCTGAATGTTCTGCTACTGCTGCTACCACTGGTGGTGCCAATGATGTGAGTGGCGTGACTTTTTCCAGCTCAGGTTGCTCACCTTGCCTCTCCTAAAGCTGAGCTCACCTCAGACACTCACAGTGCAATTGTTTATGGAACCTAACGTGATGGCATAACACCACAGCCAGACTACTAATGGGTCCAGTCTCAGCTGACAGGCTATACAACATGTAATTTTGACCACACAGATAGAGCGGTTGTTATGTGATAACAATATATATTTGCATAATTTGAAGTAAAATTCTCATTGGTGGACTTAATAAACACAAGAGACTTACTTTATTAAAATAATTACTTACATTATATCTTTTATTATTTATGTC
Source organism: Arnoldichthys spilopterus (assembly GCA_037974385.1). Taxonomy (NCBI): domain Eukaryota; kingdom Metazoa; phylum Chordata; class Actinopteri; order Characiformes; family Lepidarchidae; genus Arnoldichthys; species Arnoldichthys spilopterus. The sequence goes on from JBBPDA010000030.1 coordinate 2,339,117, forward strand.
TTTAAACATGCTATTTCATACACCTACTTCTACTATATCCCCCCACCCACCCACACACTTCCACACGCACAGGCTATAGCGGAATCAGTCTTTCCTATGATTTGTTTGTCCAGTGTGTTTCCTTGGTTTCTGCAGTCACTATCAGAGCTCCATAAAACTGTCGTTGCTGGTGGCCCTGGAAACTGGCGGGTGTAAATCCCCTTTAAAGACACCCAGTCTTGCCGTCTGTTTTTCAGCATACTTGTTTATCAGTTTACATGAACTGCCACCTCCACAGGGTCACTACTTCAAGCTCACAGGCCTTTTAACACCTAGTATTTTGGGGTTTCCACTGTGATTGTGTCTGCCAGTAGCCTAATTATTTTGAGAGGTTTGAGCAGCTGTCGTAATAGGTAAATAGGTTGGAGTTTGTTTATTTTGAATGACGAATGTGTTGGTATATATGTGTGTGTGTGAGCGAATGCACGCAAGTGTTTGTTTTAAAAATATTTTTATAATCCTTCACAACAGTCACAGTAGGGATTTTTTTCTCAGGGAAATGGTTCCTTCCCAATTACAAAATTACAAGGCTGTAGAACAGTATTGGATTGAGGTCTTTTGGTACTGGGCTGCAACAATTCAACTACTGAACTCTACTATTTAATTAATTATATTTTTAGTATGTTTTTATTTAAGATTCGATTTGTGGCATTAAAAGACAAAATGTATTTATAAATATATAAATGGTCTTCATCACATGGTCTTGTGTGTTGAAAAATGGTTTTGATACTTACTGTTTGATACAGATCATAGAACTAACATTTGTGATGGTGTCTTGTACTTGTGTCATGTGTCCTAGCCATGTGCTTTGGTGTTATGTCTTGTCCTTGTGTGTGTCCTTTAACCACGCCCCTGTCAGCTGCGTTGTGTCTTTCCCATCAGCTGTTACTAATCATGTTTGTCTTTAAAAGCCTCATGTGTTCATCCAATGTTCATCGTTCAACTGTTATACGTGCTGTGTTTATCCTGCCGTGTTTAATGTTGTGTTCCCTTGCTGTGTCTTTCTGTTTTTTCGTGTTTGGTTCTAGTGTTAGGGTTAGCCTCCTGGCACCTCTGCCCAAATGCATTTACTTTAATACTGTAGCACAAATAAAATTTAAAAAGCAGGCATTTAATCTATCCAGTAGGCTCTTATCTTGTAAGCAGTGCTGTCAGGCACTGTGCCTCAAAAGCTAAAAGAACCATACACATCTGACTCCACCTGTTGCTGAACAGAATGCTAGCACAAAGAAAACATAATGTTCTATCAAAACCTCATGTTGTTCCCATGAAACAGTATCTAACGGCCTGTTAGAGTTACCCCTCTCCTCAGTCACGTGAATATTCTTGAGAAGGTTTTCAGGCAGGCAAGGCTTTTATTTTGCCAAGCCGCATGGTGAGCCTGCATGCCCTGAACATGCATCTCCCTGGTGCAGCCCTGAACAGGTTCTAGGACAAGAGCCAGTGGCAGGGTTGAGAAATAAGAAAGGGTTATGTAGCCCTGCCAAGGCCTCCTACCCATGGCTAGCTGTCTGCTTTGCTATGGTGCACTGCATGGTTTGCTAAGGCCAAACTAAACAGCAGCACATCCTTTCACATATTTGCACAGTTCTCCAGTCAGTTAAGCACCATGCAAGGACCTACAATAAATTTGTGTGCATGCATGCATTCAAAGAAAATCTATATTTTACCTATATATCTATAGGCTTCATTTGGTGTATGTATGAATCAGTTGTATTTCACTGAAAGACAAGTCATGAACCACTGTTTGTGCTTTAATGAATTTTTCAGTTAATGGTTATCTCTGTCTGCAATGTCCGTACACTGTAAACTGTACCTCTCAATATATAAATGCTGCCATAATTGTACTATTTTCTGTTGCAGTCTTATATTTGAAGTTTTATATAGCAGTGAAGTTATGAAAATATAATGCTTTCCTCTGGGAAAGGGACTTATTGTACCATTAAAACACAAAAAATACATAATAACTCATTAAAGTCAATGTTTTTCAAGTTCAAAGTTCAATTTGTGTTGTTTGTACCTTGGCACATTGCAATTTACCAGAAAGTTAATTTTTCTGACCATGCCAGAAATAGCATGTAGCAAATATGGGTCAGCAGCAGAAAATGTTGGATGTGTTCATATTCATTAAGGAAAACTGATTAATCTAAATCTGATTTTATCCTGTATAAATATCTAGCTTGAAACAATACACATTCACTTTGTGGACTTTTGTGTTGTTCTTTCTGTGGGCTAGTTTGCTTGAAAATAATAACCTACTTTTAGATTTGACTAAATTCATGTAAAAATAGCTCATTCTACAACTAATAATTTTTAAAGAGCAATACTGGATTGCTATTGGCATTGCCTGATACTGAAGGTTCCAATATCAGAAAGGAAAATGGCATTGTGCCCTCTTTAGTTTAAAGTCATGCTTTTTATCATACATAATAAAATATTATAACTTATTGTCTATAGTAAGTTACCAGATAGTGATGGTGAAGCTGAAAAAACACTTTTAAAGAGTCATCAATTAGTCACTGTTCTTTTTTGCAGTGTTCTTTTAAAAAACCATAGATTGAAAGGCTAATAATGAAGAAATAAATGTGAGTATTGGAGTAAATAAAAGTGGTTTGTCACAGCCAACACCAGTGGCAAACAGAAACACCTGATTTGCTTTAGTAATTTAGCACAAGCTCAGGCTAAAATTTATGACCGTAGGTGAGGGGCTCAGGCAGAGGTGGTGGCCCTTGCCCGACCTGCAGGGTCTTGCACTCCCTTGTGTGTTGACAGCATTATTGTGCGCATGGGCCACTGAAAGATGGGGTGGTTCTATTCCGAAGTTTGGTGACCTCTGTAAATGGTACACTGGCTACCAATTGGCTTTTCCTGCCAGAATATCTCACCCGTAATTAATCTCCTGGGTCCTGGTCCTTGAGCCCAGAGGAGCTTTCCACCCAACAGGGTCCTGTATTGAGTTCATTAGCCAATATTGCTGTGGCCTGGTAACTGATAGTCAACAGGCTAATAGCTGTGTGAAGTCCCTGGGAGCAAATGAACCCTAAAATGTGTGCATGCTTTTGAAACAATAGATGCACTGAAATTTGACCATACATTTCAGGGAGATTGTGGAGTCCCAGCTCGGACTAGTATGAAGGTCTTTCTTTTAATTAAATTTTTTCTCAGTGATTTTGCAATGTCCAATTAAGTTTTACACTCAACCTTAAATATTGGCATAATAACCAATATTGTTTTGGTTTGGAAACCAATAATTAAAAGGATAATGGTTGAGTGAAGACCATGCAATACTTATAACACAAACATCCAAGAGGTGAACTTAGCTGAGGTAACCTAAAAAAAGAGAACAGTTTTTTCAGTATTTTTTAGCCTAGTTACAGTTAACATTTGCAGTTGCGGTTGACATTCCGTCTCAAAGATTTTCTTAACAACAAGAACTTAACTTCTTAACTTGTTTAGTAGCTGAAACTTTATTAATGCATATATCTGTAGACTAGCTTGTGGAAATGCTAACACCTCCCACAATAAAGCAGAATTTTTTTTTAACATTTATGTAAAAGCCTTCACTCTAATATAGATTTCAGTATTCAAATCCCTATTATGAATTACCCTGAACCATAAAATACAGAACACAGTTTTGTCACAACTAAATATTCCCCTAGCAGCTAAATAATACTCTATATCACATTATGACCCCATGTTTTGGGGTTCATGCTAATTAGCAAAGACATATTAATAAAAACCTCAGAACCAAATTGAACTCAGAGCACAAGTGCTGTAGTCAGGCCAGACTTGCAGACTCCAGGATGTCAGAGAGTGCCCACCTTCTTACTCGGGGCCTCTTGGCTTAGTGGGCCGGATAGGCAGCAATTGCCAAAGGTCCACAGGAGACTCTCTAACCTTGGAGAGCCATTGCTTTCCATATCTCCTCTGTAAGGCTCTACAGGGCAGCTCCTGGTGCATGGTCTGAGTGCTGGCAGGTCAGACCTTCGCCACACTGAGCACCTCTGTTCTTTCTGTTGCCCACTGGGCTGGAGGAATGTACCAAGACCACCGTATTCGGATGAATTGTTTTTCTTGATGGATGTTTTCCCCAAGTTGTCAGTAAGCTTTGCACAGCTGAAACACAATTTCCTCACTGTGCAATTAGTTGTCAGACAGGCCAGTTTGGCTGAGATGTGCCAACCTTACATTAATTTTTGGTTAAAATGTAACACCTGTGTATCCTTGACAAATTAAAGAAAAAAAGTGGTAGGAGGAACATTATGAGTTTAGATGCTTTCTGATCGGTGCACTGCATTATATAGTTATTACAATTCTAATATGCTCTGTGACATGGATAAAAATGCTTAGTAGGGCCATTCAATCTCAGTTTTGGATGGCAAATGGAAACAATCTAAGTGACTTTGAAAGAGGGTTCACTAAACATTGCTCAGCTGACTGGTGTTTAGACTGAAACTGTAAATTAAATTTATTCTGCATTTAGATATGTGGGAAATCAGTAAAAAGGGTCAGAAATTGTGGTCACAATCATACATTCAGTGAGTGTGACATTCCTGGCCACAACCGTATATAGGGAGAAGAATTTTGTAGCAGGGTGGCAAGTCATGTCAAATAGGTTTTATTGAATTTTAACCATCCGCACAGTGCACAGTGAAACGAAAAAATGTTCTTTGAGGACCATGATGCACAACAAAAACAACCCAAGACTACCCCTAATTACAAAGACAAATACTATCTGTTCTGATGGGAGCAGTATCTTTCAGGATCCAGAGAACATGAGGGGTCACTGAATGGTCTAATGATATTAACTGATATTAATCAAAAACTGTGGTCTTCAAGGTTGCCAGACCTTTGGAATAAAACTGTTCCATATACTTATAGAACTTATGCCAGGTCGCATTGTTCTTGTGGTTTGTGGTGGCCCAGCACCTTACCTTACTTTCTTGCTTTGCTTTTTCTTGGTCACCCCTAGACAAATGAGACATAGACTACATCAATCTTTAATTAAACCTCCTTGTCTAACATTAGTCTTTCTTAGAGAAAATCTCAGAGATAAAAGATATTTGAAGACAATGCAACTTTTCCTCAAATCATATACGTCAATTTACGTCAAAAATACGTCTCTTAGTCAAGATAATTCTTTGGAAAACATTGTTATTCAAGACTTTACTACCACTAAAGGGCCTAGACTGCCATCTATGCAAGAACTGATGTGGAAGATGATTTAAAAGCAATGAAAACCTTCATTGACACATCCATAACAACATCTCACTACAGCATAAGTAACTGTCTTCACAACATTCAATGATTACTTATTAATCTAGATGACCTAAAAACAATCACACATTATTGGATAATTATATTATTTGTCTAACTGAAACATGGCTACAACAAAATACGCCACTTGACACCCTCACTCTTCATGGTTTTACCTTAAACCATAAACCAAGATACCAGTGCTATAATGATACCATACCTTCTGTTAACATTATAACAAAAATCATGGGGATGTTCGCTTCTTTCACAAATGCAATATTAACTGCAACATCCTCAACATACAAATCAACAATTTGGAAGCAATAGCTTTTAATATACCTCAATTTAACCATAATTTTATACTGTTGTACAGGCCATCGTCATACAATATATCCCAATTAAAAAAAAAACCTGACAACTATACTTAATCACTTCTACCACCTGGACCTAAAATAATACTTGGTGACTTTAATGACGATGCACTTCTTTCATACTGCATGGTAAAATTGATGCATCAAAAAAGATACACTTAAATAGTCACCAGCCCAACAACAGAAAGACTTTGATTGACCACATTTACATCAAAGAAATTGGTCCAACAATATTATATGCAAAAGTAATACCTACATATTGTAGCTACCATAAAGCTATTGCTTTAAAATTCCTTGACACAAAACTATAATAAGGTCATCACGACAGACACTATCAAGTCACACCTCATTCATCACACTAGATCAGCTGAATCAATCTCCATGTTCAAGAAGGGTCTCAGGACTCAGCTGTTCTGCACCCACCTCAGCACATAAGCCTATCGGTCACGTACAAACTTTTGTTGAGGCCCCGGGTTCAATCCCCGGCATCTCCACAAATGCTTTCTACACTGCTCCCCGGGCGCTGTTGGTAGCTGCCCGCTGCTCCACGTGTGCACGTGTGATGGGTTAAATGCAGAGG
>JBBPDA010000030.1:2345462-2362198 GCA_037974385.1 Arnoldichthys spilopterus
TGGGTTAAATGCAGAGGTCACATTTCGTTGTGGTGCTTGAGTGTGTTCACAATGACAAAGAGTCACTTTCACTTGTTACCTGATAACCGACTGAATAACCCCCAGATAGTAATATTCCACTCAGTTTTATTGTAGCACTGTCGGTAGTTGTTGTAAGCACTTGGCACATGTATGTATTATAGTAGTTGCTGTCTGTTGTTATTTATTTTACAATTACGAGAAATGCGTTGGTCTTCCTTGTAGCACTAACTTCAGTATTGCCCTGTGCAGCGCTAATGATTGTTTCCTCTGTCCTGGAAGTCGCTTTGGATAAAAGCGTAAGCCAAATGAATAAAATGTAAGATACTAAGAGAGATTTAAGAGTGCTTTTTCCACAAACCTCTGTAAAGTTCGCTTTGTGTGAACCTCTGTAAAAACTCAAGTGCATTTTATGTCGGCCCTGTTGATTAGGGGTGACTGGAAAAAGTGAGGGGCGGTGCAGCCTGACAGGCCAGGGCACTGAGAGGTGTGTGGTAGGGTCTAAAGGACGAAGGCCTACAAAGCATCCCCTGCCTGAGATTTACAGCCAAGTGTGTGGGATGGACCACTCCAAGCAGATGCTTAAAACCTCTTTTAATTGCACTTACACACGCCTTAATTTCACCATTTGACACGACTCTTACTAAGCCAGTGACCACTAATACATAAACAAAGCTCTGTTTTACTATCGGAAAGGTCTAGGAGAAAGAACCAAAATATTTCCTGTGGTGGCAGACCAGCCCGGTCTTTTTGCGGCTCAGCCACAGCCAACCGCCATCCAGAATTTAAATTTTGCCAATGTGAAATATGTCAACATTTTATAATTCCTTTACAACTGACAGTACATGCATTCATTACAGGCAATGTCAGCCATGCCAAAGATTACAACCTTCTGTCTGATTCTTGGTTGACCATCCAGGCGGCAACATTATACAGGATAAAATCTAAAGCATATGTATATATATATACTATATAAAATGCACCAATTTCCAGGCAGGTTGTTAATGAACTAGGGCACATTGACATTTGTAGGAGTGATACTCATCATCTTCATAATGGTCACTGGTAGATTTCTCAAATTTACTCATTATTGTTGGCTGCATTTCAGCAACTTCTGTCCAAGATCATTGTAGATTCTCACTCACTGGCAAGATATTTAAGTTCTGGGACAGAAACAGTAAGATTTGCTGTATGGAAGGAGCTTGACCTTTGTTTAGATTTAATTTGAGTGGGACTTATAAATAAACTCCCTTAATCTAGTATGCCTACGAGTTACTACTACTGGAAAATAGCACGCCCAAACAGAAAACAGGAGGGCAACAAAAACAAACATGAAGAAGCTAATTGACATGTATATTTTTGTCAGCCATCTGACTCCTGGCTATTACTTTCTTTTCCTTGTTCATGTGTAGAGCTCTGTGCATTTAATTTAAACATGACATGTCTGCCTAAAGGGTATAAATTCATAGAATGAATCAAAAGCTTATAGAAAATTATGCATTTTTTAATAGCAGTTTTGTGAAGCAGTGGAAATGATTAGGCAGTCAGAATCATGACACTGAATAAATAAAGTGCTGATAAGTTTCTGTTAACATTTTATTTAAAGAAGCATATTTGGGGGGTTATTGAGGATGTAAATGAATCTATAAAACCCAAATTAGAAATGAATAAAGCTTAATGTATAGTGAATAAACCATCTAGGTTTATTCACTATGCATTAAGCTTTATTCATTATGACCTGTAATAATTTACTGTACATAAATGTCTCTTATGTGAAATGTACTAATATTAGTCATTTCAGTTGCAATAATACCAAATTAAGTCAAGTCAAGTTTATTTATATAGCGCTTTTTACAACTGATATTGTCACAAAGCAGCTTTACAGAAACTGGGTCCGAGCCCCCAAAGAGCAAGCCAAAGGGGACAGAGGCAAGGAAAAACTCCCTAGCAGTAGGAAGAAACCTTGGGAGGAACCAAGGCTCAGAAGGGGGAACCCATCCTCCTCTGGTTGACACCGGATAGCAAAAACAAGCAAGAGAACAGAAAGAAAAATAATAGAAATTAATTCTTTGTTAAAACATTGTAATATAATATAATCACTAAGCCAGAATCAATAATCTAAATTCACATCTTGTTATTGTTTGATATCATTTCATTGCCAATCAAAAGTTTTTTTCTTCACTTGTATTTACTTTAAATTTTCGAGAAGCAGAATAATTTGATTCCAGCAGATTATAAGTAGTGCCAGGACACTTCATACTTTAATAAGTCACTAATACTTTAAGATCTCCACATTGGAGAGTTTTAGGCATCATTACATAGAGGCTAAAAAGTACTGAACCATATTCTAAAGTGAATATAATTAAATTTTTTAGCCAAAAACTTGCAAGCTGTAAATTTAAATAAGCTGGAAAAAATAGTTATCTATATAAAGGAAAGTTAATTCTAAAATTATTATTAGAATATTCACTTTCTAGTTGTTAGACCTACCACATAGTCTATAGACAGTAGTTTACAGAAACTGCCATGATTTTATTTCATGCAAGACTTTATATAGAGGACAATGTGAATGGAAGGCAAGTGATGATAAGGGAATCTTGTCGTGCCGTCCAAGCAAAATAAGCAGGCCGCTGGCACCCTTTATTTTGAAATGTGGCGATGGAACAGCTTTCCCTCGCCCTGAAAAAACATAAAGGGTAATATCAATATGGTCCGTGTCACTCTCCCTTTTCCTTCTCCAAGGTTTTAGAAATTTTAAGTTTACCTTTCTTTATGTTTGTACAGGATTGTGTTACGGGTGCAATAAAACACCTTTTGACCCGCTCCAATAAAATATGAAATTCTTGAACGTCTACTGGCATGTCGGCTGGCTGTGTGTCTGCTCTGTCTGAAAGGCAGACTGTACGCTATGCATTCTGGACCACTCTTTCAGAGGCTCGCCACACAGCCTGCCAAAGGAGCCTGCTATGCATTAAAGACAATGCAATGAGCCGGTGTGTCTATTAATCCTAACACCTAACATCTATAGTGGTTCTTGGGCCTGTCAAGTTTTTCATATTGAATTAAGAAATAAATGAAAGCAATAGTTTGAAAAATGTTATTTGTCAGCAATTTTTCTTTTACAAAAGTACAGCATTTTCATTGACTTTTGGCCACTACTTCCTTATCCACATTCACACACATTCATATACTGGTGAACTCAGGCTATTAGCACTTGGCCTTCAGTTAAGTAAACAAAACAAATCAAAAAAACCCACCTAGACTGGTCCTACCCATTTTATTACAAACACTTTTGATGACTCTTACACTTCCAAATGATTTTGATAATTCATCTGACACATTATCATTTACATATTTTATGTATTGATATATATTTACACATATGTATATATACCTCTACATATTTTTACATATTCATTATGGCATGTATATATTGTCTATTGTTAGATTTATATTATTTACTCTATATTTTTTATTTTCCAATTTTTTAAATCTCTAGAATTAGTTTCAATCATAAGCCTTAGGATCAATTCAGGGGTACATTTCACTGCATATTGTACTTATTTAACTATTTATGTAACAAATAAACTGCAGGAATCTCTTAAACACTAACTTAGCGTAGCTATCAACCCACATACAACAGAGGAAAAAAATACTGATTGGACATCTTTCCATTGGGCATATCAAGAATTAAACTCTGGAGTCTTCAAACAGTAAAAATGGACAAAAAATACATCATTAGGCCATCTCTCAAAATATTTTTCTTAAACACACTATGGATTCTGCTCTAATACTGGAGACAGATTTAAACCTTAAAATTGTATAAAGTATGTAATAAATGCCTGCACTTCATCCAGTTTGGAAGCTGGTCATTAAATTTACTTATTTTAGTGAGTTCATAGTAAGAAATCAGTTTAAACACTATGTTTTTGCTACAGCTAGTGATACACAGTTAAATGCAAAGATTTAAACACCCCTGGTCAAATTATGTGTTTTACTGAATCCCTAATTGTAAATAAGTACACACTGTGTACAGCAGTGGTCATGAACACTGCTCTTGGAAATCTAGCTTTAAAACAGATTTATTTGCTGAAATAATAATAAAACACAAAGAATAACGTGCTATACCTTTTGCACAGGCTGCATTTTATGTTGCAAAATATTAAATTGAGCAAATGCAAAGTTACCATGTGTTAAAATGTGCAAAAGTGTTTTCTGTCCAGAGAATTTCTAAGTGAATAAATACATAGTCCAGTAGAAACTCTTTATGCTTACCGCTTGTAAAAATATAGTCTATATGCATGCATGTTTATGTGTTTTTCAAATAGCAACAATAAAGCAACAGTGGAATAATTCTCCTTGTTCTAACCATGTCTGATGATAAATCCTTTCATATGTCTCTGTAAGCAGCACAAGCTCTCAGTGCATATCAATCAATGGGTCAAGCTTGTTAAAGTAGCCGTTGCATGACTTAGGTGAGTTATAAAGTGTGGTCTTGTGTCAGTGGCAGCTCAGGAGAACCTGTCTTCCATTCCTCCCTTAAATAAATAGCAAATCTACAGTGGGCATTGGACCCATCACAATCCCTGGTTATTTGGCAGCCCTGGAGCTAATGGAAGCAGAGGCCTGGAAGGACGTCAGAAGTAGCAGCCTGAATAAAAGGCTTCTTTCTATGTTGAGGGTGAGGCGCTGAAAGGCCAACCTCTGGGGTGTGCAGCACCACTGTCATGCTGGGTGAGAAAACAAAGGTGAAGTCTATTATGCCATATGACTGGGAGCGTGGTGCCCCAAAAGATTACCTTAAAATCACAGCTCATAGCTCATGATATAATGGAAGAGCAAGCCTTAATTGTACTTGAAGCTCACCTTAATGATTGCTAACAGATCAGTACCGTAAATAAAGTCTGCTTCTTAAATATTGCATTTTTTGCACTAGAAATATGAAGTTAATATAGCCGACAACCAGTTTATACCAAATGATCCTACTGTGTAAAAACTGACAAAAGTACATTGCTTAGCTAAAAATTGCAAAAGTAATCTCCAACCCAGAATTTTGTACATTTTTATGTTTATACAGTCATATAGATGTTTGAGATTATTAAGATGGTGGGTAGGGGAGCTGAATGCATACTGAACTTAAAGTATTGTTATGTCAATGAACTAAAGACTTTTCCAAATAACAGCTTGGACAGAACTACACATGAATCAGGTCAAAAACTAAACAAAAACATGTTGAACTCTAATCAAACGTTTTAGTAGATCCAGCATCTATGTGCATAGAAACATAGGTTTTTAGCCTTTATTTTTCTTATTCTTTTTCAAATACATAGTAATTATGACTCACCTCTAACTTTTGTGGAATAGGATTTGTGCTTAGACACTGGTTTAAATAGTGTTTTCTTCATTTTGTGTACATTCAGAAGTGTCAACACATGCAGTAGCTCTATTTGTCAATGATTGTGAATTTGCATGTCAAAGTTCACCTAGATGAATTTTGCTGGAAAATGTAACTGAAAAAAAGATTCAAGTTTTTTAACTTAAAAAGTAAGTTACCTAGTTGGTTTAAAACACTGAGCTCATTAAAGTTCTGATTTTAGAAGAATGAACAATGATCTGTATAATGTTGTGAAAACAATCACGTTTGCCTGCTAGCTAGCATTTATGTACAGGCAGAAAATTCTGTCATTTGTCCTTTTAGAAAGTGATCTACTATTAAATCGCAGTGGTGCTGCTAAAACTTTTTTGTTTATGTAGTGCTAATGTTGTAGTAAAATGACACACTGAAGGCCTGCTCTCCTTTTCATTTGAGCAGTAATCACAATTTAAGTTTACATTGGTGTAGGTTTTTGGCCACTTTGATTGGATTTTACAGTTCTATGTAAAAAATATAGCTGTGCATAGTGCAAATGCCTAGCAAGCAAAAATGCTGCAGAAAAAGTGTATCTTGCATTATAAAAAATATATAAAAAAGGGCTCCCCAATGACATATTTGAGACCTGGCTCTACCATTTGAAGGTCCCTTATTCGATTGCCAGTGGTGCAACAGCCATCCATGGCTGGGAGTGCAAGACAGTGGAATTGGCCTTGCTCTCTGGGAGGGTTGGATGGCTCCTCCTTCATTTTCCATTACATAAGACAATGCCTGCCAGCACAAGCTTTCTGTTAGCTGACATAACATAATTGTCAGGCAGCATTCTCTTCCAATTGTGTCATGCTGTCTAATATTGTGTGTTAGCAGCAATTTGAAAAGTTGTAGTGGCTGTATTTGGTGACCTTCACTCCCTCATTATCATCATGTGATTGGGGCAGGGCCCCTTTTAGAGACAAAGGGGGATTGTATCCTCCTGGTAAACAAAGCCAGAAGCCCAGGTTCCAGCTCCAAAAGCCAGAGATCCACTGGTGTGGTGGATCAGGGAGCTAATTGCTGGGATTACTTAGGCTCCGAGCAAACCAGGAGGAGATGCGAGACAAACTTGTAGTCTTGCCGAGCTCAGGAGAAATTGAGCATTCCAGTATCGAGAGATATGAGATATGAGAGATTCTTGTTGTCTTGTTTAGTGAGTCCTGAGTCTTGAGTTTTAGTGCCTGCACTTCTTTGTTTTTTGTGAAGTTAAGTAAAGCCTGCTTTTTTTAAATTTCACATTTGTGTCCAAGAAATCCCTTTATTTGTGACAGATTGTCTCGCCTACATGGATGCAGCAAATCACTCCGAACCCCCCACACCCAGCGTGGCTGAGCTCTTCCACGCTGTGGTGAACCAGGGCAGCTCGGGGAACAAAGGCAGGCCTATCGGGACATTCGTTCCAGCATTGAGAAAATCACCCATGTCATGCACCAGCTGACAACTCATCAGCTCTCTGGACCAGTGGGTGTCCAGTCCATTGCCCTCATGATCGGGCAGAACGGTGCCAGGGAGTTCCAGGAAGCTCCATCCCCGTGCCACTGCTAGTGGCTCCAGGGAGCTCCACCGCTGTGCCAAGCGGAGGGGCCAGGCCCAGTATTGAGGAAGCATGAGGACTCTGCAGTCGCACCGGAGGAGTTGCCGTGTCCCACCCCCACAACGCTGGACTCACTGTGTCCCGCCCCCACGACGCTGGATTCGCAGTGTCGCGCCCCCACGATGCTAGAGTTGCTATGTCCCGCCCCACATCATGGGAGGCTGCGAGCTCTGTTTCGGCATCGCTGCTATCTATGCCACGTTCTGCTGCCACGCCACTGTCTCCGGCTCACTCTGCCCAGAATTCGCTGTCACCTTTATTCGTGACAGGTACTAACAAGTGGGTGGATTTGGAGATGACTAGAATATAGCTAGATTATTTATTTGCATCATGGGGAAAAAAATGTCATATAGGTTGTCTCATACATAAGCAGAGTATCTCTCATTGCATGTGAAAAAATAACCACATGACAAATTACTTCATTTTCTTAATTCTTAATTTTTTGATTGAAGAATCACAGTTTTGAAGCTACATGTTCAGAATACAAATATTTAATTCTCAGAAATATGGACTTCTCTACATAGAAAAGGTCTGCAGGTGTCTATGTTCATAGATGACTAAGCAGATCCAGCAGTACAGTAGCTGTGACCACTTGGGGCCTCTGTGAGCTGGGTTTCAGTCAAAGAGACGTGAGTGGAGCCGTAGAGGTGATCCCTTGGCCACCACACACAGCCTGCCTTTCATCTCTCTCTGTGTACACAAAGAGTAAGTTATCCAGGGCCTGTGCCCCTCTCCGCCCTGCGCCACCCCTATCCCAATGGCCTTCATTACCTACAGGAGCCATGTCCTGCCGCAGCATAATAAAAACCTGCCTCCTACAACACTACTGCCAAAGCCCCCAGTATAGGCCAGCCAGGAGAAGGCCCAGAGCCAGCATGCGCCACCCTCAAATCAGTTTACACAAGCACACAGCAGAGGGGGTCTGGTGGATGGGCAGTGTCACTCTTAAAAGGCACTGATAGCTGCAAAGAAGGTTTCATGTTTCAGGTGTTCACAAACTAACACTGACAAATGTTGAGTTGTTGTTTTGTTAAGTGGAACAAAAAATGCAAGATACAATATATTTTACATTAAACTTATCAAGAACATAAAAAATGAGTATACCAAAAGGGTTTTTTTCTATGGAAAAAAAGAGTAGACAAACAAAAGTTTTTTGTTTCCTAAAACAGGGACCAATTATGTAGAATGAGAAGATGACATTATTGTGATTAACTTTGCCATGCTGTTATCATGAATCACTAAAGGAAACAAGCAAATTACAAGTTTTATTATAAAAAGATTGTAATTAATCCTGTATAATTTAATTTAACATTGGATTTATTCCAAAATTCAAATAAAAATGCTGTCATTACTGGTTTTTAATATTGCGACATATACATCATGCATAGTAAAAAAGTTTTGTGATATTAGATTGTTTCCATATTGTCCAAACATAATTCAAGGGTTTGTGAATGATAAAGTAGTTAAGTATAAAGGACATTGGCTAGGGATTTAGAAGTAACAGTTTGATTTAAACCAAGGCTTGGAAATTACTGGTCTATATGGTCTTCAGCACAATGGGAGAAAAAACAAAAAACAAAACCTCTCCATAAATGCATAAGGCTATATTTATTATACCTTACTTGACTATGCACTATTGCATAGGTCATATTTAATGTAGGGTGAATAAAAAAACTACAGCTCTTATTAAAGTACCAAAAAAATTAATAATTAAAACATTTAAATTAAGAGGAGTATTTCGGTATGTTTAATTTCTGCTGGGTTTAAACGTTCAAAGCTTAAGCCCAGCATTCCCACAAACCGAAAGAGGAAAACAACCTTGCTGGTAGGGAGGGATAGCAGGCAAAGCCAGACAGCATTTTATATGTATGGGTATATGCAACTTAGAGAACCATGTCCCTAAAGAAAGAATTGGAGGGTCCCTAAAAAAATAAGTTGCACATAATGTGGGTATGAGGATACCTTGCATAAAGTTTAATAAACCTCTGTGTAATTTAAATATTTTCACCTCGTCACATCCAGCCAGAGATTCCTTCCATTTTTAAAAGCACTTCTGAACGCTGAAGTAACCGTTGCAGTTTCTAAAGACCCTTGAAAAGCACACAATCTCCAAATAGACCATCAAAATATTTGGATATTCCTCACCCTAATTTGCATTCTTAGCTTTTTTTATATATATATCCACCTCAATTAAAAAAAAAAGTTATTTAAAATTAAAATAAAACTGCTTTGGAATTTGCATGCAGTTCAAGACACTTGAGAAGCAGGGAGTCATTTCATGCAAATCTGCCTCCCAGCCAGCAAAAATTTGCTTAAATTCCCTTATAAAAATTCCACAGAAGACACCCATGAACTGAGGGATTCTAGAATAGCTCAATTTGCTTAATGTTCTTTACACATATAATAATTTACAGCATGCTACAGTCACTTGTAGGATTCTTAAGATTATTTAGATGCCCTTTTAATTACAAAATCACAGCAGGATCATGAGAAATACCCCCCACCCCCAAACCACCCCTTGCATTTATATGGACAACAACAGCTGTAAACACCCAGCAAAAAAATAAAGTCATGGAACATGGAAAATAAAAGTTGGGGCAAATGATTACCAGGCAAATAAATCAGAGCATATGAAACTTCTCCTGCAAATTGCCTTTGGCTGCCAAAACACTAGCCAGTCTCTAAAGGACGGTAAAATACACAGGGAAAAATAGAACATGAAAATAAATAAAATACATGGTTAGAAAGAAAAACAGAAATCTGCCGTAAGCTGCAAGACACCGATGGAAAACCGAGAATGGTGGTTATAAAATAAAGTGAAGGTGACGTTTTCAGTGATGGGAAAATACATGCGGAGTGAAATCTTGCTTGTAAAGGCACCTAACAGGGGATTAATATCTTCTGAGGTTCAGATTCGAGTCATTTAAGCATTAGGCCTTCATTTGGGATTATCTACATTTATTATATAATTTATCTCAATTTTAGCTATTATAATTGCAATTAAATGGAATCATTACTCATTCTAATGAATTCGTGAGTAATACTACAAAGCAGCACTAAGTATACAGTAAAAATGGTTATTTTGTAGAATTTTGTGTGAAATTTAACATTTTATAATTTCATTTCAGAAACTTTGCAGAAACTTTCACATTAAGTAAAAACAGCATTTATTTTGTAGTACTAGGTTAATGATCTATTTTATAAAGATAAGGAAGAAGATCCCACATTGTCAAAAATGTGAAGCTACAAAACCTGTTAACTGATGTCTGAGGTAGTTCTATGAATGAGAGAGGGATGCAGTCACTGAAAATATTTTAATAAAGGAATGCTAAAAACCTTGTTGGATAGGGTCCAGTCCAAGGATTTATGCTGAATGTGCAATACATTTCCAGATGTAAACACAAAGACAGCAGTGGAATCCTGATCTCTTTAGCTGAGGGGAGCAAGATGATTTTGGCATGCCGTCTGCCCCAAGATAAAGTATTCTGAAGGTCCTGTCACTGGGTAATAGATGTGACTAAGTGTGGATTTATGAATGAAGAGAACAGAAGCATGCACAGTGACTCCTCTAGTGGGTATTTTGTGTTAATCTTCAGTGATGGTTGGGATAGTAAACTCTCCTGCCACAAATGTGAATATATTGTTCTGTATTGAATGAGTTGGCTTATAAGTGATTAGGTCTGGTGATAACCATGGCATGTCTAGTTGAGGTCTTGGGGTTCATTGGTCAGTGCTGTCAGGCCTCTTTGTCCTCTTTGGAGGAAGTTGAGTTTATCTCAAGTATCTTGACCCCAGGGTGGAGAGGTCAAGTGATCCTCTTAAGGACATGATCATTGTTTCTGCTACTGCTGGTGACCATTGCCTCTAAGTCAATGAGTGGTTAACATTTTTCTTTAAAATGTGGTAGGAGGTAGTTGTGAGCTGTATGTGTCAAAATCAAAATGCCTGTGCAAAAGTAGTGGCTTTTTATAGCATTTTTAAAAAATCCAATATGGTCTCAATGGACCCAATCATCAGTCTATGACAAATGAAAATATAACGTTTTCCTTGATGTTTTGGCCCAACAATCACACTTATTCTTATATTTAGTCTAAACTAGTCCTCTATTTGTGATGATCAATGTCCATTGGTGGGCATAGAACCGGCCTCCAGAAACCACCCTATATAAAAATATATGAATGAATCTGAAAGACCTAATTCTTAAGGATATACTGTAACTGTAGAAGCAGTCTATGCTAATACCAGAAAGTGCTTATTCTTCCTGTGTTTCCAAGGAGGTTTACATACTGTACCCATAAAAATTAGTTTTCCAAAGAGAGCCAAAATAAATTTGGGGATAATAAGGTTAAAATATTTCCTCTTTAAGAACTTGGGTCTTTGGCTTATTTTTAATGGAACGCAGAGAGAGAGAGAGTGAAAAAGAGAGAGAGAGCGCTGCACTTAGGCAGCGGCATTCTGAGCCTTCTTTGTTGGCGGCTGAGGCCCTAAAAACCGCAGATTATTGTTGGAATAGAGCAGATCTTCTCAAACAAATGTGTTTTTTTCCCCGCCCGTATTCCGACAGACCCCACCTCCCATGCTAGCAGTGGCTAATATTTCAGACTCACAAGTAAGCCTTGTGACATACTCACGAAAGTCTATAATTATAAATCCCAATGTCAATTTCAAATTTCACCCTAATGTGCTTTTGCCTTTTTTGCTTTCTTTTTATTTCCACAGTTACTGTTTATTTGCTAAATTTATTATTTGCTGAATCTTTTTAGGGCCTGTGCAAAAATGTTCATACTGTATGTTTTTTTTTTGAAAAAGTTCAGAATTAAGCAAACCCACAAAAATTATGCAGAAAGTTGGTAGAATTGGCAAGCAAATCAGTTAGGATTCTGCATTTTAAATAATTTACCTTTAATGATTTATTACTTATTAGAAATCCCCCCAAACACACACGCACACACATACACATGCTAACAGTTGTTTTATTGAGGCTGTCTGTCATTGGATATCCTTGCTGAAATGCCACTGGCTATTAAAGCATGTTAAAGCATATGTTACGATGATGTGTTTTTGGATTTTCTATAGACTACATTTTGTTAAACATTTAGAATTGAACATGCTTGAATCCTTTTTTTTACCTCTTAAAACAGAACCAAGGGGTGCTTTGACTTGTAGGCCCAAGTGATTCGAAAAAATTCTGTGAATGATAGGGTGATGACAAGCAACTACACTGGACTTACTTCAGAGTGATGTACTTGCACTTGAGGGCAAGTTAAGATGTTACTTGCTTCACGCTTGCTTTCCTTCACTCTAAATCTGGAACACTCAGCAAGCGTATTTCAGTTTGGAAAATAGCTACAGGCCAACTACTAATGTACATCTCACTATTCAAGTGAAGTAGCCAGGATGTATATAAATGTTTAGACTATCTAATTAATTAGCCAAGGACGACAAGTGTTTGCTCCATTAATGCCCATGATTGATTAGAGTAATTACCAGAGATATTCTTAAATCCAGTGTCACCATTCTGGACATCAACTTGATTTGCAAGAATGTTCCTGTTATGCAACTCCATTTACTGTTCTACTAAACTAAAATAGTTTTTATTTATTATTTCTCATGTTATTATTGCACTTGTCTAAGAGAAATTCTGGCTGGTGTTAAAAAACTATATGATGATGAATGAAATTTTTAAAAATACAATACAATAATACAGCACACTACAATCATTTTGTTTTGCACAGAAGATATCGCAATCTGCCAATATATTGTTTTTCTACTGGCTAATGGATGGCATGTCAGCATTGCTGCTACATATATATAAATACCACCATTTATTTTTATGTATTTATTTATTTATTTAGTTATTGCTGCTGCTTGGGCTAATAGAACATGCTAAAGAGGTGCTGGGTGGCATGGTGGTGCAATTGGAAGCACTGTCACCATACAGTAAAAAGGTCCTGGGTTTGATTCCTGAGGAAGGCAGCCTGAGTATTTTCTGTGTGGATTTTGCATGTTGTCTGTGTCAAGTTTCTACTGGGTCTTCTGGTTTCCTCCCACAGTCTGAAGACATGCATGTCAGATGAATTAAAAATGCTACATTGCCCCTAGGTAAAAGCATGTTTGTCTGTGTGTCTGTTCTGTCACTTGTAAACTGTCCAGGATGTTCCTCTGCCTTTTTCCTCCAAGCGCTGACATAGGCTCCAGTCCCTTCCTGATATTTTACAGTTCTTCTCATTTTAGACTCATACACTGTACAGTCTCATCATTCAAGACACATATATTATGTTTTTTTCATTATAATGTATAATGTATAATGTTTCATATTTGTTTTCTCTGTTGTTTCTTGTTAATATTTAAAACATGTGAAGTGTCCTTATATTTTTATTTGGGACAGAATTTTTATATTGTTGAAAACATTGATTTGAATCTTATGAACAATGCAATCTTCTGATTAAAAGCATATTAACATATCATGGGATCAGATAATGTTTGGTTTGCATTAATCAACTGTTTTCTTCTGTTTCTCTTAAAATGACCCCAAAGGGTCAATGGCCCCTTTTTCACCAACAGTTCTAAAGAAGACAAAGATTGTGACATTCACCAATGTTATTTTATTTGGGAATTGTTCCTGGGTTTGAGCAGAATTTATACACACTCAATAGCATACTTTTGCACATTTGACCGCTGACATGTTTGTGCACAATTATTGTTCACGAGCATCACAATTTTATTAATTTTTTAAGATAAAATTAAGGAAAAAGCTTTAAGATGAGATCTGAAGAAGGCCTGATATTCCAATATACAGAAAGAACATTTACATAAAGAAACTTTTAATTGATTTAATATTTTATTTATTTTATATTTGTTTAATTTCTGTTATTTTGAGAGTTTTGGTGTCTCTCTCAATATTATTAATCATTAATATAATCCAAAGAAAAGAACTTTGCCCAGTTTCATGTTGGCACTGAGATATGATGGTTGATGTCCCAGGCTGGGAAGTAAGCCACCTTTGGACAGCGAGTGTATTCTGTATATTTGTGTAGAGGGTCCTTTGCAGAAAGACATGCTTACAAAAAGCCGCTGCAATAGCCCTTGTTGGGGAAGCAGAGTGCTAACACACCATGTCTGTCATCCCTTCCACAATGCTGTCAGCGCTGAGCTGCCTCTCTTGCCTCACCCAGCCCAGCTAACTAGCACCCTGACCTGCACAACCACTATTTATGCAAGAACATATGGGAGGACACAGCTGACCATTTCCCCCGCTGACCATCTGGGGAAAACACACTGGATCACAAACCCTCATAAAGCACTCTTGTTCTTGTACACTTGTGTACAGTCAAGGTAAAGACCAGACACTACCAACATTACCGACAATAAATACAAAAAAAAAAAAAAATAGAAATCTGCTAATCTCTAACTATAAAAATATCAAGTGACTGAACAGTGCAGGTTTGAGAATGGAGTATGTATAACAGTTTTGCACATGAGTGAGTAAAATGTGAGTTAACCCTGTTAGACAACATTGCAATGACAATATTGCATAACACTTTGTGACAATTATTATTGTGTATTGTGAGCTCTACATCTCACACTGCTGTGTGTTAAACAGTCTGGCGACACTGGGATAGAAAGAAACAAGACAATACACACAAAACATAAATCTGCACCATCTTGAATTGTGGTCTACACGTATATATAAAGCACAACATAGAATATCTGGTCTCAACTCCATTTGTTGGCATATTTCATAAAAATTAAATAAAGGGCACATTATTGAGTGATATTTCAGGCTTTATCAAAGAGGTAAGTCACAGGTTTGAAGTTTCACATGGTGGTTCCTTTAGTTAGTTTTTTTTTTATAAAATAATTAATTTTAGGTGACATCTCCCCTGCTGAGAATTACAGTGCTAAGCCACTTTCTTTAATCGTTAACAAGGCTGAAAACACTTGCTGAGGGATCCTGGACCACTCCTCCATGCAGAACATTTGCAGTTTTTTGATATCCTTTGGACTTCGCTTGTGGACTGCCCTCTTTAATACAAATCACAGGTTTCATTTGGGTTTAAATGCAGAGACAGAGAGGGCCCATGCAAAACATCCTGCAATTATTTCAGTATGCATTTTAATGTGTGTCTGGGGTCTTTATCCTGCTGAAACTTCCAGTAAAGACATTAATTTTCACATGACCCCCTTGACCAGTAGCTACAAAACTGCCATAATTGACATCAGGTGCTTTTGTATATATTATAGAATATATTATATATTATAGCATATGTATTTGGAAAAATATCCATCCATCCATCTATTTTATAAACCGCTTCTTCCATTTTGGATCGCAGGGAAGCTGGAGCATGATATAATATGTTAATCTTAAAATAAAACACTTATAGTAATATCACAATGAATCCCATGATAAATCTATGGCAGTTAATTACTGATATCATTACAAATAATATCAGTAAGATTCTGGAAAGATGGCGGTGTGGCAGCAGCACGCAGCGGCCTCTCCGGACCAAAATGGTGCTAGTTTGTACTATTTTGTGTCTCAGTGCAACCAAACTCGGTAAATGGACACCATCTACCATCGCCAGACACTGTTGTTGTACAGAGATGACTTCAAATTTCATCTCAAAGATGCTGGTGTCGCTACGTGACCTCGGTCTACTACGAGCAAGCCCCCAGCCCTCGGCTCCTGGTGCCACTGGCCGGAGTAGGTGCTCGCGAAAGCGTTGTGCAAGGACAAAGAAGCGGGGCAAGAGGGGGGGAGTTTGTGCGAGGCTAATTGCTAACGCTAGCCGGCCGGCTTTCCCGTCCATTCTGCTCTCAAACATGCACTCCCTGGACAATAAACTGGACTGCATTCGACTACGACATGTTGTGAGTTTGTTTTCACAGAATCGTGGCTTATCGACAACATCCCGAACGAGGCAGTGGAGCTGGACAGTTGCACTTTGTTTCATGCCGACAGAAACGCAGCACTGTGTGGAAAAACTCACGGTGGAGGCGTGTGTGTTTACATCAACACAGAATGGTGCAGAAACTCAGTGCTGGTGTCCAGATCAGCGAGCTGCAGAATTCTCACCCGGATGGACTGTTCACTGATGCCGGTGACTTTAACCGTGCAAACCTAAAGACCGTGCTCCCTAAATTCCACCAGTATGTGAACTTTATTACACGAGGGTACAATGTGCTGGATCTTGTTTACACAAACATTCCAGCTGCGTACAAGGCTGAGCCCCGCCCCCACTTGGGCCAATCAGATCATCTCTCTGTTATACTTATTCCAGCATACAGACCACTCATGAAGCACTCAAAATCAGTTCGGAAACAGGTGAAAACCTGGCCAGCAGGAGCCATCTCTGCTCTTAAGGACTGTTTTGAGAACACAGACTGGTTCATGTTCAGGGAGGCTGCAACCACCGGTAACTGCACCAAGTACACAAATGCACCAAGTACACAGCATCAGTGACCAGCTACATCAGTAAGTCAAGTCAAGTCAAGTTTATTTGTATAGCGCTTTTTACAACTGACATTGTCACAAGGCAGCTTCACAGAAACCGGGTCCGAGCCCCCAATGAGCAAGCCAAGGGCGACAGAGGCAAGGAAAAAGTCCCTAGCAGTAGGAAGAAACCTTGGGAGAAACCAAGGGTCAGAAGGGGGAACCCATCCTCCTCTGGTTGACACCGGATAGCAAAAACAAGCAAAAGAAAAGAAAGAAAAATAATA
>JBBPDA010000030.1:2366400-2378946 GCA_037974385.1 Arnoldichthys spilopterus
TATATATATAATAGAAATAAAGATACAAAGATAAGTTTTTCACAGGCACATGTGGATGAGAGATTTCATTTGGTACTTTTGTCTTGTAGCAACAGTCACAGTCCATTTTATCAGCCCCACTTCATATAGGTGCTCTAAAGTCCATGTGTTTGTTTCTCTGAATGATTTGTTAGTTCCTTTTACTCTGTTCATTAACAGTCAGGTTCTCCACAGGGCCATTCATGAGCAGATATTTATTTGGGTGATGGATCATTCTCAGCACAGAAAGCTCAGACAGACTGCAGAGGATGGGTCATCTATATTATATTATATTATATTATATTATATTATATTATATTATATTATATTATTTTAACTATGCTCCTTTCTTACAAAACAAGTTTACTGAATAGGTTTACAGTCATTTACGCTTGTTAGCCCTGTGTATACTTAGTTCACCTGATGCTGCAGTTTTTGTTGGTCATCCTCTGGTTCTTCATCAGCGGTATTGTTGGCTGGATTTTTATGGTTGATGGAGCTCAGCAGTCGCACTGAAGTGTTTGCATAAACTCCAGCAGCACAGCTGTGTGATCCACTCTGTGCAGACACAAACACACACAGACACACACACACACACACACACACACTAATGTGCCACTACCATGTCCATTTCACTGATGTCCTGGGAATGCCCCAACACCCAAATAATACTAGCACACTGGTGGTCCTACAGGGGTCAAGAGGAGTTAACAAATTCATAGAGCATGGTAAATTGGAGTGTAGATACAAGGTATCAGGCTGAACTGTTAACTGCTCTGTTTAGAACCACAAAAGGTTAAAGTAAACTTTTAGGGGAGCTGCCGACAATGCTTTCAGCCCAACTGACCTTCTTCATGGCCCACCCGCACACAGGAAATGCTGTGCTCCCTACCATCACCTAGGCTCCCAGCCAGCCTATGCTGCCAACTAGATCCTCTACTACATTAGGACTGTAGAAACCGCCCCCACCCCCTTCATTTCTGATCTGCTGTCCAGTGGGGTCATTTCCGTTTACACCGTAGCCATGACACTTATGGACTGAACTAATGCCGCCTTCATCTGCTATCTTGCAACTGTTTATTTTACTACCATCCGGTGTCGGCCAGAGGAGGATGGGATCCCCTACTGAGTCTTGGTTCCTCCCAAGGTTTCTCTAGCTCAGGGAGTTTTTCTTTGCCTCCGTTGCCTTGGCTTGCTTATTAGGAACTCAGACCCAGATTTTGTAAAGCAGCCTTGTGACAACGCTATAGAAACAAACTTGACAACATCTATTATAAAAAAGCTTTGTATAAATAAAATTGAATTGAATTTAATTGAACTTTTCGAGAACAAGCAATCTCACAATCCGTAGAGTAGAGATTTAGAGAAACAGGAAGGTAAGTTAATGACTTTTGTATCTGCTTCTTTTTGGGTATATTTCTTGGTCTGTTTTGGGTTGCTAAGGCTTGGAGATATATACTCAGGTAAGTACAGGAATTAAAGCAGTTTGCAAAACTTGGGCATGATCAGTAAGTGAGCACTAGTGCCTGAAGATGGGCCTGGCCCTCAGTTCTGTGACAAATCAAAAAAGTTGCAGAACTGGCAACCAAAAATTCAAAATAGCTTTGCCATTTCAAAATGTCTTACCACTTAGTCTGTGCATGGGTATGTCCACCAACAACACAAATGTGGAGATTATTCTGTTTTAATAGCTTTGAGAGTTAATAATCAACATATCTGATGCTGTATTTAATACTATATATCTTAATTAACATCCAAGAGATTAATACACCTTGTATTGTCTTTTGGGTTCATATTACTGGCCTTAATCTTGACCTGACTCGCAAGTGACACCAAAATCAAATTGCTTTTCCAGTAATTCAATTTATGTTGCACCTATAAATAAATGTAGAAGTCATACTGGAGCCAGCCCTAAGCCTGTGAGTCCAAGATTGAAAGACATGCCTGAACACAGACCCAAGGACTTTGCTCTGCTATAGAGGTAGCAGAAAGCCTGCCTATGTTTCTTCAGTGATCAATGATTTAGTTCCAAATCAAGTGATTTACCATTTCTTGACTGAGTAGATCTGATATATGTATAAACATGCTCTGTAAAACAGCCCACACTATGAGCTGAAACTGCTCAGCTTTCATTTGCAGCCAAATTATAGACCATTTGCCAGAGGTCTGGAGGAGCAGTTACGGTGTAATTAACACAAGCCTAAGTGATTTCCTCATTCAGATTGCAGCATGTTGCATGTAATAGTCATTTCATGGTGAAAAAAGAGAAAAAAGAAAAAGAATTCAGCACACGTCTCCTGTTTGGATGCGGTTTCTGTGGTCATGCCTGTTAGGCTGACATGGAGTCCATCATGACTAGGCGGCAGCATGGGCAAAATGAGACTCATTATATTGCTGCCACTATCAAAATACTGTGGGCACTGAAATGAGTCGCACAGTGAAAGTCTGTACAACACTGCAATAAGCAATAGGAGTGAGAAAAAACAGGTTACTCAACTGGTGAAGCCATAGTCAAAGACAGGTAAAGTAGCCTTTACCTATTATAAAAGCATTATATATATAGTACTATGCAAAAACCTTAGGCCCCCTGAGAGAAGAGAAAATTATATTTAAAAGTTGTTTGACTGAGCAGTAAGTGTTTTTTTTAAACCTGCTTATATTTAAATAAATACAAATAACATGATTACAGTAACAAAGTGATGTTTATACTGCATGTGTTAATGTGTTGGCTAAAGCATTCTCAGGGCTCTCCCCCTGGAAGCCCAGAATTACTTGTAGATGCCATCAAATAACTAGTTTCAATCCTCAATCCTTCATTAGATAAAATCAGGTGCTGCTGATGGGACCTCACAGATATCTTGACCCATACCTGTGTTCTTCTAACTAGCTTACAAAATAGGAACTACCTTGTACAAACCAGATCTTTATTAATATATTAATATATATAATCTGTTCCACTTTAGTGTAGTGGGCCTGAGCAGTTTGAGTGGGTTGAAAGAATGTTTAGGGGGGTTAATTTATTATTATTATAAGACTTAGGTGACTGTTGACTTCCAGTGTTAGTTACATTAGCCTTGTAGCACCAGTGCTAACCTAAGAAAGAGGAAAAGTCTGGACACCAAACATGTCTTGACTGATGAACTGCATATTGGGTAAGTAAAAATTCCATAGTTCTCAGTTTGATATAAGTAAAGTTCTAAAGCACTCAAGTGAGGCAGCAAAGCTAAAAAAGAATTAAATCAAGCCATTTATTTATTTATTATGAATGGAGAAAGTGGAGCTGACAAAAGTCTGATTTCTCTCCCCACAGAAAGTTGACTGCAACAATTGATCCATCAAAATTTAGCACCAGTAACTAAGTAAATGAAACTAGTTACTGCTCATCTTTGGCTTCAGGCCATTAGGCAGTAGGCATGTGTGAGCTTGTGCTGTCAGTGCATTATCATGCTATGAGTGTACGACGGAGGAATCTTCTGATACGATCTGAACTGTTTTAACAGCTGAATGAGATTGAGGACCCTGTACCTTTCTGCAACCTCCACTGGAGCATCCTACATAAACATGGTGAATGTGTCTCACTTTCAGGCCTTTGTAGCATGGCTCTGTCAGCGTTAAGTCATTACATGTGCAGTGGGTGAGATTAAAGCTAAAAGCCACTTGATAGATCAGATGCCAAATAAAGTAAAGGGAGATGTTTGTAACAGTATATTGGCCTGAGTTTAACCCGGTACATCATATTAGCAGGCGTTTTTCAGTTCAGCGCGTTGTGTCAAAATTCAGTTTATTATAGCATTGTTTGTGTCTGTAGTTTATATCACACTAGTCAATTGTGTAATGAAAGATTACACATACACACATTTCCTCTTTTCTTTTATGAATATCAAAGAGATGTGAAACCAATCCTACCATTTTCACACAGCAAACGTAAGAAATGTTATTCCATCTTGACACGGTAATCCAAACACTGCAATAACCAGCCACTGGGATTTTCTAAAAGAAGAAAAAAAGTATGAAGCAAATCTTCGAGGCTTGGAACCAAGTCTTCATTAAAAGGGTGTCAACGGTGTGAAATATTTTAACATTTGGGTTTCTCCCTCAATCATATTTTGCCCCTGAAAGCCAGGTTTACACAAACAGCTGTGGCTGTAGCGGATACCGCAAAAAAAGGCATGGTAATGTCATCATCATCATCACCAACCACAGCAGCAGCTTGGGACATGGACACAGCATGAATGTGAAAGTGGAAAAAGTTGCAAGACATTGAAGAATTAGAACAATTTCAAGTGTGGATTATTCACACCTACAGCTGCTGTTGATTAAACACACTTCATACATCACATAGTCATTGAGGCGGAGCTGCTGTTGAGGTGTTTCACCTTCTAATGTATAGAACACCTGAACAATTGCACACTTCCACTACTTTCAGTACTGGTAAATACATAAACGTCAAATCTTAATTTTTCTGATCAGGGCTACTTTAAAGAATTTTAAGAAATGTTATGGGATGGCATAACTTCTAATCCTGATCAAACAGATTTGATGCACATGTATGTACTAACACTGAAAGAAATGGAAGTCTGACAGATCTTCTTGATATACTTGATCAATATTTTGTTTTGGAACATAATGTTGGGCATTGCTTAAGACTACAAACATCTACCTCCACTAACAATACTGATGGATTTTGCTTTTTTCTGTTTCATCGTGGTAGCTGACGACAGTCCTCTGAAATATCCTGAGCTACTGGCACAGGGGATATGACCCTCAGACTTCTCAACCCTTCCAAAAATAACTTTAGAGAGTCTTTCAAGGGACTCTGTTTGACATGCAGGTTATAGACGGTACTCTCGACTAGGAAAGCTGCGGTTTCCAGGCCGAGTCTTCTGAGCGCCTCCATTGTGCTTTTTCACCTCCAGATCTCGTGCCTGTGTTATTTACTGCGAAGAGGCTGCTGCTGCATTAGAGTTATTAATGTTACGCAAAAAAGTGCAATTTGTCACTTTCACTGGGACAGGCCTAGACTCCAGGGTTGCAGACATTTCATCCACAGGTATTGTGAAGAATATGCATAACTGCTGGTTAGATGATGAGGTGATATAGGGCTGATCCACATGCTCTCTCTCTCTTTCGTCGGCTACATGCTGACCCCGAAAGACCCACAGGGGAGGAGGGGCCATGAATGCTCCTCCAATGGACCCATTGTGCGCATGGTAGCGCTTACCTCATGTGTACCAGTGACCGACCATATGAGGGTCTGAATGGGAGGCTGTTGGAGCGGACTGTAAATAGTAAATCTTCTTTAAAAAAAAACATTATATATACTGTTGAATACTTATGCTATATATGAGTTCTACTGAAGAGGCATCACAGTGCATGTGCATCAGGCACTAAGTATGTTTACATGCACACAATAGCCCAGCTGAGAACTTACTGTAAGAAATTGGGTGTCATCAGGGTGCTGGCAAATGTAAAAAATTTGTAGTCAGTGATGTGCGTATGACTGTTGGCTCTACTACAAATTTAATTACTAATTTACTTAAGTAAATTTACTAAGAAAAATAACAACTTCCAAATCTAGAAAAAACATACTGAAAATTTGATTATGCTTATATTATGGGAAATTCTGCCAGTGGGATAAGCTGCATTTACCTTGTGAGATTTCCTGAAATAAGCAAAAAATAAGCAAAAATATCTAGATATAGTATAGTGTAAAAGTATGGCTTACCCCATTGACAGATTTTTTTTGATTAATATAAACATTTACCTTTCATTTTCAACATACTTTCTCTAGTTTTGGAAATCATTAAGTTTGCAATGCAATGGTTTTTATCATTTAAAATGCACTTTGTAGCTTAGTCCGGGAAACTGGCCTGTAAAAGGTTAGATCACTGAACTGATTCTCACATAGAGTTTGTGTCACATTTTGTGGCACCTTCTGCAGCACCACATGCATGATGACAGCTTTATGAAAACCAAACAAGCATGAGTGATAGTAGAAATATGATATTGTGATTTAAAAGGTAAGCAAAAAAAAAACAATCTTGTAATTGAGGCAAAATACATTTAAGTGAATAACGTTAACAGCATTTTATAACACTCTTTTCAAGAATTTTCAACCTATCTGTATTGAAGCACCTTGGCTGGAAGAGCTCTCAACACAAAGCTATAAATAGGACATGTATTTTAAGATGCAGTTTAAATGACATTTATTTAGTTAAACAACACCATCCAACACTGGTTGCCAGCCAGCATCAGGACAATGCAGGCCCACCATCCAACACTGGTCACCAGCCAACTTTAGGCCAGTTCAGGCCCACTGGCTAAAATGTCAATGCCCCAATAAGATGTGCCAACATTGTGCCAGCAAGAACAATATTGTTGAATCTACACCGAGGGAGTTAACAATTGCAATTCACACTATGCTCGTGTGCATGTAAGCAGGACAATAAATGTAGCATTTATTCACCTTATGTAAGCATTTTGGTTCTGTTCAGTTTCTTAGAATAACTGAGAACTTAGTGTAAATGTAAATGTAGCAATTCTGTCTCTTCTTCTTTATTCTTCACTTTCTTTTCACATTTCTGTGGTGTGCCCTGATGTTCTTGACTGCTCAAACTCATGCAACATAGTCTCTCTCTGTTACTTTCTAGAACTCTTACACAAGTAGCACGACGCGTGTGCACACTGTCATGACGTGACTTCGCACCTGCTCATGGCACACATACTAAAGTGTATCAGGCACCAAATAAATCCCGCCGGAGGGAAAACATGCCGGGCACGAACGGCGCTACATAATGAGTGTAAGGGGAAGAGGAGAAGTAGGAGGTGGATAGGGTCCTGTTGACAAAAGTGGGCCAGGACACAGAGAGCAGTCACAAGGGGTTAATTGTAGGTGTTTCAAGAGAGTGTGTCATTAAAAGCTGAACTGTGCGCATGGAGCTCTATTTATATTGTGGTTGCTTGGTCGTGGTGGTGGGGCTTGGTGGGGGTAATGAGCTGAAATGATTGTGTGCAGTGGTGGGATGTGACCACGGGGCCTCTTCTTAGCTAAGCAAGGCTCTGGGGATTGTTTTCATTCAAAATACAAGTGCACCAAGACGAAGCCCACCAAATTAATTCCAATTTACATATGGCCGACATGGGCTTCCCTCCTGGCCTGTGCAAGCAGACATGTGTCAAGAGTCGCGGGGCGATTGTGTGATTGACTAATTAATTACTCCCCAGGTGCAACAATTAAACTGAAAGAGGACTAATGGACCTCAGACGGTGTGGTGTTTTCATTAGTCGCACAGACTCTCTGTCTCTCTCTCTCTCTCCTTCTCACACATATACATGTGCACTTCCATGTAAGCAGTACATATGCTCATACACCAGCATACACTCCGGCTGATGAGGGTGCAGTACTTTCCAGACTCTTGTAGTTAATGCTGAGACCTGCTTTATCCATTCCACAGTGATTAGGTGTCTGGAAATTAATGTCTGACACCAGTTCCTGCATGTCGTACTGTAATGGGAAACGTACGTTGTCCCATTAAGCCTGGTTTGGATAATTTCACAGCTTAGCTGAAGGACATGCGGTATTCTTACAACACAATCTCCATCTTAAAAAACTTCCGCATTCACAAATTCCGGGATTCAGTTTGTTGAGTGGTTTAACAGCAAAAAAAAATTAAGCAACTGAAATGATCTTTACAATGCTAGTAATGGGAACCAAGGGTCACAATGTCAACAAGATAAATATAGACATTTTTTACGATGCAGAATGTCCAGTAAACGTTCCAGTGTGTTCTGACATGAATCTTTTTGGTGCTTATGCCTTACAGCACCCTACTAGTATGTACTGCACTGCCATACATGTATGTAAAGATATGTATTAGACCAAAACTGAAAACTATGTCTCAGGCATCAGATTCATAGCTTTACATTTACATTTTATTCATTTGGCTGACGCTTTTATCCAAAGCAACTTCCAAGACGTGGAGCAGAGTAGTGGGACGGTACCTTGCTCAAGGGTACCTCAGTAGTGCCTGAGACGGGACTTGAACCTGCGACCTTCAGGTCCCCAGCCACCACTGCCACATAGCTATTTTGGGCAATAACATTGCTTTTAGAGGCATTTAAACACTTGGGACATCTGGTTCCCTTCACCACCATTGTGGACAACTCTGACTCTGTAAATTTCACTAGGATGTTACATTTCACATCATACTACTCTGCATGATTTGTTTACATTTTAACCATGTAATTTTGCAGAAATTTTGAAAAATCAATGGAATTTATTTTTAAAGGAAGCATTACAAAATATTTCTGCAAACTTTTTGTATTAGCCCACATACACACATGAAGACACACATGAATACACTATTGATGTAAATGGTCATATGGAACATGGGTGACCATTCTGTGATGATTGCATTACAAGCTGTCTCTCAAGCCTGACTTGTCTTAAAAACATGTTCCACTAGAGGGAGTCAAATCCCAATGGGATATGCACGTTCTGCAATTTTTTATTGCATTTTAAGGTGGACTCTATTTTTTTATTAATGTATTTTGGTGCACTCTACCCCCCAACCACCACCCCCCAACCACTCCCACATCAGTATTTTGCCTTATGCTTGTGCTACTGCCAGTTAAGGTTTACAACCTGAAAATTGTTTATGATTCTAGCTGTTTCAGGGCACACATTTTGTGGGACAGAACTTAGCAGAAGCATTGATATAAATGTCAAAGCACACCCCTCATGCTAATTGTCCTGATGGTTCATCTAATTAAGGGTAATAGGGTTCATTTAATTGCCAGAAGACTAATGAGTATGATAAATAGCCCTTAGGTGTCTTTACAAAGCAAACTAGTGTGAGAAACCTCTTTCCAGGAATACAGAAAAATATACAAAGTAGAAAAATAGAGCCACAAGACGACTTTTTAATTACTCCACATTTAGATGAATAGGATTTTTAGAGGGTGGCTGGTCACTCTAGCTTACTAAAGAAGTTGCTTTGTGAGTTTATTCTGGACAAAGATTACCACAGTAAATACCTGTAGTGATAGGTTTCCTTGAAAAATGAAAGCAGGATGGAGGATGGAGCAAGTTAAAGCTGCCATTTTGCCATGTTTGTACAGGCTTAAGCAATTTGGAAAGGTGGCTGTTTGTGAGGGTCAGTGGTATGAAGGAACAATAGCCTCACCCTTAGTGATGGAGGGTCACTGAATACAGAAGAGGGGGATTAAAGTCAATTCTTCCATTTGTTTTGCCCTGCATACATTTCATTTGATGAAATTATCTCTTATAAATGATTTACTTTAAGAGATAAAGACTGCTGCTCTGAAGATGTGTAACATAGATGAAAACCACAATGTCAAGAACTGCCTTGTATGTGAATGTGTTCGGTAGGGTGTACGCAAAAAGCTTAAAAGAGTAAGAAGGTTCATCGAAAGAAATGACAATGAGACACGTCAAGGTTTCTCTACCCCTCTCCATTTCCCATTTCATTTTTGTAAATTCTAAAACACGATTTGTCCCCGCTGCCCCAGGCACAGCACTTCCCACTCAGCCCAAGAGACAGGGTGAACACGCCCTCGGCCTGGCGGTCAGTGGCACCGAACCCACATTTCTGTTGGCGCCTCACTCTTAAGCCAAGGTCTGTCTGTAGAAGGTAAGGAATCCGAACAGGTATGAGACCATCAAAAATGAAAGGCTCCCACTGTGTTGTGTGTTGAAAAACTCCAGCTCTCCACATCCTGAAGCCAGGAGTGGTAAAATAGTGTTTGATTTCATTTTGAAGACAAACAGCCTCCAAAGCTACTGGCCCTCAAGTTACTTTAGCCAATTACATTTCTTATAATTTGTCACATTTTCACAGGCTTTTCACCCCCAGGAGAGCTCTGAATAACGAGAGGCTTGACTATTGTCACTACTCCATAATAAATATGGATCTAAAACTCAGACTGACATCCAGACTACTGGCATCAATACAATGGATGCCTAAAACTTTATATGTGTGTTTCATGACATAGGTTTATGACTTAAGCACTGATAGTCGACAAGAAGAGCCTCACAACATTCACCGCCTTTTCTAAATATTCCTTTTGGCTCCCAATCTTATGTGCAGCTCACCGGTATGAGTTTTCCAGAGTCCCAATCACACTGCAGAGGAAAGGAGCCTCAGCAGTTACGACTGCCCTTGCTTCATTTCATCTCACTTGCACAAACACACTCATAATGACCCCTTTTCTGAAGATTTGTTGCATGCCACAAGTGAATTTGTGAAATAACCAGTAATTAATGGTTCAGGATCAATGTGCACATATAAATGTATTTTTCTGTAACACAATGTAAGTATTCAGAATAGCGTAAACTATGTGGCCAGAAGTATGTGGGCATCCCTCTTGAATAATTTCACATTTTTTAGCCATACCCATATGTTGTATGGGAGTAAGATGGATAATCCTATAGAGCTCATTGTCTTTATATGTGATGCTGTCATAAGATGCCACCTTTGAAAAATGTTAGATGCAGTAATCCACCCAACTATAAATGTTATTATTGTGATTTGGAGGCATCTAGAAAGAAAACAGCCACAAAGCAGCAGACCATCACACTCAAATAATGAAGCATAGTACAAGTAAAATTTCCAGCATCTGTGAAACGCCAGAAATGTAGACTGGGTAATATGTTAAAATAAAGAGAGACGATTGAGTCAGGGAGGAAGAAGATTGATTGAGACCAGGAACTGTGTATATACATTGTTATTTTATATTTTTAAAAGTTTTTATTATATTTTAATTAAATAACCACTCATTTTAATTTAATGTCTTTGAGCAGGTTGACATGGAACAAAACTTCTACATTTAAACAATCTACAGTTGCAAAGCCTCATAGATGCGATAACCTTTGAAAAAGAAAGACAAAAAGGTAGGAGGAAGAGAGAGATAAGAAACAACAGTACAGATCATGGGAAAAAAATGCATTTAGAAAAGGAAAAAAACAAATGGTCATGAAAGTCTAAAGAGAGAAGTTGGTTGAAAAAAAGAAATATAAAAGAAATAAAAGATTATGAACAGGACAATAATAATAAGAACTCTTGATTCAGAAAGTAAGATTGAAATGAGAAATAAATATAGAAGCACAGGAAGAAACTGTAGAAAAGGGAATGTGAGAAAAAGAATGGAGCAGAAGAAAGGATGGGTTTAAAAGACGTATTGTAACAGTAGTGAGAGGATGTACTGCAAATGAAAAATCTGACAAACTGTGTGAAAGTCTGGAGGAAAAAGGTCAAAATAGGTTTTCCAAAGGAAATCAGGACTGATGCTCAGGATCAGAAGAAGGAGGGGAAGAGACTGACCAAACTGTGGAAAGAAGAATAGATCATGAAACTAATTAGAGGGGCAGGGCTGAAAAAGGCATAGCTGGACAGGGCATGATAGGCAGACAAAATAGAGAGATATGAGAAAAATTGCAGAGCAAATAATGAAGAGATATGAGCTGAGGAGAGCAGAGATAGAGAGAGAAGGAAGAGACAAGACAGGGAAGAGAATATGTATGACTGTAGAGAATGGAGATGGGGGAGGGGATTATAGAAGAGCAAAGCCAGGAGTATATGGTGGTAGAGATGATGGCCTCAGAGTAGAAGAGAAAGCTGAAATAATGCAGATAGAGGTTAAGTGGAAGAAAAGATCAAAAATAACAAGTAGATGGCAGCTCACTTACAGAATGCTGATGAAGAAGACAGAACAGAGATGGCATGAAGATAATGCAAATCTAGAAAACCATGAATCATAACATTCTACTGAACAGCAAAAAGATGAGGAGTATCTGTTTAAGTAAGAGCTTGAACTGATGGACAAAGGGAATGAGAAACATGCTCAAATGTTGAAGAAAAACTCTCCAAGACCTTTTGGTAAGAACTTAAACAAATGGTGAAAGAGAAAAGACAGAAAATGCATGCAGAATGTTCTGAAGACTGTTTAAGATGTTGAATTCTTGCAGTTCTTTCAAGTAACTGTTGTGGCCTAACAGCTATGTTGACATTTGCATTAAAATCACAAATGTTAAAATATTAACCTGGATTTTGGATTCATTATAGCACTGAAATAGCTATAGAAACAATAATGAATGATCCTTTATTGTCCTTGGTTATAGGCTATGTATTTTTTTCTGATATTGCTGGACCTCAGTGTGGCATTTTACACCACAGACAGCACTATTGCATTTGACTAGAAAACCAAGGTAGATTTACCAAATGTGGGAATATTGACTGCATAGTTTTTGGTAGAGGGCATGGCCTAAGGATTAGAGAAGCAGGTTTGTGACCAAAGGGTTGCTGATTCAATTACTGGAACCTATCACTGAAGCTCCTTTGAGTAAGGCACCTAACCCCCAACTGCTCCCCAGTCACTGTGTCTTCATGGCTCCTCTACACAAGGAACTGCTGCTGCCCATTTATACTAAGAGCTATTATTTATATTTATATTTATTTTGTTATTTTTCTTTCTTTTCTTTTGCTTGTTTTTGCTATCTGGTGTCAGCCA
>JBBPDA010000030.1:2388519-2413951 GCA_037974385.1 Arnoldichthys spilopterus
TATCTATCTATCTATCTATCTATCTATCTATCTATCTATCTATCTATCTATCTATCTATCTATCTATCCATCCATCTCTCTGATATGTGGATGTCTATTCACTCCTTCTTCCACCTCTTACGTACACACTGGAACAGGTTGAAGGCCTCCTCCTGCCTCTCTGCTCCACTGTTGATGATGCATAGTCTGCAAAACTTCATCCATAATGTCCTGACATTTGGCTTCCTTTTTCTGACTGCTGATAATGCCTTCAGGTTTTATAATGCAGCCTAGCCAGACACCATCACCACAAAGTGAAGAAATCCACAAGCTGTAAATTAACCACATATATTATCCCTGGCTCCAAAACCTATCCACTAATCACCCAATTCTTGTAGTACACCGTGGCCCTCCCCTTTCTCCAGTGGATGATAAAAGAGAATACGAGACGCAAGAAGCTCCTGATGGCTTTAGCAGTGGCCTGAATCCCTGCCTTGCTGAATATTAAATCACTTGCCTATATTTCTTACATCTGTGTTTACGTTCAACGGAAGGGTAGACAGTAGTCACAAAGTAGCCGCATGTAAAATGATGATTTGTGGCTCGACAGAGAAGTCACCGATATGCAGCCTGATGAGTATCGATATGCCTTTAAAAGCTACACTAGTGCCTAGCAGAGGCAGTGCATAGCCTTCACATATGATATGCACTGGCAAATGTGCACATTGCTCACTTTTAGAGCCTTGCTTTTCTTAAGTCACCTTTTAGCTGTAGGGTACAAAAACAAAGACACTGTAGCTGGCGAAGAAATGAGGACTTGGAAAGGACCTGTACCAATAACGTCGTAAATCAGTAAGATTGTAAAGACAGCAAGTTTGACTTTAATAGCAGAGCAATGCAACTTCTTTTGCACTGTTTAGAATATACATGCAGAAAATGCAGAGAGGCATGAAAACAATATGCCTTAATTTATGGTTCAATCACAGTAATCTCAATTAAGAAATATAAAGAAAATCAAGCAAAGTTACAGTGAACACATGTGGCTGCCATGTCCATTATGTGCAATCAAAAAGGAAAGAAAAATAACCTTTGGTACAGTTTTGTCACACTGTTGCAGTGAACTAAGGACCCTGAGCCAAGAAAGCACAAACCTTTCCAGTCACAAATGAAACAAGATCATTTCTATGGGCAGAGAAGGAATACTGATCAGCAGTGAATCCACATTTCCCCCAGATTGACTTTATCAGAGTTTTATCGTCTTGCTTCCTATAAGCAGAATAAACGAATGGGCAAGAGCATGCTCTCACTGCTTCTTAACCTCAGTCTCTCTTATCAGAACACTCCACTTCCCCTACAAGTCTCTTCTTGCATTTGGTATCTTGAGTGATGTGATCATTGTGTACAAAATGTCAGAGTAAATAAGTGTAATTATGAAGTGCGAGGTGGGAGCTTTGAGATGGATCACTCAACAGATAAATCTCCTTTTATGATCTTTAGAAGAAGACCGGAGGAATGAGAAGTGGAGGAAATGTCAGCCAATGCTATGTGAGTCATGCACTTTTAAGAAAAGCAGTGGATGTACACTACAGTTTACACTGTTTGGAGGGGGATGAACCGACCCCCCCAGATATTCACTTGAAAGTTAAAAGGTTGTTTACCCCTTAAAGCTTCCAGGGTTTTCAATGGTCGGAATTAATATACAACAATTAAAGTTATTTATTTTAGCACAGGCTATGGAATGTCTACAGATAATAATTGTGATATAGTATACTATAAATAATATGTGGGTGTAACAGTTAGGCAGTTGCCCCTGTGACCTGAAGGTCACCAGTTCAAATCCCTGACCTGTACAAGTACCACTGATGTACTCGTGATCAATGTACTGCCTCCAAGCGCCCATGTCAGCTGCCCACTGCTCCTACACGGATGGGTCAAATGCAGAGTTTGCATTTAGTTATGGTGCACTGTGTGCTTTGCTGTGGTGTGTTCACAATAACAAATAATCACTCACTCTTTCACATACATCACTATGTCACTTACTACACACATACTCCTAGTCGATCAGAGGAGGATGGGTCCCCCCTTCTGAGCCTTGCTTCCTCCCAAGATTTCTTCCTACAGCTAAACCGTTTTTTATTGAATCTGTTGCCTTTGGCTTGCTTATTGGGGGCTCTGACCTGGTTTCTGTAAAGCTGCTTTGTAAAAAGCGCTATAGAAAATAAACTTAATTGGACTTGACTTGACACTTCTATTCATTTTCTTCAAGAACAATTTCAAAAATTAAAGATTATTAATTGACCTTAAAAGTAATAGGAAGTATCTTTATGTATGTGTGATAAAATGCCATTCAAGCCTTTAACAGGAGTGTGAAGCCCCAACTAACAGGCAGGGATGATAATAATGCCTACCATGTATGCATTTATTTTCTGAAATCCAAGACATTTTAAATGTAGGCAAAAAGAATGTAGTTTAAAAACTGGAAGCTGTAAGACCTACGTATACCTGTAGTAATTTGAAGTGTTGATTGTAAGATGGCACCCACCAAATCTATGCCTTGTGCTATGTACAGTAGTGAACACATTTGGTTTTTACTACTGAGATTGTTTATGCTGAAGAGGACAATATTATACTAATACTTTTTAATACATGACCATACAAAAACCAGAGCTGATCACATTATAGAGCACTCCAACAAAAAACAGTATTAAGAATATAACAATGTCTCTTAACCATTAGAACTCTAGGGTGATTGCTAGACCATTTAAATGTTATTACATAATTAACTTCTTAATGGTTGGTGTATTCATCACAACTCTAAATCAAGAAAAACTTCACCAGTTTGTACTGATTTCAATATAATTAATAAATAATAACAATTAGGTTGCATATATATAGTATCGAATGGCTTACAATGTGCACTTTCAACAGAAATTTCTCATTTGTGTCAATGAACTATGAGTCAGAAATATATAAGATCACAACCTGTTTTCACAATTGCCAGTAATAACTGTGATTTCCAATGGCGAATAAAACCTAGAATACAAAGCACAATACAAACCCAAACCAGTTCTTCACAAACACTGCTCTCACACAGAGTCTAGTTTGGGATTTCCCACCACTGACATTTGGAGTTCCATGTGCAGGTCTCAGCAATGATAAAATGTTGATTAGTGAAATGTTGCCTTCAGGTAATTCTTCTCAGAACTTGTTTGTTATGAGTCTTTTGCTTATATGCAATCAATGCACATGAATGAAGCCACACCAGAGGGATGGATGGTATCTTGCAGCAGTCAGTATTATTTTATTTATTTTAGTTGAATAGCTTTTCGACCCCTCACACCACTCTATGGTAGGTAGGCCTAGAGAGCACAGGAGTAACGGGTGGGTCAGGAAGTGTGGAAACAAGTGTGTCATGGCCAGAGAAGGTGCCGAATAAGGGGAGCTGTCAGGATGACTAATAGCCAAGGGCAGCAGGTCTCGCTGCAGGGTGTTAACAATCGGGCTGGTGGAAAGGCAGCTATTTGACAGCAGGTTTAGAGGTTGTCACCTGCACCCAGCTCTCATCCAAACAGAAGCACCTCTGTTGCCAGCAGAGATTTGTTTGTCTCTTAGGAATAGGCCTCCTTGTTAATAAAGCTGAATGCAGAACAAGCTTATTAAGGCAGGTAACAAAGACCAAACCCAAATGAGTTTAGATTTGTGACACCAGTAACATACATTTACATCTATTCATGAAAATGGCATTTGTCAACCTACAGGTACTGAATTCCAAGCCAGTGTTCCCCACTACACACCAGTCAATTTAAACAAGGGTGTGCCATGTGTGTTTGTGTTTGCTGGAAAAGTTGACAATGTTCTCCTCTGTTAATGCAGTTCATTTGGCAGAGTGGTTCTTTTCAACATTTCTGAAGCCACATACAGAGGTTAAAACCCTTGTGTTTATTGGGGACTGTTGATTTGGTGTAAAAAAAAGTATGCTATCTGCATGGTTTGCCCAAACCTACCACTCAAGGATTCGATGCAGGGCCTAAAAGACAATCAGACTCTTGTGTGTCCGCCAGCTTCCTGTAAAATATTGGAATGCCTCTCAATGAGCTTCATTCTCTTTTCCCAGAACACGGCTTGTCAACAACCATAAGATGGAGGCAGCCATGTTGACAGAGAAAAAATACCTGGACAGCTCTATATGCGTCACAGCCTCCTTAAAATAAACCCAGGGAGAAAACACAAATATATTGAGCACATTATTTTGGCCTTGGCTCTGTTATTTTCCCCCCAGCAAGCAAGAGAAACATATACTGGCAGAAGGTAGTGGGGTTACAAGCCCTCAAATAAGAAGAAATATTAAAGAGAGTAAAAAAGAAGGAAATGAGGCATATAGACACTGGGCCTAGATCCCACCCCTGGGGTACTCCTCTGTGGAAATGTGTCTTTTACAGTAGGCCTACAGGTACATTCCCTCATTACAAAGCATATTAGGCATTACATACTTGTGTGATGACAGATCGTGCTGAAGACTTGTGGAAAGAGAAGTGAGACATGTATGGAAATGACCCTCAGCAAAGGTATCCTGCTCAGCAACTCATATACCTTTAAACCTAAGAAAAAAGCTTATTGACAGTGACAGAGCCCAAAAGGAAAAAGAAATTTAATAGTCAAAAGTCATAAATGCTTTCCCAAACATCTATCAGGTCATTAAGTTATGTAGGAAAATATTTACTATATGTACAACTAATAGCTAATTACAAGGAGCAAAAGCAGTGGGTGTGTTTATTGCTTACTTAGTGTTTCCATAGAAATTAGTTTTCCAGTTGTACTCTACTATTTACATGGTGTGAGCAGACAGGCATGTCCACTCAGTCAACAGCAGCAAAGAAGGACAATTAGCAGGGGACCACATGAACTCTGAGTTGTACTACCTCTCTAAAATGGGGAAAGTGCTGATACCAATGGTGTGTGTGTGCGTTTGCGGTGCTGGGGGTTATAGTGTGTGGCCTGTGAGGTCCTGGTAAATGTGGACTGATCTGACATTCATAAATAAGAGATATTAACTGAGCTATTGATGACTGTTGACCTACAGTGCTTTAAAGTGGAATGAGTTTAACCTGAAAAGTCTTTAAATGACCTATATTCTTATGTGGCTTATAACCTGTTCTGACCACTGTAATTCACACTTCTTGTACTCTAATTCACACCTATTATACTGTAACTGTAATGTACTATAAAGCTTGTACTCTAATTCAAGTGGCCCAGTACCTTTTTCCTGTCTAGTTATATATATATTATATATATAATTATTAGTTTTTTATTAAGAAATAACAACATGTTCACATTGGAACTAATAGGTCGTAATTGCATTGCCTATGCACAAACAACAACAAAAATTACTTATGTCTAAAAAGCTCTTTTATATAGTTTAAGCACTATCCATCATAGGTCACACTATGTTCCATATAAATCTTAGTAAAAATAAATGCATAAAATACTTCTAGAATAACAGAGTGTGTGTGTGCCTAAGAATGGGCCCTTGTCATTGTCACTGTTAGTCATTTTCACACACCAGTGCTAGTTTACACACAAATTCCCACTCAAGACAACTGACACTGTCACAAATGACGTATATTGATACTTTCCAACAGCATAGCCCATTTTACACTCACATACTAACAAGTAGTGACAACAGGAGTGAGCATGTGGAAAAAGTTGAGAAATGCATTGTTTCCTTTATGTTTTCTTCTTATAGGCCTAAGACAATTACATGTTGAAAGGCTAGAACTTCCAGCAGTCTGTCGTGCGGTGTTCCGTAAATGAATCACTTGTCTCAGTTTACAAATGATACACTGTTCTTAATACTAGCATTAGAAAAGTGTACAACACAAGGTGGAAGACGGACCTTTTACACTGGATTAATGATTGTATAAGGGACAAAGCCAAAAGAGGTCAAACTGCAATCTACAAATAACAACACTGTCAAATGTTTTAAGAGGTGAAATGGCATCAGTTTGATACCAGGAACTGGTGTGTCTCTGTCGGGGGTGGATGGACAGACATATCTAATCTGATCCAATCCTGGAACAAATCTAGACTTAAATAACACATATACACACTGTGTAATAACAGGTTGTTATCTGTGTAGTTCTTTCTGTGGGGCAGTAAATTGTTTGAGTAGTTCTGAGTAAGAATAATAGTCTACTTGTAGATGAGTGCCTAAGTGAAGACCATCAATTAAAAACAGCACATTGTAAATCTTAGCGGCTTTAAAAGATTAAATATTGTGTCCACAGATGCTAAAAAGTTATGTTATTGATAAGGGGGGAAAAGGATAAAATAAAATAAAAAAACTCTAAGTGAATATACAGTTGTGATAAAAATAAGCACATCTTATAGAAACAGATTTTTTCCCCTATTTGAACAAACAAACATTTTTAGTACACTGATCAGCCATAACATTAACACCACATACAGATATAGTCAGGGGGATGGGATATATTAGGCAGCAAGTGAACAGTCAGTCAATCAAGCTGATGTGTTGGAAGCAGGAAAATTCCCATTGACCAAATTGACCATTCCATAAGTCTCCACATTCTTGTATGGTGGATTTGCTAGTGTGCTTAGGATCATTATCATGTTGAAAGGTCCAGCTCCAGTTCAGCTTCAGTTTTTGGATAGATGTCCTTACATAGTTGAATTAATGACTCCAAGGTGCCTAGTGTCTGAGGCAGCAAAGTAACCCAAAACCATAACACTTCCACCACCATGCTTACAGTTGGTATGAGGTTCCATGAAAGGATGTCTTGCACGTGTTTTGTTACTATGGTCAAACAACTTGTAGATCAACTTTTCTTTACAATGGAATGATTTATTTTTAATAATTTAGAGATTTCCTTGTCAGACTCAAAGGCATCCACATGTTTGGGAACTATTTAGATCTTGACTACCAAGTGTCAATTTTATCTTATTTGTTAAAGTATAATTATCTACATCTGTAAGCACTATATCAAATAGGGGGAAATGGTTCTTTAAATTCAATTTGGGATTGACTTATTTTTTCAGATGACACTTATAAACAGTAGTTTAACATACTGGAAAAAATAAAACATTTACTTCAGCATATAAACAATAGTAGTTTATCAAATGTGCAGAAGTGTAGAATGCCATGGTAATATGACCACAAGTAGTCTGCACTAGAATAGGGCTGGCTGGAGGGAACCAAGCAAACTGAGGACAAAAGCCCAGAGCACTGATTTGGCTGCAGCCCATAGAAATTGGATTTAGCCCAGAATGGAGGCGCTTGTCTCGCCGGTTAAAACAGACATAGAGGTGTATGTTTAAGTGTGTTTGTCTGTGTGTGTGTGTGTGTGTGTGTGTGTGTGTGTGTGAGGTGAAGCTGCAAGGCTGCTTGTCTGAGATGTCTCTGGTATGTGTGCCACTGTCTGACCATACCACGTGATCTGCATATTTGGGGTGATATACTGCACTAAACGTCTGTCATGCAACACCACAGATAATCTAAGCTATTCTTTCTCTTCATACTGGATGATACTGGATTCCACTTTCTAGGAAAGTTTTTTATATTGACACAGTACACTCACAGTATTCATGAAGTCTTTTTCAAGCTTTTACAGAATGTAAACTGTTTAATATCGAACCATAGAGCCTCACTGAAAGTCTACAACTTTAGTGTATAACTTTCTGCAACTATGTTTAATAGTATAGTCTCATGTATGGTTTAATTGCAGCTGTAATCATATCAA
This sequence comes from Arnoldichthys spilopterus, assembly GCA_037974385.1. Lineage (NCBI taxonomy): Eukaryota > Metazoa > Chordata > Actinopteri > Characiformes > Lepidarchidae > Arnoldichthys > Arnoldichthys spilopterus. The sequence continues at coordinate 2,396,253 of JBBPDA010000030.1, forward strand.
CCTGATGATGACAAAAAGATGCCTCAAAGGGCCTGATTAATGTAGTAAAGTGTATTCATTTGAAACTGCCCTGTTAAAGGAACTAATACAAGCCAAAATACTGTTTGGAAGATTCAAGTCCTATCAGAATTTATCATGGCAGTGTTTACATGCCTGCCTCCTCATCAGTAAAAGTTCCCTATTATACAATGCACTGTAGAAATAACCATGTTATATTAGTTGGTAAATATTCCTATATCCTATATTGTAAAATAGCGTTCTTCTATATTTTTGAGAAACTCCTTTTTCTCCCATGTCAACAAGAAGTGAACAACTCTAAATAATTTAGGCCAGAAAAAAGTTTGATTTCACGCAGTGATGCTGACTGTTGATTGTGATGTCCAAAGCTAATGAAAATGTTAATGACACTTTGCATTCGCATAAGATGATAAATGGTAAAATAAAGATGTAATGTTTGTGTTTTTTCTATTAGCAGCAGAACATATGCATGAAACTTGCTGGCATGACAGAGACATGTAAAATGGGTGTCACATGGATTACAAGTCCAATAAGTACATTAATTAAACCCTGTGGGGAACAGCCAAATAGTCAAGATCATCTCCTTAAATAAAGTAGCAAAAAATAAAGCAATGTACAACCAGGAGGAACGTTCAGACAGTATTCTTTAGCTAAAATGAGAACCCACAGTACTGTAATACAGATGGAGGCAATCCCATGTGCTACCTCAATGGAGTCTAAAACAGGCTGTCTGAGAAACGCTTCCTTGTATTGGCTGGCAAACACGTGAGGGAATATCAGATTTATGCTAAACTCTTTAATTACTTGTAAAAACAGGACAGTGTGAGCTTTTTCAGTGTATCAACTGAAGATTCTTTTTCTGAGATGTTATTGGTTTTAGCATGTAATATGTGGTGTGTAAGTGTTAAAGTTTAATTAAAGCACAAAGTAAACTTTCCTACAGCTAATAACAATCATTTTCACAGACCCTTGAACCAGATAACCAGAGAAGAAGGAACTAGAAAAGTGATTAATCAACAAAATCAGTAGTTGTGAAACCCCTATCATAAATCATATAGCCACTCCAGTCTTTGCAGTTCATACTGTGATTTCCAATTACATGCAAACAAGAAATTTGTATGGGTTGGCGCACGGACGGGTCGGCAGGGGGCGGTTGAGTGCCCTGCCTTCGCAGCCGCGTTGTGTTGGGTAGCCAGGGCGTCGTCGCCATGGTTACAGCAATCATGCTTATGTGTTTTACCTGGGCAAAAGCCCTTTTAACGCTGGTTGTCGGACTAGGCAGCGCACAGTCCTTACAAAAGTCCTGTTGGCTGGTGTGGCTGCTTGCTTTAGCCACACCGGACTCGCGTCGGTAGTTTGGTAAAGGTTCTTAACTCAGGGTCTCCCTTTCCTTCCCCTTTCCCTGTTTGCCCCAGCAGAGAGGTCTGAGCGAGGCTCACGTGGCCGTCTGCTGGGGAAACTTTTATTCCTCAACTTGAGTCTGCCTGCGGCTCCGTACGCAGCCGCAGGTTGGCAGAGGGCCTCTTTCTCTGGCCATCTGAGGAGCGCACCGGCCACAATCGGCTGCGATCCCTCTCGAGTTGAGAGCTCTAGAAAATAGCAGACGTGCCTGGACCTAAAGCTTGGGGCCCGCAGGCCAGCACGAGACGGACTGATGGCTGAGAGCGGGGGAGGTTCTGGCTGGCTCGAAGCGGGTCCCCACATACGGCTGTGGGTACGGCGTGTGAGGGCCCATGTCTGCTTCTAGAGACCCCTTCCCTTTCTCCCTGGTGGCTGGTGTGCCGACCGTATGCTGAGAGTAATCCATGGCTGGCTCACAGCGCGTTCCCGCATACGGCCGGGGTGGCTAGTGGGCCCGCACCTGCCTCCAGGGGCTCCTTTTCTTACCCTTAAACTTTTACCCTTACCGGCGTGACCCAGGGCGGCCCCTAGCTTAGCCCATGTTACCATCTCGTGGGCTAAGCTAACCACTACACACGTGTAGTTCCAACGCAGTCTGTTTACATATTGCACCGGCGGAAGATGGCGTAAATCCACCCGTTTTCCGCCGACGCAATTTTCAACCTATATTCAGACAGGGCCAATCAACTTGTCTAATCTCGCAAAGCGCCCCTCCCCTTTTCGCTGAAGCGACCGGGGAGGTGATGCTCCCTTTCTGCCACCCTGCGGTTGGGCTCTGTAACACTCACGTGTCGGCCTCGTCGCCGGCACGTTACAAAATTAACATTACAGATGCCTGTAAACTGGAAACTAATCTTGTCTGAACTGCAAACCATTGAAACATCACAGGAAAAATTATTTGGTTAATCCTGCAGAACACCTACTGTCATTACACATTTCTTTAACCCATAAACACCTCAGCCTGTTTGCATTGTAATCTATGTAAGTACCTAATAAGTCTCAGAGTATAATAATGCTGGGGTTTGAGGTTAAACTATACGGAAATGTGTGTTGTGATTGTTTTTAAAGGAGAAGGACCTAAATCTGAAATATTTTACACAATCACTGCTTGCTTCTACTTTTTTTTGGCTTGTACTATTTATGGTTATTATGGCAAAATGTAAGCTACCGGAGATGGTTAACAAGCATCAACAAGCAAGCTTTCTTTTGTTTACCTGAGCTATTGTGTAAGTTTGGGGAAACAGACAGAGATAATAAGGAAACAGATTTTTTCATACTTTAGAGAAGCCTGGAGCCCAGGCCTGTACTGCAACTGTCACAGTCATTCACCTCCGCTGTTGGGGATGGGCCGATAAGTGGCGTCTGGATGACGCAGCCTGTTTTTCTTTTCTGTGGTTTTCTCTCAGGCGGGGTAGGGTTCTTGCACGTACCTGCAGCGACTGGAAGATTCCCACATTCTCCCCCGTCTGCCTCCCTGCTGCTCCTGATGAGCTGATAATTTTTAAGGCCTTTTTGGCAGGAGACAGGAGATTTTTTTTGTTATGCTCTAGACTCCATTAAAACGGCTCAGGCTAAAGGCTGCATAAGCGCTGTATCTCAAAGCTGCAGTCAATCATTTGTCAAAGCCTATTGTGAACTTGAACCATGAACCTGTCTATGATCTTTTCTCATTAGATCTTAATCACAGTCAGTTTCTATGTCAGGGTACCGTGTCACATTTTGGTGTTCACACAGCTTTGGTAGGCCTAACTATGGTGTCCAACCCTGTTACTGAATATGCAGCCTTGGCAGACTTCAGCTTCAAGCCTAAGCTAACACATCTGGCTCTAATTCTTAAGGGCTCATAAAGACCTTGATTAGCTGGATCAGGTGTGTTAGATTAAGGATGTACTAAACACTGCAGGACAGTAAATCTATGAGAGTAGAGAAAGGCAGTTTTAGGCTAATTGAATAGGTCATATATATAGAGTGAGGGGTCATTAATCAATTTACATGTACACTGGCAGGCAAAGATTGAGGATATGCAGCTTTAAAAAAATAAGAATAAATTAACTTTTTCTTAGCAAACACACTTCTGTGCATTCCAGTATTTATTTTGTGGATTTTTAACCTTTGGAAAAAAACAAAGATAAAATGTGGCCTTTGCAAAATTTTTGACATATTTAATATATTAATATATATATCACTAAAATTAGCAGTAAAATGCCATATTTAGGGTGTTTTCACAACTGAAAGTCCAAACCAAGGTCGGTACAAAGGTTAATATTTTTATTGCATTATATATATTTGATCTGATAACTTGATTGATAACTGCTTTTAGATTGGAATTTTGCAAAACAAAACAAAACAAAACAAACAAACAAACAAATCCTAAAGAGCTTTGCATGATGTTGGAATGTTGTCAATTCAACTTTGCATGGAAAAAAGGGTTTTATGAAGGATATGTGGAGAACTTTTTATACTTAATGTTTTATGTTTTTCTTTTTTTAAAGGATTTTTGTAATAGTTGCAGAACATTTTCATATTTGAGTTCGTTTCATGTAGATGATGTGTAGTTATTTTCACTTGGTAATTCAACACATGTAATTGGACTAGAAGTGTTCACATTTTGCATGAGACCAGGTTTATTCTAAGTTACACATAATCACATATTGTGACAATAAGTCAATTAACAGTTCATTAAATATTAATGACAGGTCATATTCATTTTATACCCTTGTTGTAACATCAGCACTTATCAGCAAACCGCTACTTAAGGAGATTTTTTGGATATAGTTTATTAATTGTTTTATTATGATAATAAATATTTACATATGTAAACTTATTTTTTTTTCAACGTAGTCCTATTTCATTTTAATGTATTACCATTCAAAACTTAGACTAGACATAATCATAAAAAAAGTTTTCTTTGTGTCAGACTTTTAAAATTTTTTTTACAAACTTTTTAATAGGAATAAAGACATCAGACTATATATAAAGCACTGAATTATGGAGTGGCCATAAAAAATCTAAGTATTTGACATTTTATTAATCTAATATTTCAGATTTTTATATATAGCCTTTATGCCAGAAAAAAAGAAAATAATAATTTGATATGTTTATTTTGAAAATAAATTCAGACACAGGTATGACCCGCTCCATTTTATATTTGTTTAGGTAACAACATTTCAAACATTTAAGCATAAGCCTGTAAATAAAGTCTTTAAGATGACAAAAACATATAGACTGAAAATGTAAGGTTATTGCAATCCAACAAAAAAAATATTGCTCATTTATTACAAATAATGTGAAAAGGGACAGACAGTGTCATTTAATAATAAGTAACATAATTAAGAAATGAAAAATTGCAAACTGTATTGTACAGTAAGACAATGAAGCCCCCATTCACACCATAATGTATGTGGGTATTTTCCTCTGATGATGGCTGCTGTGGGAGGCACACTGAGAGTGGATGTTGTGTTTTATTTATTTATTTATTTATTTATTTTTTGACCTGACACAAAGGTATGGAAAGCTGGGAGGAGAAAGTGTGAACTGCAAGGGCGTGGCTAGCCGAACAGTAAAAATGAGAGGCTATTTTTAGCTCCATTAAAACACTGGCGTCATTCTCAGACCCTTCTCAAACACAGCACCTGAAAGGGCTGCTCTGGCATCCATGTGTGAGAGCATGGGCTCTGTGTATCAGACCTGGCTGGTCTAGAATCAGTTTTGGGTGGCCACACCCTCACTAGTATAGAAATATGCGTGAGGAAAGCTGATTCTAGTTCAGTTCACTTACTTACAGAAACCTGATATCTATGTATGTGAGCCTCACACAGAGGTGTTAAACACTGAAACCAGACATTTCGAAAGTCACCAAAAGCAGCAATACCGTGCCTAGTCGTATTTGGGCATGGTGTCTGTTTCCGATGACAAAACACACACATGCATAATAATATATTGTATCTACTTATAAGTACATTCCTGGTATTATATTCCTTTAATCATCTATGGTTTATTATTGTAGACACATTTAAAAAGAAGCCTTCTTATATGTTTTTTCACTAAATGTAAAAGTTCTTTACCACTCTAGTGCCTTCACATTACATAAACTTTTAAAGGATTTTTAGGCTTATACATCACAAAAGCACTTCTCTAATTAGGCATACACTATTTTCTTTAGGTAAACAGCTCCTCTGTGTTACTCTGCACCATTTTGGCATTGATTTCAGGAGTGTATTGTACAAATATTTTTAATCCAATGCAGTTATACAATAGTAGCATCACATTAGAGCATTGAGTGGCGGCTGAATTCTAAATGCACAGTTCTAAATGCAATACATCATTGACATTTGGAGAAATGTAAATGTAAAATGTAGATATGAGGTTTTGTTATGCCATTGATAATACTCAGAGCATACATTTAGAATAGGTCTTGATAAGACAGACTGAAAAACTGCTATGATTTTTTTACTTAATTCAACCCCATTTTTGCTGTTACTGGTTGACAACTTTCTGTGTAATAATTTTTATTTACTATTAATTTAAATCTAATTAATTATTAATAATTGTTAACATGTTTTATGAAATTTGATATTTCCAATAGCCTGCTGGCATTAACATCCTGTGCAATGATTAAAAAATGCACCGTTGAAGCTCAAGGACCCTAAGGCCTACTCCCAGAAAATAAGAGTAATTGGTACATAATCAATAAACAATATCCCAATAACAAAACCTGTAAAAATGACTAGCAGTATGATTTTCAGTGAGTAACACACACACACATATATATAATATGTATATGTGTGTGTTATTCACTGAAAAGCATTATGATATATACATATCATCAATCATGATGCTATAAAACACATGCACAAGCCCAGCATACGCCAGTCACTCAAACATCCACTACTGAGAGGATTTTTCAGTTCAATTAAAGTTCAGTCTTAAGGAACCTTAGGGTTTGTAGAAAGCTGCTTGTTGAGTTCTTGTTTAGAGTGTGTCTGATGGGTGTATTTGCTACATTCATTGCAGGCATTTTAAAGTAAATACACTTCATAATCAAACATTTATTTTTTCTTTCATGTTTTTATTTTAGAGGACAAATATTCAAATCAATCCTTATTGCATCAGCAATGCCATAGTGTCTATTTTGTCTTCTCACCAACAAATCTATCACCCACATCATGGTCATCCTCAATTCAGTTTATTTAAGAGCCAATGGCATGTAATAAGCAGTAAGTGAAGCATTCTGAACACAACATTGCTTTCAACTTACATTCACATCCAAGCAGTTCTAAACTTTACCCAGGCTCTTTTTGGCCACTGATTTGGAGACATGCACAACAAATCATTTTAGTGTGTCGGCTTGCTTCCTTGAGCCCAACAACTATGGCTTGTCCTCTCTGGCCTCGCAAAACCCCACCATCATAAATCTTAGTGTCGGCTGACACGAATAATATTGTGGCTCCAAAACACCCTTGCTTCAATGGACATATGTGTAAGTGTGTGGCAGCAGGTAGCCCCTCAGCTTTTAACTCCTCGGCGCCTGAGCTGATGACATTGGGCCACGTCCTCAGGCCTGGCATGGCCGCCGCGGTTTAGCCTCCAACACCGAGGCCCTATTCAGACTAAATAACCACTGTTTATTTTCAGAGGCATTAGAAAGAGCACTGCGGCTTGCTTATCAGATTTGGGAAACAGCCGTGCTTTTTTGTTATCCCGCACAGACACTCTTTTTCTGAATGTGGCTAACGTTTTCTTTAATTGTTTTTCTTCACTACCCCCTCACCCCACGTTCTATGTGCAATAACAGGGAGTAGCACTTTAGAAGTGAAGTGGTAAGAGTATCCTAGAACAGTAACAACCGTGATATAATACTAAACCTGATTTTTATCAAGAGTTGTTTGGTTTTTAAATTGTAGAACAGCTGAAGCAGATGGTTGGCTTTCTGAACAGTGGCTGTACAGTATATTGCTGTTAAATGAAAGTCAGATATTTTGGCTTGGCACTCCTGTATTTCTGGCTGTGTAAAAATCTCAAAGACAATGCCTGTATATAGAGTATAAGTATCTAAGCTAAGATCAGAAAGTTAAAGCCACTTAGGTGTAAGACTCAAAGAAAGTATACAGACATTCAATATACAGACATTCCACTCAGTCTGCGTACTGATATACATATGTTTGTGGCGCGTGTGTGTATGTGTGTGGGGGTCTCTTTTACATTGTCTAAAACGTGACTGATGTCATTGGTATTTAGCTCCAGTCTTGTGTTTGAATGCATTTTTGTCTGTTTGGTCAGCACTTGCATTGCTTTGCTGTTGTTTACGTCTGGGGGAATATGTCCAGTTTTTTAGTGTTGGGGCAAGCGTTTTAACTAAAACGTCTGTATCTGGCACATTTTACATTAAAGTCTACTTTGAAATTGCCTAAACTTGACATTCCAAGAGCTGAAAGATTTGCTCTACCTTACATCAGAAGTCTCTGGTTTCCCTTTTTAAGCAAAGACACTTTCAAATCTACACGTTGCCAACAACACTGTTTTCGACTGATTGCTGAAAATTAACCTAGCTGTCTATTCAGCCTAGGTCTATCCAGCAATGCTTAAATGAATACATCCATTCAAAACAGATATTTGCAACATACATCTCCTTAGGCATATTTATTTTGCTTAAATGCAGATGATACTATTTTTGTAGAGTGCAGGAAAATATATGAAGCATAGAAAAGAAAGATTTTTCTTTGTAGGTTTAAAAACCTAGCTGGATGGTCCATACGGAAAGAAGTAAAAATTTCTAACATATAATATATACCTATATAATATAATATAATAACATATAACTATAAAAAGAATGAAATTATGTTATAAATATTTTTTAAAAAATGCAATAAAAAACAAAATTCTGTCATTCGTAATTTCAAAGAATGCAAAACAAAACAGATTTTATGCAGAAACACATGAGGCGAATCATACAATGACGACCACGGACTGTTCAGCTACTGAACTTCATTATCAAGCAAGAATGGGCAGGAATTCCACTTGTAAAACTGCAGTAATTAGTATTCTTAGTTCCCAAATACTTAGATTAAATATTAATCAAAGCAAAAGTTGATGCTACAACATGGTAAACTTGCCTCTGTCCCAAATTTTCTGAGTGTATTTTAGGCATAGAATTCTAAATATGTATATATTCACAAAATACATTTAAGCTGATCAGTGAAAACATTGGAAATCTTTGTACTTTTTTGTAGTTTTTTAATTTTCTTTTTTAAAAGGGTCTTTAAAAACTTTTGCAGACTAGTTTGCTCAGTGTAAGGCCTTACTTTTGAGCCATGTGACTAAACATGCAAGTTTAGATCAAACTGATCTCTTATGCTAATAAATGCTGAATTTACTTTACTTTATTTATTTGCATTAGTTCTTTGTACAGTGTCAGAAGTAAGACACTGAATTTACTTGGGCTTAATCTGAAATGGCTCCCTACTCCCTACACAACTACACAAATACTGGCTTCTATACCAAACAGTGCAGTATTAGTCCTGTGTGGAGCTGTGCACACATGGCAGAATCCCAAATAGCTCTTTGTAATACATATTGTGTACTAGGGTGGTGCAGATGTTTTTTACCTAGTGCACAATGTAGAGAAATTGGAGCCTTTTGAGATTCACATAGTTTTTTCATATCTAAACTAGTGTCCAATAGCCTAGAATTATTGTTTGAAATATTATAAAACCAAGATGTTGGTGATACAATTCAGTTGAACTAAATTAAATTAATAACTAATTAATTCACTCTACAACTTCACATATTTACATAGTTCATGATCATAAGAGGTGATATTTCAATTAAAATTAAAGCCCAGAACCAGAAATTCTATTACATAATAGAACAATAATTACAATATATTATCTATTATTTTTTTTTTACTTCCTGAGGTTGAAATATTGTATAAAACATCTTTGAAAACCTCTGGTACTTAGTAGTGTACATAATAAATTATACTTCATATGAGATAATATGACAAAATATCCATACTATGAATATAATGTTATAGTTATAATAAATAATAATAATAACAGCTGTGTTGGTTTTTTTTTCAAGTAGGACCATTTTTATCTTGTTGTTTATATGTAGCTTTTTTATTTACTTCTTCTGGAACCATTTTTTAATTTACTTATTCCACTATGGTTTTAGGCCACTCTACCCACCCCTGCATTCCAGAATCCTCCATGGCAAAGTCATTCTAGGATATGTTGTGACTTGAGTAAACAACAAAAGCCACCACAGGCCTATGTCTTTAGGTTTAAATTTGCAGAACCTGGAAAAACCAAGTCACACCGTTTCTACATATTTCCTCATTCAAATTTGCACATGCTGCACAGACAGAAACAGAGCTAATGACGGCAGGCGTGAAGCACAAACAAGGTGGCAGTGTTGTGCCACTCCTGAGCCACCCTCGCCGTCAATCATAATAGCCGGTCTGGAGGCATCCCTGTCCCGGGCCTCCAAAACAGATGGTCACTGCTGTTTGCTTTTCCTTTCACTTCAGTACACGCAGTGGCAGAAATAGCCTTCAGTCAGCACCCGACCCAGGGTTTTCTTTTAAAAAATTGACCTTTCTCTTAAAATATAAACTGGTAGTGAATAAGAATAGCTCAGTTGCACATCGTTACTGCCAAAAACCGGTTATATCACTGAAACGGCAACCTTATAGGAGAGGGAAATAACATTAACTTTAATACAAAGACATACGCAGACGTTTTGGTACTCCTGGTCAAATCACATGTTTTGTTGATAAAGAAAACAAGTGCTGTAAATTTTTTAATGCACAATTGCTGTTTATTTGCTAAGTTTCACAAAAAGGCCTAGTCCACACGGACGTTCAACTCGTGGATAAGTAAATGCGCTCTGAGCGACGTAGGTTTTTTGTAGCGGAGTTTGATTGACTGCAATGTTCAGTTTAACGCCAACCTGCAGTCTAGACTGTAATACTGTATGTGACCTGTGGGGGCACTAACCCGTGTTTTTTTTCATCTGTGGTGTGTGAGCTTCGTCCTGCACATCCTGCATCTCACCAATTGCTTTATTTAGACCTAAACCTTGACGCCATTGTGTTAAAAATCCTCCTGACACAGTGAACGTATCTTCGTCGCTACTGGGATAAATACAATGAAGACGTTTTCTTTGCGCTTATCCGAATTTCGGCAGAAATTGACGCCGAGAAAAAGCCGCATGCGACGTTTTTTTTACGTCATCCGAACGCGCAGCAGACCCCGACCCGAGCCCCGAAAACACACGTGGACGGTGTGATTCGCTCCAACGTGTAGAAAAAACAGTCGGCGTTTGATCTGTGCTCAACGTGTAGAAAAAACAGTCGGCGTTTGATCTGTGCTCACCGGATGCCACAAACGTCAGGAAAACGCTTAATTCAGACGTCCGTGTGGACAAAGCAAAAATGTACTGTGCCATATTTTATGTGAAATGCTGTTTTAACTTTTTGCCAATATGTTCAAACCAACAATAAGCCTGTCATCTGACTGTATTAATGTAAAGGTTTTCAATGAGGTTTATAATTAATAAGGTGTGTTAGTTACGAACCATAAAGGGCAGTAAAGTTGGTTTTTCAAATAAAAAATGAGATGTTTTCAAATGAAGAACGTTTTGAGGTCTTGATATGGAAGCTGCATACGTCATGTAGCTGATGGGTTAGGTGTGTTTGTGTAACTGTCTTTTTTGTTCACTTACAGGAGGAGTATCTGAAAAATGAATGGATATTCCAACAAGATAATGAAGCTGCCATTGTGCTCATACAGCAAGGGAGTGGTTTGAGGAAGAGGAACTTTGTCTGATGACATGACCAGCACAATCACCACATTTAAATCCTATTGAGAACTTTGGAAAGAATGCAGACAGAGCTGAGACACAGGCCAGCCCAGTTCAGTTTTTCCCACAGAGCACCTCAGAGCTTACAAATAGTTATACAGCAAAAGGTCCAAAAATATAGTATAAATATACAAAACTCAAAATGCATACACAAAATAATATCTGATGCTACAAATGTTGATAGCAACACACTCGAATTTGACAAATGACATTAAAGTTAATTACCCGCATTATATTGAGCAATGTTCATGTCATTTAAATGTTTTCCATCATTTCTCAAAATAAGGACTCTTTTATGCCTGTAAAACATCTTTTGAGCTTCATGTCACCATGCACAAGTGGGTTAGGACAAATAATATTGATCAATAATACCATATTTCAGTATCCCCTCCCCTAAACTAGCTCCTAAAAAACATGTCTAAAAAGAGGTCTCTGCATGTTAGAAAAAAATTTTTTTTTACAAAAATGAAATGAAATGTGTGAGAAGAACCATTTTAAAATCTGCACAACCTTCTTGGTTATTGGGTAAACCTACGTCCTTGGTTCTTTATACCTTTAAAAAGTTTTTCTCACACTTTGCACTCACACATTTCATTTTAAAAATATTCTTTAGAAAAATAAATGGGTTCTTCTCTAGGGCTGCTTAAAACCTTTCTTTTAAGAATAAACAGGTAAGTACGTCACAGTATACATGCTGGATAAGTTAGGATTTCTGTGACATCCTAGCAGCTAAATATTTACCATTTTTATATAGTCAGCAAGTGTAACTGCCAAGACATGAATATTAGTGGAAATCTGAAAAGACCCTTTCAACAAGACTTCTCTGGAGAATATCCTGTATCATGTAAGGAGGAAACGCAGCGCATATAACAAAATCTGGGTGGATTTTATAGATCTCTTACCGGCAGTTAGATTTGACAAACCCAGGTTGGTTTGTTCTCCTGAGTTTATATACACCCAATCAAGGACTATTATGTATAATGTGTACTTTGGAATGTGATAATGTGAAGAGTGCTGCAATGTGAAGAGAACGTGTGATGTGGTGACAAATAAAATATAAAGTACTCAACCCTTTGAAAACTTGTGGGACCGGGAGAAAATGTTTGGAGAGGAGATCCAACCACTGGCTGGTGTGCAGAGATTGTGTGGAGCAGTTTCTTTAGATTATTTTGAAAAGTTTTAGGAAAGTGTGATAAAGCAGGATGAGATGTTTATGAGGGCCAATAAAATGCTGATGAAAACTCAGTGGTGGTTTGTCTACTGTAAAAACAAAACATTAGCTACTTAAGGGTAGTAGTGGCCTATTGGTTAGGACCTTGCACTTGTGAACCAAAGATTGCAGGTTTAAGTCCTGGCCCGGGCACCACTGAGGTATCCTTGAGCAAGGTTCCATCCTGCTCATCTTCTATTTTCTTTTCTTGTCCCATGATCTGGTGGAATTCAAAAATTGAAAACATGTCATTTTATTGTGTTTTGATTGGCTGCATCACTAAATCTCTTTCATGGGTGTAACTCTTCCAAAGATTGCAAGTGTGAAAAGGCATCTATACAGAACAATGGCAAAAATTCCATTCAACAAATATGTGACGTATCAGATAATATTTGTTTTACACTGTTGCCTACTGAGATGCTCAAAAGTAGGCAGGGTTAAAATATTTTGAGAAAAACAGAGAAATAGAGAGAGAGAGTCAGAAAGACAGGGATGAAGAAGAGAGAATCATTCAAACAGAAAAAAAAATCAATGGGGAGAAATTTAAAAAAAGGGAAAAAAAGATTAAATGGAAGTAAAATGAGAAGATAGAGTGAGAGAAAGAAAAAAGAAACAGACAGAGTGAAGAGAGAAAGGGGGAAGAGAGGAGTGCTTGTCCAACCTCCCAACAGTTGCTATGAGACACTTGAGGGTGGGGCAAAGACAGGTTAGTGTTTTTTTTCTTCTGCTTAACTGTCAGCACTCCTTTCTCTTTCATTTTATTTTTGGGGTCTCAGAAATCATTCTATATCGCTGGATCTGCAGCAGTGCTCTCAGTGTGATGTATTATTGGCATGGTGAAGCAGCATGATTTCTTTGGCCCGACTCTGTAAACGACTTATTACGAGCTCGGAATTAGCACGACTTCGTCAACAGGAAGCGTTTATGATTGGCCAGGGCTTGACAACGGCATCCCTGTGCGCTTGTGAAGCACTCTGGAGGAGAGGCGCTGTGTAGCTGTATTAAAACAAACACTATCGGCCTCTCCCTGCCAGCAGATCAGACTGCCAGCGGGGTCCCTCTGTGGACAGGGCCTGCCAAGAGCTCCAGAAAGCAAACACACGCTAAATCCTCTCTGATTAGACTTCATCACATTCACGTCACAGGCAATGCGCACAGGCCGGCGATGTAACTTACTCTGTCGGCAAGTGCAGGGTAGAGGTGAAAGAAGGAAGCGGGGGAAGAGGGAGCGAGAGAGAGAGAGAGAAAGAGGCGAAGCGATGGGAGAAAAAACAAAAGGGTAGGAGCAGAGAGATTTAGACAGGGAGAGAAGAAAGATAGAAATAGATGGACTGATAGACAGACAGATTGAGAGAAGGGAAAGAAAATATATACATAGAGAGACAGTGAGGCTAAGGGGAGTGAGAGAAAAGAATGAGATATGGATTGCCAGAGACAGGTAGCGAGAACAAAGTGAAAAAAAGATAAGAAAAAGTGTAAGAGAACAAGAGACAGAAAGAGAGAAGAGAGAGAAGAAATAGATGGAAAGACAGACAGACAGAGACAGATAGAGAGGAAAAGGAGAAATAAAAAATATATAGAGAGACAGAGAAGCAAAGGAAAGATGGATTCCCAGAGACACGTTGTGAAAAAGAAGAAGAAGGAAGAGGAAGCAAAGAAAGAGAAGAGGGAGAGAAAATACAAATGCAAAGAGCATTCCTTGGGTTTCAGTGTTAAAAGCTTTTAAAACATGTATTTGTTGCTTAAAAAAAGCAATTATTTAACAGCCTGTGTTTCCACTGTGCCACTGCCAGACTGAGTCGGCCTAACAGGTCTCTCAGGGCCCGTAACATATTGTCAGAGATTGGATTTCGTCTAAAATTAGCCATCAGACTCAATTTATTACCTCAATCGAGAGCTCTGCGAAATGCCAGTACCTCGCCCCCAATAACAGAACACTAACCTTGAGGCTGGCAATATAACACTACCTTCTAATTCAGCCCTCAACTGTTCTGAGGCAAATGTGTAAAAATCCACTCTAATGGAGGTTTAGGTTTCTCTCAGGTTTTGACACGGCATAAAGGGACTGGAAAAAAAGCAAAAGCCCAAAGATTTTTTTTTTGAGGTGGCAAAGAAAACTTTTTTCCTTCTGTGACATGAGTTTGCTCAACTTGCTTTAGGACTGAAACAACAGGCCAGATTTCCGCACACCTAACTGAGCTCAAGCCTCTCTTGTCATTAGATAAACATGTTAAACAAACACATGCCCTTCAACAGCGCATCCTTTCATCAGTTTGTCCTCTTCTAGTTCCATTTCCTCTTCCATGCAGTGCAGTTATGCCAGGGTATACAAATATGGGAAATCAGGGCCAGTGCTGGTTTCCGTATTTTTCATATGCTGATGCTGATATACGGTATACATCCAAACATACAAAACACTCGCAGCAGGTCACACATTCAGTAAAATGAATCAAATGTAAACATGTAGCACTGTGTAAGCATTCTGCTTTTCCATAGCACAAAAAATTTCTTTTAGGGTTATTTCCCTGTACTGATTTGATTCCAAACATCTGTTAATATGGATGAATATTAACATGCAGGTGGCACTCACTACTAACTGTAGATCTGGTAGCAATGAAAAAAAGTTGGGAGGGTTACTTTGTGGGCAAGATACCATCCCACTACACTGCTCCCTAGGTGCTGTTGATAGCTGTCTGTTGCTCCACATGTGCATGTGTGATGAACTAAATGCAAAGGTCACATTTTGTTGAGTGTGTTCACAATGAAAATATGTGTTCCTCAATGGTTAAATAAGCTGCCCAGCTACACTAGAACTGCAGAGTCTCTCTCCACATTCAAGAAGTGTCTCAAGACTCAACTGCTCCACACCCACCTCAGCACATAAGCCTATATAAGCCTATAATCGGTCACATACAAACTATTGCTACCTGATAACTGCATAAAGAATGTCTCCTAGATAGTAATGTTCCACTTAGTTTTTATTGTAGCACCTGCCATCTGTATTTTATAACTAAGAGAAATGTGTTGGACTCTTTGTAGCACTCACTTCAGTGTTGCCCTGTGCAGAAATAATTGTTCCTGTGTCTTGAATGTCGCTTTGGATAAAAGTGTCAGCCAAATGAATAAATGTATATGCAATGTAAATGTACAAAATAGTCACTTTCACTTCAGTTCACTTTAAATAGTCACTTACACTTTAAAAATGTATTTCTGTACAGATCACTAACCTGCTTAAAATGTAAAAATGTAACCTAATCCAAAATATTACTATATTTAAATAGCATAGTCTTTCCATTACTATGCATTGTCTTTCTAATGTCATACAGTCATATGCAAAAGTTTGAATTTCCCTGGTTAAATGACGTGTTTTCTAAGTGAGAATAAGTGCACATTGTCTACAGATACAAAATGTGACATTTTCTGCAGATTTAAGTACACAGTTTTTTATTTATTTGCTGAGGTATTAGAAAAACTTAAATATGAGATGTCCCATCCTGTTTGCAAATATTACACTCTTTTTTTCTGTATACTTGTGTACTTATTTCCACTTTAAAAATTATCAGGGACGCCTGTAGTTTTGCATACAGGCTTGTATGATAGCATAGAACCATTTTTGATTAGAATGGATGGAACCATTAGTGTTGATGAGGTGTGTATGAAGAGCCTTTTTAAAGTTTAAAGAATCTTCACATAGGAAAATAACTTTTATATTATAGGAAGATTCTTTATGCCTTTAAAAGATTCTCCATAATCACACTCCTCCTTTACAAACATGCTTGCTTATACAACTAACCCAATTACATTTAGAGAGTGTACATCACTCCTAATGAGTTGTAAAAGGAACAGTGGAGAGAAGTGGATGTAACTATTAGTTATGTGTTAACATGCTTAATGCTAAACATAGTATTTATTGTCATTTCTTTTTTTCATTTGAAAAAATAAACACAAGCAGCTAAATACAAATAAGTGATGCATGGCTTGAGTTTTTCCCTGCAAGTAATCACCTTCAGTAATGTATCTGTAACCTCATTAGTGCATTTTTTAACAACTGTAAAGATACATTTATTTGCATCCTGACTGTGTAACACTTACCTGCCCTCCATTTTTGTCCTTCTCTATGTACAAACTCTACTACTCTGTGGCTTTTTTGATTGACTTAATCCCAATCATTCAAACGTAGAAAAATCTACTTTGGCAATCGAGGACTAGAAGGAACCTTGTTAAAAGGGTCCTTTCTGAAGCAGCAACAGGCTGTGGACACAAATGACCTTTTGATTAGAAAGCAAAGAAATCCCTTGGTGGAAACCGTGCTCTCAACCCTATTTTCAAACATAGGTGTTGACTTAAAGAAAATGATTCGTCCCTCCCTCACTCCCTCTCGCTTTTTCCGACCGAGTATGAAAACATCTCGAATGGCTCCATTGCAAGGCCGCACTTAGTAAAATCCAGTGGCCTTCCAGTAATTATCAGCGATTATTTGACTTGTTCGCTATTCCTTTTCCTCTTCTGGGCTGAGGTGCGTACACCCCCATCCCCCCCAAACCCCACAACCACCAGCAATTTCATTCCTGAACAACAACTCGAAACATAATAGACTCCCACATCCCAGATCAGCCAGCAGCTATTTGCAGTCCAAACAAGCCAGACACACTCCGACTCTGGAGGAAACCTCACACCCAGAGTGGCTGGCTGCTCCCTCCCCTGCGCTTGGCCATCGGCTCCCGTTTGGTAGGGGGACACAGAGACCCCACTCATTGCCAGAAGCCACACATGGGTCATTTTTACACAAGAGGCACACGTCCAGTTTCGCATAATGATACCTATACTCTTTACAATTAAAGCCATAAAGGGGTTTTTGGAGCAACGCCAAAGACCCTTTCACTGGATTTTCTGTGATGTATAAGAGTGAGGAACCTCTTTTTAAAGAAACCTCTTTAAGGTTGGAAGAACCACAATTTAATGTAAAGTTCTATACTATTAAACGGTTTTTCCATATACAAAAGCTTGAGCACCCCAGTCAAATTAAACACTTTTGCACAATTTAATGCAGTTTACATTTACCTGGTAAATTTAATATTCTGCAAATTACACTACTCACAATAAGTTAGGGATATTATTATTTGCATGAGTGATTTTCCTATTTGCTCTGAATTTTAATGAAATAAGTAAAAGTTCCCTTTGATATTACTAATAATGTATGAGAAGAAAC
>JBBPDA010000030.1:2418371-2437176 GCA_037974385.1 Arnoldichthys spilopterus
GCCCGGGCTGGGACTCGAACCTGAGACCTTCAGGTCTCAAAGGCAGTGTCCTAACCACTAGGCCACCACTGCCCACATAAGTATGAGTGTGTATAAGGCTAAGGTATAGGCTTGGGGGACTTAGAGTGTAATATAGCAACTTGAGCTGGTTAAAACTCACAGAGGGTGAAAGATTAGGTGGCTGGCTGATGACAACCTTATAAATTCAAAGCAGACAATTGTTAAAAAAAAAGAAAGAAAAAACATTTTAAATAGCTATGTGTCACCCATAGTTTTGATGGCTAGTGCACATACAGGTACACACCAGTGCAAACATAAATGCATGCACACACACACACACACACAGACAGGAATACAAATCCACCCAATGAACTTCCCCTCCCATCCATAAACACATGTGTTCATATGCTACCTTCCTACATTTGGTAGATTTTCTCACTTGTGCTTCCCGGCAAACACTGGTAGAGGAATTCTTCCACATTGAGCCAGGGAGACCTGTGTGCTTTCCCCTTTGCATAATGAAGGTGTCAGCAAGGCAACCATCACATTAATCATAGACCTTAAGCAAACCTCTCTGAGAAAGAATTTCCAAATCACTGTTTACTCTCCAATTTGTTGTTCTTATAATATTAATATCATGGGTTGTAAAGTCAGCATTTTTTGGATGCTAATGTACAAAATTTGAAAGGGGGTTTAAAATATGACGTTGGCCAGCCATCTCTGGTATAATGGGCGTAGTGTTTGAAGTTGGATAGTGGATTACAGGTTTGAGACCTGGCCTGGCCTCTGCGGAAAACTAACATAGTTGGCTCTGGAAAGAGAGAGACCAACCTGAAATGAGTCTCGGCTAAGATACAAACATTTAAGAGTACGGGGACTCTAAGCAAAGTCCTATTTTTTTATCAACATGGCACTCAGAAATATGCATCAGTGTTCTAATCCAGTTTTTTGTGTTTCTTCTTCCAAGATTCAAGGGATAAGTGCAGCTGATCCTAGGTCAGAACTTTGGGCTCTGAGGAGCTGTACCTGTACACTATGTTTAATGAAGTTTGAAGGGGAGTATGTGTGATGAATCTGGAAATACTGCAGATGAAGGGCGAGCGTAGCCAAGGTCTAATCAAATCAAGCTGAATGCATTTACAGGGTCATGGTGGCTTTCTGATTGATCATCAGAGCATCACGTTAGCTTTGAGGCATGGCCTGGCATTATCTGCTCAAACACTCTAAACTTCACAAACAAGGAGAAGCAGGTTGTGACCCGGCACTGCACTGCACAAATCTCTGATCCACCCGAAATCAAGGCAGAGAACCGTGTCACATTCCCCGAAACATCTGCAGAGGACTGCAAACGTCCTGCAAAAGCCAAATAAATCCATGTCTTTTCACAGGGCCGAGTCGAACACGAGCATCTCCGTCTGCTCTTCAGACGAGTAATTGCTCACTTTTCACATCTCATGTGTTTTACATTTCCTCTTCGGATTGGAGTGCAATGGAGCATTCTTCCACAACTCCCTCAAAGTTTACCCAAGTGCGGTTTCTGGAGCCTGGAGGGCCTCGCTATTATCTGAACGTGGGGGCGTGCTGCCGATTAGACAGTGGAAAGTTTTCCCCCCGTCAAGCTGAAGGACCTTTTTTCACATAGTCAGTGCAATCTCGCCTGCTCATGCACCAGACAACCAAACCTTAAAGTGTTTGGCGTTTGTGACAAATCCATTTAAGCCTAATTGAGCGGCTGGCGATAGTGAGAAAGCAAACAAAAGCCTCCCGGTGGTCAAATATTGACTCATGGCTCCGGATTTAGATGTTGGCTTCAGAGAAAGGGTTTCTCCTTTGCTGATGGGCAGAGCTCTATGAAGAACCTCTGTGGGGAAATTCATGGCTACCGACCAATCAAAAAGAGACAAAATTGGCTACTTGTAAGATTTCCCTGTCGAATATCAATACAGAGGTGAAAATGTTTCATTTTTGACATATCATCATCCACAGACAGATCCCTTGAAGCTTAATCACAAAGACAGTCTGTGCAGAGCTTTTGCACAGCATTGGAAATTTCACTCTCACATTTTAAGCCTATAAAAATACAAACGTCCAGCTTTGGTCTGTGTGTTGCCAGTCAACTCTTAAAAGAAAGTCATGTTCTTGGATATGAATGGCTTCTTAGATCCAAGTGCTTGGTCCTTCTTCTATACACTAACAGAAAAAAGGATTAAAAACCTCCTATCACCATAGCAAAAAAAGACCTCACTATGTCCTTCCAATAATAAAACTATTTGTCTCTAACAGGACGGGGTGCAATGTTTACAAAATTTCAGCGTGAAATTAGCAATTTCCTAGCATTAAGTCGACGAATGAGTTGGCAAAGATAAAATTACCCGCCTGCTCTATAATTAGGGATGCAAACTCTTGCAGTTCACCAAGCTGTTCTCCATCCTTCCTCTGTAATAAGGGGGATAATTAAAGGCCCTACCTGTCTGTGGGTAAACAGTATGTCACCTAATTCATCTCCTCCTCCCTTGGCTCTGACTTTGAGATTTATTTAACAGTGAAACATCAACAAAATGTTTTTTTGAAACATGGCGTTAAGGTCTCAGGATGTAGTGCAGGGGCGGAGGTCTTCCCTTTTCCATAGCCCCCAAACCAGAGCAAAAACACCCACAGCTATTTTTGTTAGCAGTAGAAAATCGCAGGTTTGCTCTTAACAATTGAGCCTCTTGTCGAGCTGAGAGATAAAAAACATTTTTTTTCTGATGGTAAATTGTATCATATACTGTAGGCATATTTCTTTATAATTGCATTTCAGTCATAGATGCAGTTCCCCTTTTTTCTCTGAGTGCAATCGCATGAAACCCACTGAAAGTCAGGCGGACAGCGTTGAAATGAAGTGATATATGGCTGTAGTTGTTAGGTTGACTCAGGCTGATTTAGTGACTCATGCCTGTGTTGTTCCGAGCTTTCCAGGCATGGAGAAAGTAACTCATCATTCAGTCTCTCAGCCGCAGATCATGTGTGAGCTCTATATTAAAGCCAGAAGACGTTGAGGATCTTTTAGTCCACCATCAGTTAAACTCCATGTAAGCACAATTGTAGTTTGCAGCTGGCTTAGAGTAGACCACTGTTCAAAATTCAACAAAGAAAAGCATTAATACTTTTATTAAAATACTAAAAATGCCTTTAAAGTTAATACAATACAAAGCAATGATCATTTTGCCTTCTGTTCAGTTTGTATAGTATTTTGTGCCTTTATAAAATTGCTCTTCAACCTCAGCAATAAAAAGTTGGGTATCATTACATGCACTTCAATTGTTCAGCTGTATAATCAATTTTACTTTAATTTTAACTTCTGGTCAGGAGCCAATGGCCATAGTTCCAGACCTATACATCTGGAAACCCTACTTAGACAATACACCAATCAGCCATAATATTAAACCATTGACAGCACAAGTAAATAACACTAATTGTCATGTTTTCAGTATACAGTGGTAAGTATGTACCAAAAGTGATCCAAGAAAGGATAATCAGTGAAGAGGTGACAGGATCATGGGCACCTCGTTAAGCCTCGTTGATGCATGTTAGAGGAGAAGGCTAACCCATCTGGTCTGATTACCCTGTACTACTAAAGAAGTTCATTCTATGATAGAAAGGTGAATGGTCAAGTGTGCACACTTGCTTAACCTCAAGATAACAAAATAATCAGCAAGTCAGATAATGGTGGACAATTGTGCAAAATGCCCATAATACTAGCTTCTAGACCCAAGTGTATACTTATATTCTACAGAGAACAATATTCCATATATCGATGATATTGAAATAAATGATTGAAAAAGATACTTTTCTATTTCACAAAGAAAACTGAACTGTTTGTGTTGTGTGCATGGTTGCATCCAGTGCAGTAAAGCCAGATATCTCCCATGTTCTGCAGTTTCAAGACTTCCGCTGCTTTGTTCATATCACTTAGGGGGGAATGACCTCATCTGGCCCTGGACACTTCCACTTCCTCATCACGCTAACCCCCCTTTACCCCGCCAACCCATTCCATCTGACCTGTGGCAGCAGAGGCCTCTCTGCAATGGCTCCCTCAAATCTGAACTTCACTTTTTGAGGCTGGGGGTTCATATAGACAACACTGAATGGGATATTGTTCCTCCTCAAGATAAATGACTCTCCGAACAATACCGAAGGACTCTCGCTTTTGCTCCTCCATTCACAGGCCAGGACACTTATCTTGGGCTGTCCTAGAACCTTTGACTTCTAAACAGCAGAAAGGAAATGCAGGGTCAGACGCTTTTCTGATGCAGATGAGCGCAGCTGAGCCCTCTGATTCATCTATAGGAAATTAAAAGCTTTTAGGCCTGATCATATTCACAAACTATTACAGGATCTTAACTGGGACAAAGAACTACTGTTTGGCCCAAAAGAAACATGGATACATTGAAACTGTGTTTCTCTCTGGATGTTTAACTGATTTTAACAGATACTGTATAATCAGCACCACTGTGTTGCTACATTACTATCACATTACTATTAGATTATATATTAATAAACCTAAACTCACATTTTTTACGTACACTGTTTAGATAGAACATCCTAGCACTGAATATATTCTGAAAACTACACCGTATAATTCAATATAAAGTGAAAGTTATTTATTTGTCATTGTGAACACACTCAATCAGACACAAAGTGCACCACAACAAAACGTGACCTCTACATTTAACTCACCACACATGCTCCCATGGAGCAGCAGGCAGCTGTGTGAAGTGTCTGGGGAGCAGTGTAATGGGAAGGCACTTTGCTCAAGGGGACCTTAGTGGTACCCGGGTTTGGGACTTTCTGTTCACATTGGTAAGGTCCTAATCACTAGGCCACCACTGCCCATATAATCAGTAAGAGGATATTGCTTCTCAATATAGTGAAAAAATATTTTCTCCACTTTGCAATAAAACCACACAAATGAGCTACTTCTTTAGGCCCAACTAACTTGTATCTACTCAGTTATCAGGTCCACTGCCCAAACAGGTGCGCTGAGGGGTATACAGTTACCGACTGTTGTCCATCTGTTTCTCTACATCATTTGCTAGACCTCTTTACCATGTTCATCAGTGGTGAAGAACCCCAAAAGACCAGCTCTGAGCAGATATTATTTGGATAGTGGGTTAGTCTCACCAAAGCAGCGACACTGACATGATAGTTGCATTTTAGTAAGTTAGTTAGTTTTTAATGACCTCAGTGTCACTGTTGGACTAAGAAAGTACAACAACCAAAAATATTCAGTCAACAGTGTCATGTGGCGAGAAACTGGAGGATAAAAATTATGACTAACACAAACTGTGCAGCATCAGTGTGGACCAACAAGTTAAGAGTCTAATAAAATGAAAAGTAAGTGGATACAGTGTTTAGAAAGTCCAGTAGCACTAATGTGTGCATAACACACACACACTCACACAAATGATGCAGAGATACAGATGGACTACGGTCTGTACCTATATGGTCAGTGGAGCTGATGAAAAGTGTAGATACAAGGTATGTATATGTAAAAGCAATGACTGGTCTGTGTATAATATAATATAATATAATATAATATAATATAATATAATATAATATAATATAATATAATATAATATAATAATAGTATAACATAACTTCAACTCAAAGATGAAAAATAACTATAGCTTTTTACTAAGTCGTCCCAAATTAGACATAAAGTCTGATTTATAGCCAATGTAAACACTGGCCATCTGAGTTCCATTACAATGCACCAATAAAATAAATGAACAGTAGTGAGCACTCGCTTCATTAGTGTATGCTGTTGTTGCAAGTACATCATGAAATACTCACTGTGGCTAATTACTGAAAGTGACCCCTTTGGTTTCAGCACTGCAAATATACAAATTAAAGTACATGTGTACATTGACCTGCACTATATTAAGGTTTCTGATTAGAATGGAGCTACAAATCACCTTAAATACCCACACTGGAGACATTCTGTGCCAGCAAGACAGAAACTTAAACCTTAGATTGCATCTGAGTAGCTGTAAATCTTCACAAAATAAAGACTGCCCAGTGTTTGTGATATGAATATAGGCTTTAAGAAAGCACTGCACATTCAGCAGCATTTTTGAGTTTATTTTGTCATTTTGCTACGTATATGCTAACTTTTAATAATATCATAGTTAGTTACACAGTTAGATTATACTTACATTTACTTCCTATATATATATATACCCAAAAATCTTAAATCAGCCACCAGAGGAGTTACAGTGTCACATCAGGCAAACACATCTGAGTGTAGAATCTGTGTTTCTGGTATCCTCCTATGTTTTCTATCATTGTTCAAAAGATGCAGGCCTTCTTTAAAGTTGGCTGCTCTTTGACTTGTAACAGATCTTTTGCAGCACAAGTCAAACCAGTAAGTGCTTTCGGTATTGTGTTATTTTTTTTATTACCCCTATTCATTTGTTAGCTTGTTCTTATACATGCCAAATAAAGTGAGTAAGGTAGGCACTGAAAGAGAAGCGCTTGTTTAACTTGTCTTGCCTTATAGGGGTAACATAAATGATGAGCAATGATGTTACAACATGGGATGAACTGGGTGGGGTTATTAATTGTGTGTTTTTAAGATATTATATAAAACATTTGCTTAATTATTTTTACCTCAGTATAAAGTGTAGAGTTGTTGTTTTGTTATAAATGTGGCAATATGCAAAGGTTTGGGCACCTCTGGTCACATCACATGCTTCAATTTTGTGTGCAAAAATAAGTACACCTTTTTGCCTATTTTTTAATACATAGTTACTGTTTGTTTGTGAAATACAACATACTGGAGAACAAACATGGTCTGTCCTGTCTTATGTTATACTATGTTTTGTTATGTTTGACAATCAGTATTTCAGTGTACTCCCTGTAGACGATGTGCACTTATTTTCACTTAGAAAATCAACAAAGTATTATGTGACCAGATGTGTTCAATTGTCTGCATATGACCCTAATTATGTAATTATACCATTAATCACATTGCTAATTATTAAGTGAATTAAAATTATGCATTATGTTTATATTTGATTTACATTCTGTACCCACAGATTTAAATCTGCACTATTCCATTGGTTTGATATTCAGAAATGAGATGTAAAGTATGTTTTTTTTTTTTTCAGAACATGACTGTACACACAGCAATAACTTTTCAGCAAAGTGGTATGGGTTGAAAGAAGCATGTTTGAGAGAGCTAAGACTGACCACTGGTGCCACCTGCATCTTTTAGGGGTACACATATTACATTATTGCCAACTGACAGCCAGAAAAGACATCCTCAGATATTTGATGGGCAGCGTATGTGACTTTGAGTGATGCTGGCCAATCTTCTGCTTTGACACCGATAATTGAAGTCTCTGGGTCGGTTTACATTTGAGCTACTTTTGACGTCACCGTGGCCACATTTGCAACAGTGATGAGCCAACAGGTCATGTATATCAATCACAGAGCTGCGCTACCAATGCGACGATCAAGAGAAGAGAAAACATTGTTTTCCAGCAGACAAGATGAGAGTAAACCAAGTCAATGGTTCTTGAAAAGCCATGACAAATCCTCCTGAGATGCTTCAGCATGGGTCGCCCTGTCCAAACAGCCCGTCAGGACTGTGTGCAGCTGTGCGGTCGTGGATTTTACACTGACATGCTCTGGCAGGGATCTGTTGTGTCACATGTGTGTTGTTGAAGGACTGGGCTAGGGTTGAAATCCACGCTCCTTTTTGCATACACTAGCTGATTAGCCCTACACTACAAGCGTGTAATAGGGAAGAAAGGAGCCAGGACTGACACTGGAGAGCAGGAGGAGGAGCAGGTCTGGAGGGGATTCTGCTTGTGCTGTAGGCCACAACAATCTACAGTGCTGCTTTGGGGAAAAAAAGGCACAAAACATTTAAACTGTTGCCATCGTTATGACAAGTCAGTGAAACTGACAGTTTCAGTAAAGTTCAATTCAGCCTGCTGTAAGCCTGTTTTTTCAGGCATTGGATTAGCTTTTACAAAAAGCAGCAAGTACACAGCACTTAAAATACAACCCACTAGACAGCTTGTCTGAAGCAAGTACAAGTAAATAAAAGATAGAAAACATAGAAAAAATCAGTAAAATATAATTTTAGAAATAACTAAGATTAAAAACAATGCTTTTTCTGTTTTACCAAATTCACCCTGAATTGTTCATTGTGCAAAAGTCTTAGGTCCATAGAAACTGTTTAGAACTATTTATTCTATTATGATGTGTGTTGCCTGTTTAAAAAAACACTATACACTGATAAGCCATACCATTAACACTACTGACAGGTAAAGTGAATAACATTGACTAGTTAGTTTATTACAGTGACACCTGTCAGGGTGATGGGTTATAGTAGACAGCAAGTGAACTGTCAGTTCTTAAAGTTAATGTGCTGGAAGTAGGACAAATAGGCGAGCATAAGGATCTGAGCCACTTTGACAAGGGCCTTATTGTGATGACTAGCATCTCCAAAACAGCAGGTCTTGGGGTGTGCTCCAGGTGTGCAGTAGTTAGTACCTACCAAAAGTGATCCAAGGAAGAACAGCTGGTGAATCAGCAACAGGGTTGCTTTCTAATATATGTGGGGAGTGAAGGCTGGTCTGTCTGGTCTGTTCTCAGAGAGGAGCTACTGTGGTTTAAAAAAAGTTCCCACAGAATGAGGGGGACCTCCTCAAAATGAGGTAGGTGGTGTTAATGTTATGGCTGATTGGGGTATAACATTTGATATACAAATAAACATAAATACAGTGAAACAGGATACAAAGGTCATTCATATCTGAGACAAATACAGTTAGAAGAACATGGGTTTAGACTAATTTATTCCAGTCTTTGCATTTATTTCTTACATTTCATCACCCTCTGTAAACACAAGGCTTCTTTGAGGAATATTCATATAATAAGTTTTGATTCTTGCCTATTGGACCTGACATTCTAAAACCATGCCCTACGATACAGAGCTGGCCCCTCCTTTAAGGCTAGTCAAGATATTGGAATTTGTCTGTGGGAATGAGCAGACACTGACTTTGTATGAGAACTGGGCAGAGGTGCAGGCCACTGGAGTTCCTCCTCACCAAGCCATGTTTTTATGGACCTTGCTTTGACAGAGGACTTTCCCCAAACTGCTGGCACAAAGGTAATCATATAATTGTGTGAAATGTTGTAGAATTAACATTACCCTACACTGGAACTGGGAAGTCAAACCCTGAAACACAGCCCCTGACCATTATCCTTGTTCCATTCTATTATGGTAAATTAATATTTAATTAGCAAATAAACATTAATTTTGTATTACATTGTGGTATGAATTCTGTATATAAATGTTTGTATACAGCTTGTCCAGCCTTTAGACATTCATGTTAACCTTCTAAATACCTGGATAAGAAAATCTTTGTATCCCAATATTAAGATTTTTTAATGAGAATATGCATGTATGATTACATTATTATGACTTTACACTACTAAACTACAGGAAGAACATGACACGTAAAGAAATGAATGTTCCTATGTATTTTAGATTACTTTTTTTTTATCCATTTACAAAAGACATCCTGTTATGTCCTTATACACCCCCACCCCACCACCCCCCAAAAAGTACATGATGACGACAGGCAAGCCGGGGAACAGATAGACGGGTAACATTATCAAGAGCCGGTCTCTGGTGTACAAGACAAATGCATGGTGACATAGGGACTAGCTCTGCTATTTAGTTTTTCATTATTTGTATTTATTCTGTGTAAACTCCAGTTCCTTGGACAGGGCTCTGTGGCCGTATCGCCTTACAGAGCGCCTGCAATTTCGCCAGGCTGCCTTGCACGCTTGGATTCAGCTGCTTTAAACAAACCGTTTCTGGCCTTCATAAAGTCGCTCAGCCCGCAATCTCTGCTGAGCAGTCAATTAGATAGCTTTTCAGTGGGGCAGGCTTTTTAAATGGGCTTTAAATGCATTGGGAGTGGTGTGTTTCAGAGGCACTCTCACAGGCCTTATCTGACATTTCATCCAGCCATGAGAATTATGCTGATTTTTTAAACCTTTTTTTAAAAAAATGGTACATTATAGGAAAGCATGACAAAAATCATGTGACAAAAAGGATATTGACCACAACAATTTTGAATTTATGGAGAGGACAATGTGAATGTTTGTGTTGTTTTCAACATATATATTATCTGATGGTTCTTTAAACTTTAAAAGGCTTTACACTCTCATCTTATTCACAAAAATGTGTTCTAAGAAATAGCTCCAAAGGACTCTTTTTGATCTTTGATGAGTGTATGTGTAAGAGGCAGAAGGCAGACAGGCTCCACAGAAAGGTAGATTTCAGGGTCTAAAGAGACGTTTACAGAGAACACATCCCGCGATGACATCAGTAATTAGTCCGGCCATATTTTTGCACGGTGCCCAATCCGTTATGTGAAACGGACTGAAACAGGCGCGCACTAATGTCCGAGGCACCGGCCTGGCTAGCCACTGTTTCACTGCTAAAGCTTCCTTCCTTTTGGGTGCCAGTCCAAATACGAGCTGTTCCGAAACCCTCCGTTTACAGAAAATACAGCTCAGTCTGTGGGGCGAGGCCCTTCCAAAACAAAACCATCTCGGAAAAGACCCTTCGGTGTTTACCTTTTTAAGATTTTGCCCAATTTGTCTCCATTTCTCAAGTCAAGCTCCTGTAACTGTATATGAGCTGCCAAAAAGCAGCGAATTATGACTGATCGCCTGCGCTTGATCCATTCTGGACTTGGCATGTTTGGAAATCATGTACATGGACTTTGGAGCCAACCGGCCTCAACTTTTAATTAATTTCCTTCTATTTACACTTCAAGTCTGTGCTTGCCCTTTTTAAGGAGGAAAGTCAACATCTGTATATGTCTAAGATTTTAATGAACGTTAAAGACCAATAAAAAAGCCAAGCTGTTTGCCAGAGTCTCACTCGCGTGGCAGTCACCTCCATAGCATGTTAAACAAAGTCGATCGTGCGATTAGAATCACGAAGCCTTTTCCTGCGTTTTGTTTTCTACCCCCACCAAGAGTAACTTCTCGAGAACTTGTGGACAGGATGACGCAAGCTCTGCAGCTCTACACTCTAACTCCATTATGTCTGTTTGTACAGAAAACAAAAACAGTGTTTTTCCATGACAGAAATACTGCAGGTATGTTTCGAGGGCTCCAGTTGTTTACCAGTTGCTGTAAACTGACCGTGGCCTCATTCGTCTTCAGCCAGTCAGGCGGGACACGCACCGGGAAGGTGCTTGGGTGACAAAGCTGTGGCCAAAGGCCTGTGTGGGCTTATCTGGTGGCTGAGGTGTTGAGGCTATTCTTGACACTACACAGAAAATTCTCCCCGACACCATCCCCGTATGCTAGAAACATTTGATCCGGTAGAGTTCCCCCTTGCAAATCACATGTTATTGCAGCCACAGAGGCTTGAAATAGCAGTGTGGCAGCTCATTTTTTAAAAAACATTTTTTCGCCACTCTCACATAGTAAGCTTCCAAATAGCTGCAGGGCCCTACAATATCCATATAACATATGTTTAAATAAAGTAGATTTAGGCATGGGACATCGGGTAATATGGAATGGTGTGTTAGGCAACTCATTGGCTCTGAATGATAAACAAACAACTACTTTTGCAATTTAAAGATGGGCTCAGCAGTTTTACACCAGAAACTCCTCTGTGGGACTGGACCAGACAGGCTAGCCTCACATGCATCAGTGAGCCTTGGACACCCATGACCCTATCACTGATTTACCAGTTGACTGCCCGTGGAGCACTTTTGGTAGGTACTAACTACTGCATACCTAGATCACTCCACAAGACTTGCCGTTTTGGAGATTATCTGACTAGTCATTCAGTCATAACAAAAACATTATAACTAACTTGCTTACTGATTCCAGTAGAAAAAATACATAAAACTAGGTGGGGTGGAAGTTTCAGTAACTGAGGTGGTTTACTTCTTGAGAGAAGTTCCTACTCCTAACTGTGCAGATAAACTTGGCTGAAAATGGTGTGCTTGGCTTTGTGTGAGAGGGCTTTTAGGTCAACCTTGCTGCCTCCCTGTGCACATTAAGAATCACCAAGAACTAAGAGGATGATGATTATTGATGAGAGCAATTTAAGTGGGCACATCTTTGAAACTCAGGAGGCCAAGCAAAGCTTGGTCAAGAGGCACAAGCAAATAAACATATGGCTCAAATCAGTCACCATGCATCATACAACCAGTGTGTGCTGATTGTGTTATAACAACAATGTCTAAACAATAAGAAGTAAACCTAACAGACAAGTTTTTCTCGTGGGCTTGTGTCGAAAGCCAAAGCATCAGAGCTCAGACAGGCCCATGATGTCATTCACGCTCCATTTCCACAGGTCTAGAGGAGTGTGTGGAAGTGTGTGTGTGTATGCAAAAGGCCTGGTGCAACACTGCCAAGGCCACACATTGCAGCCGGAGATATAAGAGGCAGAGGCATATCATGTCAATTAAACATATGCCTTAATTATTTAAAGCAAAAGCAAACTAACATGGCTAAAAAAGAATGGCAGCCAGTCTCATGAGTCTATTAGCGCAATGTGAACTTAATTGCAAACTTTTTTTTTTCATATTAATTTTGTTTGTGTTTAAGTCAGAAACTACCATTTACTTTGCAAGAGACATTTTGTTCTGAATGTCCCTATCAGCATGGGTATCCATATGTCCACAACTACTGTATTAGAAGGACTGAATAAGTTAAAGGGGAAAAAGCCAAAGTTTCTAAATGTGTCGTGAGAAGAAGTGTGACAGGGTTAACGATCCCCCTCACCCCCAGTCATCACTCGCTCATCATGTATCATGGTAAACACAATCCTGAGGTGCTAGCCTAGCCTTCCACTTAATCTTAACCCCATGCCATGTTACAAGCCATAAAACCATCTGACAAACATTTGAGTTTACACAATCAGGTGACCTCACCACAGATGACATCAGAGACACTCTGAGGTAACACAGCCTCGTTCTCAAATTTTACAGTTCTTTCCAGCTTCAAAACATGGACGCCTGATGCATGATAACTGATTAAAACCATAAATTCTTCCATTGTAATAAGCATATTAGGAGTGGAGCTCTACACATCAAAAGAAACGAAAAGAGAGCCAATGATGTTGTTTCACATTATGATACATGCTTGCTATTACTTTGGACATTACTGCTGCTGTTGCTTGTTCTTTTTCCAGAAACTGCTTTTGGAAATTATTATACCCTATTTGAAATTTAAAAAGCAAAAGAAATCAAAGCCTTGTGGCATGCAGCTCTGAAATTGCATCATAGAACATCAAGTATCGACAAATCCCATTTCCAGAAAAGTTGGGACATTTCATGAAATGCAATACAGTTAAGATTCTCTGATTTGTGAGCTCCCTTGAGCCTTTATTTAACTCACAAAAGTATGAAGAAAAGGTTTCCAATATTTTCACAGACTAATTAAAAGTATTTTGTAAATGAAAACTGCTTTAGAATTTGAGATTCTTAATTATGCCTGCATCATATTCAAAAAATGTTGGGGCAAAGTAATGTTTACCATTGTGTAACATCATCTTTCCTATTAATTATACTACAGTTAAGTTATTAGCCCCCAAGGAATTATGGAACATTTTCGTAAACTTCTTCCCAATGTTTGAAGCATTGATATTTGATATAATCAAACATTCTCCAGTGCTATTTAGTACCTTTTGGTACATTTTGTAATATAAAATACATTTTTAGGCTTTCTTTATATCAAATATAGTAAAAAATGGGGTAGTCAAAAATATTAGCCCCACGTAAATGTTAATTACTGTAGGTGTGTTTTGAAAGCAATCACCTTTAAAACCACACCTGTGCAGTCAGTTGGCTTCCTAACAACACATCCACTCAATTGGCTTCCTTACAACATTCAATCAGCATAAAAAGACTTCAAGGAACAGGGCACTTGAACACATGAGAGGGACTACTGTTACTCACCATGCCAAAGACAAAAGAAATCAGTCTGGAGCTCAGAAAGAAGATAGTAGAGGCTTATGATAAGGGGGAAGGCTACACTGCCATTTCCAAGCAATTCACAGAACTGCTGTACATTGCATCATTGGCAAGTACAAGGAGATAAATTCTGTAAGAAACAAACCTGGCCGTGGCCATAAGCGCAAGATTTCAAGAACTCTGGAGAAGAAAATAGTCAGATGTGTCAGCAAGGAGCCCTGAACATCTGTCAAGATGATTGTTGCTTACCTGGCTTGATGTTTCAAGGAACACCATTGTGAGGGCTCTTTATCGTGGTGGGCTTCAGGGCCATTGTCCCAGAAGAACCCTCTTACTTGAAGAGCAGCACATCACATCCCGACTGAGGTTTGCCCGTGAAAATTTGAAAGGTAAAGATGAGTTTTGGAAATCTGTGCTTTGGTCTGATGAGACTAAACTGGAACTGTTTGGGCACATGGATGGTGCTTATGTTTGGCGAAGAAAGGAAGAGGCCTTCAACCCTAGGAACACAGTTCTCACAGTTAAACATGGTGGTGGGAACATCATGCTGTGAGGCTGTTTTGCAGCCTCAGGCAAAGGGAGCCTTGAGAATATGCAGGAATCTGCTCGTAGTCTAAGCTTAGTTCATTGCTGGGTCTTCCAACAAAACAATGACCCAAAGCATACATCAAAAGTAGTCCAACAGTTCCTCAAGGATACCAAAACCAAGATCCTGGAGTGGACCGCACAGAGCCCAGACCTCAACCATATTGAATCTGTGGCAGGTGCTCAAAGTGAATGTCCATGCTCGGAAACCATGCAATTTGGACCAGCTAGAACCATTTGCAATGGAAGAATAGGCCAAAATCCCTCAGCAGACCTGTGCCAACCTAGTAAAAAACTACTCTAGAAGATGTTGTCAGTTGTGGCTCAGAAAGTGTACAGTGTGGACTATTAATGGCAAGGGGGCTAAACATTTTGGATGTTTTTGCCCTTTCTTGTTTCAACTTGGTGTATCAACAAAATATCCTAATTAAACTTAGAGAAGATTGTTACTTACAGTGTATTTTCTTTCCCAAAATAACAAACACTTGTTGTTAATGGTCATTTTCATGGAGAAATCAAGAGTGTTGTCTAATTTCACAAGCTGGGGCTAATCATTTTGGCCTTAAGTGTTCTTTATCATTTGCAAACCGAGCATGAAAAAAATTGTTTCAGATTTGTACAATTTTTGCCCAGTCTTGCTTCATACCAGACATGCTGTTGCTGTTGTCTGATTCTTCTGTACATGAGGTACAAAACATTTTCATTAGGAGACAGATCTGCACTACTGGCAGGCCTGTTAAGTACAGGCACTCTGTGTCTACAAAGCCATGCCACTGAGGCATAGACAGAATTGGACACTGTCTTGCTGAAATAATCAGGAACTTCCTGGGATAAATATCGCCTTGATGGCAGCATGTCCATCTAATATCCCAATATTCATGTCCATGTTCATGGTACCTTCACACTTAAACAAGTCACCCATGACCCAACTGTGCAAATGCAGAACCTTTGATGTATGCTCCTATTATACCCAGTCATGACCCACACCTGTTACCAGTTCACCTGCTTATTCTGGAATGTTTCAATCCAGTGTAACTTGTATATTTTATGATGTTTCCACTCACATTTTACCATAAATTATTTTTTCAATGTGTTACAGGTATGAAATATGTCTATACAAATCATAATCAAGCTGGTCAGTACAAGAATTAAAAGTAGTTTTTTGTACATAGGTAGGGTAAATAAAGGTTCAAGAGAATGGACAAATTGCAGATCTTTGTTTTCCAGAACAGGGTTGCGTGGCATTTGTATACAGCATTATGAATTTTCACATTTTTATGTATTCAAGAAAGAGACCTGGTTGCAATTGTGCTCTAACTGACACACCAGCTAAGAATTATTACAAAATATACCATGCTCCATCAAAAGGGTGCTTTGGGTACTTAGCTTTTCAAAATTAATTTTAATTATATCGAAATTTGATTGGTTGATTTTTTGAGTTGTAGTTGTGTTGGCAGTTAATCTGATGCACTAGGCCAAATCCCATAGACATAACCAATAGGAGAGTTTACTTGGTTGAATCTTCCTAGAAACAATAATGGGCCAACAATAATAATTTCCACTCAAAACCTAATATAAAAAAGTCTTATTACATAGCTTGAACAGTTTGAGCACAACAAGAATGATAAGTAAATTTTACAGATATACATTTTTTTATTGCTGGAAATCATTAAGCCTTCTCTGAATGTCTAAACCCCCTTGTTGGTTCTCCACTGCACATCATTGTTAAGCAAAATCAACTTTTCATAACTAAGAAAGACATTTTGAAGAAGATAGAACTGTTCTTCATGTGAGGAAAGTTACGCTAGCCTGTGTGACTAGAGAATCCTATCTGATGGAATTTGACATGACTAAACTGGGCAGGAAAAATGCACCAAAATCAACAAAAAAAAGGGTTTATGAAATGATAACACAGATTACAAGTGAATATTGTGGATACATCATGGCAAATTTTGCACTGGGTCTTCTCACATCTGATCCCCAGTGAACAAGTAAAGATTCTTTCAGCACATGTCAGAGGCTAATATCTCTGTTTAGCAACTGTTTCTGCTGCTGTTGTTAAAGGAAGTCTATCAACAGCTCAGTTCTTTAAAGATCCTTACATAAAGCTACATTAGCTACACTAGCTACACTAGTTAAAAGGTGGAACACCTCCAACATTTTGCATGGGCCTCCTTGAAATGCATACAGAAGAAAAGCATACAGCCCATATATTGCATGTTTAGGCTCATGCTCTGATTTTGTGCAAAACATATGGGTAGAACATGTCTGATTCATGACAAACTGGTTCAAATGCTTAGCAAATTGAGCCCTCAGTAATTATGTTTGGGCTCTGGTTTGTCACTACTTCACTCTCATTACAAAGTAGGCTATGATTTTGCTGTTTCTCCCTTTGCTGTTTCCGTCTTGGGAGATGTGATGCTGCTAGGGAGAGTGGTGTGTGTGTGTGTGTATGTGGGTGTGTGGTAAGGTGGCCATCCGTGACATGGCTGTCACTCACCACATTAACTGAAAGCAGAGTGGCTACAGGTGGTGGGTAGACTGGACGGCTGATGTGTCATCAGCCAATAGGACATAGGCAGAGCTTGTTTGGGATTTGCCCATTTCAGTTGTGAGAGTGAGAGGCTGAGGAAAAGGACAGAACTGCCAAGTCAAACATCGGTCTCTCAGGAGACAAACAGTTTATGACGTGCGCCTGTGTGTGTGTGTGCACACACAACAGCACGTGCATGTGCCCAGGGATTTACAGGGGTCGGCACACATGTTTGCACACAAACGAGTGTCTGTGTGAGTGTGTCTTTTGAGTATACCACTGAACCACCATGCTTTTGCCCCTTTCCATGGGCCAATTCTTACAAAGTCCCTATAAATGCTGCAGAAGGCTTTATGAAGGACCATTTTTACAGATCTCGCAACTTGCATATTTTCTGCTGTGGTGCTCCAGGGGCCTTTGTTGCTCACAGGCCTCCCACAGTCACAGCCATTGCGGTTGGCACTGGAAAGGGCCGAGGGCTGACCCTCTGCTGTGGCCCGTGACGCAAAACTGTTCTCTGGACAGCCATCAGGAGCGAGGGCCAGGCCGTACGGCAAAGCAGTATGAGATGAGGTGCCCAGGCAAAGGGGTTCGGAAAAAGATTTTGTTTTAGGGCTTCAGGGCCCGCTCAAAAGCAGCTGGCTTCTCCCAGCATGGGAGAGTAATTCTCTTTATGCTGGGTCGTTTCAGTGTAATACAGCTTAAAGCAATAGTTGGCCAAAAAAATCCAATTCACACAATTTTCCTCTTACCCTAAATGCAGCTGATGAGCCAAGATCAGCTCTGATGTGTGAAGTTTGCAGTTTTTAGTTTTGTAATAATGGAAGCTTATATTCCACCAATTAGCTTTGTGCAAAAATCATCACAAACATGCCTGAAACTGTGTTGAATTCAGCTCAAACAGACTTTCTTATGTATTACCTGATACTTTATTACACACTGTTACCAATAAACATAGATAAAAGTATGTTGCAAAACCATAAACCGTAGAATCAATTTTGTCCATAGGAAACATATACAAGAGTATACAAACTCAAAAACAATGCTATTTCAGGCAATTGTCTGAACATTCAGACCTTCAGTTGGCATGATGCTAGTAAGTGTGCATGATAACACTGAACCATGCAACATGTACCAGTAATACCTGTAACTGAATTATGCTACTTCAGAAAACCGTTTTCACACCACTGCATCAAGAAATACAACCTGAAACTATTGGGCAAAGAGAAAGCCAATTCAATGTTCTCTGTGAGTTCTCTGGGACCAAGCTTATCTCAGGTGGACCAAACGATAATGGAGACATGTTCTGTGGTCAGATGGGTCCACATTTCAGCTTGGTATTGGTGAAAAAAGGACACTGAGTTCTCTGTCCAAAAGCCAACATCTTTCATGGCTTGAGCCTCCATGAAGCTCTACTAACCTCACTTTGTTTCGAATTACAAGATTGCCTTGAATTAAACAAGTGACCCCTATGACCTCTGTTGCTATAATTAGAGTATAGTGTTTATCCATAAATATCTTTAATGCTTCCAAAATAGTTGTAATATTGAATATATAATCTAAAAGTATAGTTTACTATTATATATATATATATATATATATATCTTCCTCATCATCATCAATTATTTGTATTACTATTATTATTACTATTATTATTATTATTATTATTATTATTATT
>JBBPDA010000030.1:2438604-2461633 GCA_037974385.1 Arnoldichthys spilopterus
TATATAAAAAATTTTTTTTTTTGTCAATAGGAAAATTATCATATGACAAGTGATTCCAAACTTTTCAGCAGTAGTATAAGCTGAAAGTGAATGAGCTGATTTTACACTCAGGTGATGATTAGTGCTTGCATTCTGGCATGCCTGATACATACAGGCTGTACCATAACCATGTGAGTTCTTAAACCTATGCCTCCACCCCACCGATCCAATGGTGATGACAGGACTACATACTCAGTGTGCTTTAGCATGCGTCTGAGTGTTGTTCACTGACTGTGCACTTAGAGTCCTCAAGTTTTAAGTGCTTGAGTGGTAAACAAATCAGCCTTTATCAAATACACACTTGTCACTCTTCGCCAGCTGGTCACGAGCAAATTTATTTTGACAAGCCCTACCCAACCAGACTTAAATATCCCCGACTGACGCCAACAGATAAATATCACCAAATTGGAAAATGGATTGGATTTTGCCAGTGTACGCTTTTAGATATCTTTTAATGCTTATATACTATCTAAGATCAACAAATACTAACAGTGACTGACAAGTCAAATGGCTTAATCTAATTGTGTCTTGTAGAGAAGATTAAATTCATCCTAAGTGAAAGTCTAAATGTCTCCAGAAAGTACAGTGTCCATGTAGACCTACAGTCTATTTAAAGCATTTCAGAAGAGGAGTTAGATGCTGTATGACTGGAACAGTTGGTGCAGCTCTACATGACGTAGCTTAAGAGTGCTGCCTGACTGTAAAAAGCCTTGTAATGATTATTTGGGTATTTTCTCATAGATTCCCCTGAACATTTTTTTTTCTGTTAAAGCATAGCTCAGCGAAATTTACCCAAATTAATTTTTTGTGTAAATTTACCAAACGTTCACACCATCTAAGCATAAAACTTTTCTGTTAAAATGTCAGTTTATTAATTGTACTACAGAAAAATGTATGACTTGCTATTATTTCTTCCAAATGTAGTCAGTAAAGTAAAGCTCCATTCAGTGCTTTTTGAGTTTCTAGTGGGTTGTATTTTCTACAAATTCAGATGTTTGCGTCACATATTATAAATATATAAATAAAGTAACGATTTATACCTGTAGTTTCCATTATACATGCTGTGTGTGCAGTCACACAGGGATACAAAAATTACCCCAGTTCCCTCAGTTAACTGAATCCCTTTTCTATTTAGCATTTGAAGTTTGCCCCTTCACATTTTGCCTTACTGATGGGAAAATGTGAGTTTGAAACCCCTTTATTATCATGTATTATGAAAAAGTTTTAATACTGTGAGTTGTCAGTATCGGCCATTATTACTTGCTAACAGAGATATCGGTCATTAGTTAGTAAAGGACATGTAATGGTAGCTTATAAGCTTTTCTAAGTCACTGTTTAATAGATAATACTGTGTCATGCTAGAAACAAGTCTACATAATGCAGACTATGGCACAGTTATGATTATTTAGGCATGCAGTTTGCACAGTGCTAATTGGTGGGGTAAAAGCTTCCATTATTTGTTAGCTACCTCAGCCTCCAGGGCAAAACTAAAGAAAGAGATCTTGTAGACTACATTGGGGGTAAACTGTGTAAATGTGATTTTTATTTGGTTAGTCATCACCTTAAATAATTATTGTAGACTTTCTAATTTATGTGCCATCACTTCTTACTGGAGGGTTTTGTGTGTGTGTGTGTGTGTGTGTGTGTGTGTGTGTGTGTGTGTGTGTGTGTGTGTGTGTTTATGTGTGTGTGTGTGTGCCTCATGTCAAAGAAAGTGTTTTTGTGCCTAGACAAGGACAGACCTGAGTGCGCGTTTGCATTAATGAAGCATGTGCAGGGTTCAGCAACACATTTAAATATCTGTGCATATGGTTCAGTTGCATCCAATCATCTAAAAGCCCTTTAGCTGGCTTCTCAGGCAGCTGCTACTGCCAATGACATGGTGTTTTGAGAAACATAACGTGGGGCTTGTGAGGGTGAAGCATTTCAATAAGCTGATTTTCATGCGTTCTGAAGGGAAGGTAAAATGACTGGATGGGGGTGGGGTGGTGGGGTTGCATTTGAGCAGAATACTACAGTCGGCAGCAGAATATTTCTGTACATCAGTTTGTGCGTGTGTGTGTGTGTGTGTGCACATTAACTTTGCTGTTTATCTACACTGCCTGTCAAAAGTTTAAGAACACTTGAAATTCAAATTCCCAATGGATGGTTTTCACTATAATTTCAAGTAAGAAAACACACCTTCATTAACTCTTTATATCCCCAGCCTTAAGCAGTACAATCTTGTGAGCATGTGAGCTAACCCGGTATCACAACAGGAAACACATTTTGATACAACACTAATGTCATTGGTGCCAATTAGCTTGATCTCAATTTCCAGCTATTTGGGCTTAAATATGGTTTCGTATCTCTAAGATTTTCATCCCCATTTGCCAATCCACCTGCAAACGCTGCAGCAGCAACATTACTCTTATCCTGAAATAGATTAATATAAACAGAGGCCGTGAGGTGGCTAATCTTTTAAGCTAATTCCTGTTTCATATAAATGGGTGTTACATGTGTAAATTAAATATAAAACAGTGAAACTTGAGTTGTCAAACCTGTCAATCCATTTCTATTAAAGTTTTTTACTAAGTGAGCAGAAATCAAGTCATCGGAAGTTTCTCACATCTTTAGGTGATTATGTGATCTGAAATAATTATTGTTTTATTTATATACTGAAAATTGTTTAACTTATGCACTTAAACATCTGGAGCTGTTTTTCTTATATGAAAGGTGCTATACACATAGAGTTGTATGGACAGAAATGGACAGTAGTGTATTTTGTATTACTCAGCTAAATGTTCATCACATACACACAGTACCTTTAAATTTGCATATGGCATAAACCTTTTTTAAAACACAACATTTAAGCACAGTAGCAGTTTAGTAATCGATTTTTTTGAGAGTATATAGAGTTTTTGAGATTTTAAATGTTGTCAATGGCTAACATTTTTTTTTACATTTTAATACTTTTGTAAGTCTATTATTATATAACTAATTTACAAACATTTCTTTATTTATCTAGTAAATAGTGTCTAGTAGTTTTCCACTGATAGATCATTTGAAACAAGCAAAATTATGTGCCTTCATAAGATCATGGAAACTTAATTCACTTGTAAAGACACCGTGTGTGAGGCCAAGTGTTATTTTCGAATAGGCCGCATGTATTTTGTGCCTTTGAAGTTGAAATATGAATATTATGACATACTTGCTACAAGCAAGTTAACTTGCTAATGTATAAATAAGCTACCACAATTACTATAAATAACTGCAACACTACTATATTACTGCTCTCTCTCTCTCTCTCTCTCTCTCTCACATGCACACACCTGCAAAATTTGTCCACTCAACTGTCCATTAACTATTTACTCCTTCTTACTCATTGTAAAGCCTGGTGTAGGCATGATGCACCAGAGGTGCTGGCCTAAACTACCTCCCACCCACCCACCTACTGCAGTGGTTCTCCATCAGCCACCGGCGGCTGTCGGGCGTTCCGCGTGAAGTGTGAACACCACCATGCCAGCATGGACCAGCGCTCAGACAGCCGTGCAAACTAAATAAACGTGTGTGTGTGCGTGCGCGTGTGAATGAGTGAAACCTGGAAAGGCGAGTGTAGGCATTGGCAGCTGGCTGTGCCAGGCAAAGACAGAGAAAACACTAGTGTCTAATTTGCTTATGTCTC
This sequence comes from Arnoldichthys spilopterus, assembly GCA_037974385.1. NCBI lineage: Eukaryota > Metazoa > Chordata > Actinopteri > Characiformes > Lepidarchidae > Arnoldichthys > Arnoldichthys spilopterus. Next base: position 2,442,308 of record JBBPDA010000030.1, read on the forward strand.
TAGATGTTTGTGCAGACCCAAGCACAAAGCGGGGGGCATTGGTGGATTATCGTGAAGCCAGGTATGAGAGAGTCAACATGCTTATTCAGCTACTCACTCCGCGGCTAATCATAATATGAGTTTTTTAATGCATAGAATAAGCACTGGGATTTGGAGACCTAAATGCACTCATAAATGTATTATCTGCTGGAGGCCTTAATGTGTGAAAAACAATACACTAAAGCTTGTGTTTAAAACATACAGTAGCCTATATACTGTACATCATGTCTTATATCCATTTATACAGCTGTGTGCAAAAGTGTAAACACCCCAGGTCAAAGAACATTTGAATTTGAAGCTTACACATCCTCTACATGGAACAAACTTAAATAAGGAATTGTACACACATATTTTCCACATATTTTAGTGGAATTTACAGTACTATTTACAGTATTTGTTAAAAAAAAAAAATTAGGTGCCTTAACTTTTGCATAGACAACATTTTAGGCTAATTGTCTGTTTAATGTTTAAGTTAGAAAATCAACAGCACTGATGTGGGGATGATGTGATTTGACCATATTTTCACTTACAAAATCAACAAAACGTCATTTAACCAAGGGCGTGCAAACTTTTGCATATAATTGTAAGTGTGTGTGTGTGTGTGTATATGTTCATGCAAGCCACTCTGGCAACTACTCCAGACTTAATTAGGAAATCTTAACTCATGTCTGGGAAAAGGTGCATAGGTTTGTCCCCATTCTGTACTGTGTGTGTGTGTGTGTGTGTGTGTGTGTGTGTGTGTGTTTGTGTGTGTGTGTGTGTGTGTGTCTTAAATCCATCACATATACCTTGTCACTATGTCTCCCACCCGTCAGGCCACACACGTCCAGTAAAAGACGCATGAATTTTTGGTCTTGACGTTTCTGAGCAAACTTTTATGCAGTGTCAGCCTGACGTACTGTATAATGACAGCAATGCGTGGGATCCAATGGAAAAACATGAAGATCACATTGTGTTCCATATCAAGCAGTGCCACAGCATCCAGACTCGTTCTGTCGGCGGTCGAAGCCGCAGAAACATAACCCGGTGGAGGTGTGAGAGCCTGTCAGAGCATCAGCCAGAAGAAAGGCCATGCAGGTCATGGGGCTGAAAAAGTGGAGAAAAAAGAATGAATTAAGAGGTGCAGACTGCAAATTCAACAGCAGAACTTCTACAGAGCAGGGTCATGCTTCAGCTTCATCCTCAGAAGTCTACATGCACACACACACACACGCACGCATGCACGCACACAAACAAGCTTATAATTGTATCTTTGGTGATATGTTCTCACTGGTCCAGCTTAAATAAAAATAAACTTGCTTATATAAAATATAATATAATAAAGTATGTAGGTTACAGTATGTGCCACAAAATCAAACATCCTTGATGGCAGAAAATAACTGGTTGGCCAAGGCAATCAAGTCTATAGTTCCATACTTGCTCTGAGTTTTTTTTTTACAAATTGTTGTCCTCACCTTCCTGTATTCTGTAAATTCAGCAGGATGTCATGTTTTCAAGTAGTATCAAACAGGAGAAATTCTTGGAGAAATTCCTGGTGTTGTTCCCCCTCTTAAATCTCTTAAATGCACTGTGTCAGTGCAACTGTACTGAGTGACACAAAAAAAAACCAAATGGGATCAAACTTTTACCATTAAAACACAGTGGTATTTTAGGCCAAATTTTGTTTCCACCCCTAAATGTAATGTTATTAATTATAAATTAAATGTTTACAAACCCAGTTTCCAGTGACATTTTGTAAAACAGAATTTTAAAAAAGTGGCTATTTGTAAATTCTCTTGAACCTTTATTTAACTTACAAAAGTAAGGGTAAAGGTTTGACTGACCAACTTGTGTTTTGTAAATAAAAATTAATTTTGCCTGCAACACACCAAAAAAAAAAAATTAATAAATTGGGTCAGAGGTTAAATAAGGTGGAAAGTTTACAGAATATTCAAGTTACATAGTTTTGAAACACTCCACAATAAGCAGGTAAACTGGTAAAAGGAAGGTCACCAAAGGCCCAGTCTCTGCAAGCAAGAATGTGCTATGGTTCACCACTTTGTGCCAAGCTTTAAAGAAACAATTGTCAGTCACTTTAAAAAGAACATTTCTTGAAAGATTTTTTACATAATTTGAAAGCACTGGATCACTGGATTATGTGAAAATTTTACAATGAACTGCCCAGATTTTTCATATTAATTTTATATCATTTAAATTGTTATTAATATTTCTTTCTCTCTTCTGAAAGGTTCAGTCTGCACTTTCAACAGAATGGTTGTGCTTTCTTCAATGACCTAGTGGTTAGTGGGAAAACAAAGATAAGATAATTACCTTTTGTTATCAGGGATAACTGTAAATTCAGATGTAAATGTTCTGGCTTTTATTTCTGCATGTGATGAGAATTATTACTCTCCATGGGGGGCCTGTTGAATATACCCTCAACATTTTCAATTCTGTTGGCATTTTGTCTGCATAAAGAGCTCAATACACAGCCACACGCATGCATGCACATTTACACACACACACACACACACACACAGGATAGTGATGAGAGCTTCCAGACTCCCTGAGCCCAAACCAAATATCCACTAAATCTGTGGGCTGGTTCTGGCACTCAACTGCCAGACACAAACCGGCCGTATGGTAGAATTAATACACACACAGCAATTTTCACGCATTTCATACATTGTACTCAACACACAAGCATCAATTTCCCTTTCTCCCTCTCTCTCTCCCTCGCTCTCTCTCTTTTCCACAGACCTTGACTTTTAAAGAGCGATACTGGGCTTCGTCACAGCTCAGAAAAGGTAGAACAGAAAAAATGAACCAAATCTTTGTTTGGGTTCCTCTAACTCTTTCTCCCGTAACTGCTGCCATATGTTTAGTGTCACGTGTAATCTTTTCCACAGGTCTGTAGCAAGCTAAAGCTAAAGACGAAGAACCCCAAAAATGCTGCCAAATTCAAAGTGAAAGCCTCACTAATTTGCTTTTGTTGCTACTAAATTACAAATTGTTGCACTTGGAAAAATCCCATGGCCACAGAATTTCAGCTTTAGCAGCTATTTCCAAAGCTAAACACAATGTAGCTGATTTGTATGCAGACTAGCAGGCTAACAACTTAGTGTATTGTTAGCATGCGCGCCGCCTTGACTTTTTTTAGGACTCAGAACTCTTTTATTAATTGAGGCTTTGCTGATAGTTGGGTGTTTCTTTGTGCTTTCTGCTGCTTCCTTTTCTCTTTTTTCATTGTGACTGCCATCAACTTTTACCAGCTCTTCTTCCTCCTTGCGTCTTTTTTCTCTCCAGCTGAAAACATTAGCATAACAAGAAGGCGGAGGACCCAGAGACCCCGGAGCCATGTTGATGGGGAAAGAGGTGGAGGAGAAGCCAGGGGGCTGTGTGTGTGCATGTATAAGTGTGTGTGTGTGTGTGTACAAGTGGGTGTGTAGGCTTTGGGCTAATGTTTGCAGCTGGGTTGATATTTTGTTCTGCAGCTGGTCCAGTTAAAGTGCCTAGATTCCTCCATCAGCACAAATCATGCCTTGTTGTTGTCACAATTTTTCAACAATGCCACTGGCACAGGCCATGCCAATACACACACACAGACACACACACCACATCTCAAGGAAAAATGTTCTGATATTTTTCAAAATCCAATAAAAACAAAAATAATTTATTTAACTGACAACAGCACAGAGAAAAGATTTTCAGTAGTTTTACTGACCACCTTAATTGTATCTTTTAAATATACACACAAATTTAGAACTTAGTGGCAGTTACACACAATTTGGGACAGAGTTAAAATATAATTAAGAAGTGCACAGAATATTTAAGTAACACCAGTTTCGAAGACTTTACATTAAGCAGGCTAATGTGCAGATGAGATATTGTATTATATCAAGTATATGGGTCATGGCTGACCTTTTTCGTGTCAAAATTCATGAGAGAATTGTTAGTCAGTTTAAAAGAAACATTTTTCAATGCAAGACTGCAGCATTTAGGTTTTATGACATCGACAGTACATAATACTGTGAAAACATTCAGGGAATTCAGAGACACCTCAGTATATAAAGGGCAAGGTCCGAAACCACTGCTGAACGAGTGTGATCTTCGAGAAGAAACCATCATGCTACTGTGACAAAGCCACCTGGACTCTGAAGTACTGTTGTCACTTTACACAGTCCATCACTGCATTAAGAAATTTGACTTGAAACTGTATTATGAAAGGAGAATGACGTACACCAATCCTATGCAGAATTGTCAGCAATTTCTCTGGGCTCGAGCTCATCCCTGGTGGACCAAAAGACTGTGGAATCATGTGCTGTGGTCGGATGAGTCCACATTTCAGTTTTTGAGTGTTTTTGGAAAAATTGATTAAGAAAATGACCATCCAGATTGTTATCAGCAAAAGGTGCCAGCATCTATAATGGTACTGGGGTGCATTGGTGCCCAAAGCAATGGTGACTTGCATGAGTGTGAAGGTACTTTTGACTCTAAAGCATATAGTTGGATTTCTGTAATTATTGCCAATTGTCAATGTCTCTTCCCGAGATGTCAATACTTATTTAAGCAGGACAATGCCAGACCACAGGCTACAACACTGTGGCTTTATTGACACAGAGTGTGGGTGCTTGACTGGCCTACTGCCAGTCCAGATCTATCTCCTAATTAAAAAGTATGAAGCATGATGAAGAGGAGACAATCTTATATCAAGCAATAATGGATTAAATTTCGAATTGCAAAACAACTACAATTAGTATTCCAACTTCCAAAATGATTAAAAAGTGTTATTAAAAGAAAGGTGATATAACACAATGGTAAACATGCTTTTACAACTTTTGCTGAGTGTTAAATAAAAAATTTAAATAAAGTTAAATAAACGTTCACCTGAATTAATATACCACATGTTTTTGTGACATTGCATTTTAGAAGATAATTCAACTTTTTTTTTGGAAATGGGGTTTGCATATATATGATTTATGTGTGTGTGTGTGTGTGTGTATAGCACACTCCTAAAAATAAAGATGCTATACAGTTTTTAAAAAAGTTGTGTGGTTCTTCTTTGAAGAGGCAGTTTTGTAAATACGAGCATGAAAGACCTTTTTTAAGTTGTAAGAACTTTCACATAATGTAAAGATTTTGGAACAATTCTTAAAGTGGACAGAGGTTGCCTTGACTTAAAGGTTAGAGAAGCAGAAAGGATTACTGGTTCAAACACCTGAACCAGCAGGTAAAACACCCACATTTGAAGTGCCCTGTAAGCTAAACTTAACCTTAACCTAACCTTAACCTAAACCTGAGTAATAAACAAGGAAAAGTTTTTTGTGTAAATCACTTTACTCAGTTGGGACCATTTTGTTGGCCATGCCATTACGTATATGTTAGCTCTGTTTTTCTCTTATTTTCCCTGCAAAGTCAAGACCCAGCTAAAAACAAACACATACACACGTTCCCTTATAATGACATATAACTACATGCATTATCATCCCCACAGTCCCTTATAGGTAGAAAAAGAACTAACCCACAGACAGACACGTGCATGCACAAATGACACTGCTGTTCTTTGAGGGGCGGCTTGACTTGTTGTTGTTATTGTTGTTGAGCCTTTGTGCTGTCTCTCTTTTGCGCTGTGCATATTTTAAACATCTATCATGAACCACAAAGCCTGGCCTTCAAGAAGAGTCCAGTCTCTGACTTGCTAATTTGTCTATTCACAGCCATTGGCTTTGTCCTATGCTGCATAGCCAGACATGTTGAAGTCAGATCCTGGTGGAGAGAACAACCAAGTAAGTGAAGCCACAAAGCCTCCAAAATGCTAATTAATTACGCCACACAAGACGTCGCCTCCAACTGCATTAGAACTTGTCGTTTTTAAAGGAAATGGAATATACAGAAACGGTTTTACTTAGTAGCCACAATGCTTAAAGTGTATGCAATGCAAGGCAACCCCAGCTTGCTCACCCTACTGATGACATCTTAATAACCTGTCAAGCATTCTGGCAGACTGTGATGACTTTACAAGAGTCTGGCTATGCATGTCTGCCTCTCTCTCTCGTTCTCCCTCTCTCGCAAAACTTGGAAAGTGCCCATCTGAAACATAGTGCCTTCACACACACAAAAACTCATGCTGGAGCCACAATAATAAACTCATTGCCTAAAACGTTTGTCTGCCACTTTCTGCCCATCATTAATAATCGGATAAAGGGCTCTTTTATAGCTCAGGGGGACAGTGTCACTTTTTGGAGCGCTGTGGATGGCTGAATATGTGTGTGTGGAGGAGACTGAATGCAGCACAGCTGGGGTTGAGGCAGGGAAACGGTGACAGCGGGTACCAGGGCAGGCGGCCATGGCAGAAAGGCCATCTTTGTTCGGCACAGGTGCTCTCTGGAGCCACTGGCTCTCACATCCTGTATGCAATTGTGCAGCCTGCTACATTATGCATGCAGCGGGGTGTTAAAAAATCATGAGCTTCCTGTCAAAAGCCAAGGATGGAGGGAAAATGAGACAGAAAGAGAGAGAAAATGAGAAAGAAAAAGAGGGGGCAGTGGTGAAGGCATCTGACAGAGGCCATTTCAAAGGTCTTCAAAGAACAAGAGCAGGGCCTATTGTTGCTTGGGCCCAGCATTTAAACACCACAGTACTCACAGTACATTTTGGCCCTGTGTTTTCAAGCTCTGGCAGAGCTGTATGTATGTAGCACTGTGCAGTTTCAGTTCCCTGAAAGTTGACATTAACGGTGACCTGTCTGTGAATGCATCTTTCTTTAAACACTGTAGATGTCCATCACCACCAAAAAAGGCCAATAATGGGGACTTGAATGTGGTTTTGCAGTGCTATTGTGACTCGTCTTGCTAAAGGAATTGATACTTCCTTAAAGAGGTGTGTGAATCAAGTGACAAGGGGCAGGCTTCGTTCCCCTGGACCCATCGCTCCCATGAGAAGATGTTGGAGCTTCTGTAATTACTGGGGGATTACAATAATCTACGCATGGGAGCGTAACCTCCCCAATCCTTTGTGCTTTAACATGGGATGAACTCAATACAATTAAGCCATTTTGTTTCACCGTGTGAGCCCTCATTAGCATTATCTTCACCAGTGGAGCCTCTGTCTGGCTCCGTCTTTTTCTGCCACCCCCACCCCTTTACTCTCCGTTCTTTATCCATAAGTTCCCAGCACTTGCCTGGTTACTGAGGTTTTTAAGTCTTCAGGGTACAGGTTCTGGAGGGCTTTTCTTCCCAGGCTGACTGTCTGAAAATCTCCAAATACCGCTGAGAATGTATATCCTGAGGTGCTTTCTTAAACTCCTCAAATGTTTATAGTCAGAGTTGGCAAACAATTTGTTAAAGTCAAAATTTATTTGAAAATGGTCAAGCATAATACACTGTCAAGAAGAATTAATTGGAGAAAACTGAATGATCAGGCACTTGTAGATAGCCAACCAACTGATCAATACAATGACACCTAAGCACCCCCCCCCCAAAAAAATAAATACATAAATAAAAAAGGTTGATTGCAGGACACAATCACCCACTGGTTCTAAAGCCATTCCTGCACTGTCAGAATGGTCAATAATTCTCCAGTCAGCAGGACCTCCACACCAGAAAGACTCCTTGAGGACTGGAGCCTGAGGGGAATCCTTTGCTGTGGGTAATAAGACTGGCTTCCCGACCCTGTGTGTGTGTGTATGTGTGTGTGTGTGTGTGTGTGTGGGGGGGGGGGGGTAGTAAAGACATTAACCATTAAACAGACACCTCAGCACAAAGTCTGGGGACACAGGGATCAGAGGACACTGCAGCTCCATGAGGCCTGAAATCATCGTCCCTTTAATCCTTGCCCAGCTTGAGTCATGCAAGAGCTCACAGAGGGGTAGCTCTTCATAGAGACCATGACAAGCTGCTTAAAGGGAATATGTAAGATAAAAAAATACTAATATGGTTAAGAGTGAAGGAATAGTAGTGGTAAAAAGGTAGTATGATCTCACAACTGGAGTCTTAGAGTGCTTTCTTGTTGCAGTAAAAGAAGATGGAGTAAAAAAACCTCACTCATTGCAAGCCAGCTTACTGCGTGTGAACTTTGCCATTCTGAAAAAGCTTTTCAGTCATTGTTTACTAGATTCTATGACAATAAACAAGAAATAATGGTGTTCTGCACATTGAACATGCTAGAAAACTACAGATCCAATGACATCACAATCTAAAAGCAAAAACCAGGAAAATTCTTTTGTGCATTTGGTGGGATTTATTGCAAATGTGTGACTGCTGACATTGTGAGGTAGAAAAACAGCAAACAGAAATGTGGTAACATGCATGCCATCAGACCAGCTTGAGTTCCAACAGGGTGTGTCCAAAACTTGACTTTCATTTGACAAACCTGACAGCACATTGCCATAAAATGCTGGTGCAAAATGACTTCATTCTCTACAGTGAGCTATGCTGAAGGCAGAATCTGGTTGAGATGCTGGCAGGCTGCTTTTATCTCTGGCATGGATCTGCCATTCTTTTCCCAGCTATACACTAGATTTGGTTCTCCTTCAATTTACAGCCTTGCCAGTATCCACAGTTAAGTGGATCTAAATGGATAGCTAATGGATTTACTGGATTATAGGAGTTTAGATGTGTGTGACAGGCGGTAGGATGGTAAGATCTATGGGTATATCAGGATGTATCCTTTCTACACCACCCTCTGCAGTTCAGCTTAGAGGTTTGGTCATTAGGGCAGTATCCTGAGGGCTTCTGGGCATGTTAAAAGGGGGGAGGTGACCCTGGAGAGAGCCAGAGGGATGTTCACTCCAGGCATGGGGAGGGCATGACCTCTCTTTCTGTGCACCATATTGCTTTGGGCTGGTGGCTGAAGGCAGCAAATGCACCCTCAAACACCCCCACCCAACCCAATCTGGAACTGAAGCTAGGCTGCTGTCACACATGATGATGTGGTTTAATTACCCAGAAGGGGAAAGAACTGAAGGTACCAGAAAGAAGGGACAATGGGGGTACCAGCTAGCCAACTGACAACATTCCTCTTTCCAGAGCACCTTAAGAAACTGTAAGGGATGTTTAGGAGATCCAGTGCTTGATAACAACCTTTATCTCACCCTGTGTGGAAATGCCTAGAGCTAGTGGACCCATCTGAAAAGGAGGAAATCAGTCCATTAATCATTTGGTGAATCAGGCAAAACTGGCAGTTACGTGACAACTTGATCTATCTGGGATATTGACGACGTGTTTTTTGATTAAATCAGTACACACCCAGGAAGTGTGCAAATGTAAAGGATTTCAGAACTGGAATGACTGGTAAGGGATGCATTTCAAAGCATTTCAAAACTAAGGTTCTATATGCTCCTCAAAGCCCTGAAAGGAGTACTGGAAAGTTGGTATGCCCCAGTGTCCACCAGGGGCTGTCTTGAGACATTCTATGGCCCTCTGATTTATGGCAAGGCTTATTTTAACAGCTTTTGCTAAAATGTTTACACATATTAAGCCCCCATACATTACAGTCAGAATGAAAGTGCATTTTATTGGCAAAAAGCAATGACAGGAGTCAATTTTTTTCCACTGAAGAGAGCGAAAACGTGCTTGATTGAGTCCCATGGGTTAATATGGAGAGCATGTATCATATCACACAATCTCTCCTCCCAGCAAACATTACTGCGGAGAGAACATATTAAACAAACATAAATAAACCTACATGGGGGAAAAAAATTCTTACATGTGGAGCCAGAGAGAGACCACTGGAGAGGCTTTGAGAGATTCTGAAGAAGGTTAAAATGCATGTAAATAAGCTCACAGAAGTGGACATAGTGTCGGGCTTGTGGTGTCTAAAGCCACGCACTGCATCAAGCATCACATGCTACTTTCTAAAGCTTGCAAATATTCTACACATGCTCACACCTGGAATAACAAGGTGGTATGTATACATGTACTGGATAACAGAACTTTACTTTTAACCCATTTAATCCCAAATTTTTACCAATGCTATGAGTACATGAATTTTACTCCCCATGACCTTAACTTGGGTAAACTGCTCAAAATAAGCAACACATTTTAGTGTCAAGTCAAAGTTAACTTAAGAACTACTGCAGCCACAACATTTTTAAACACTCTTAACCAATTACCTAGTTTGCCCCTCTGAATTTTCTGTTGTTTCAACCTGAAGCAAAGTTGCTTGCAATATGTTGGTATGTGACCATAGCCTTCTTGTTCAAATACAGATTTTAAATGGATTAAAGTAAGTTTTAACTAAAAACTGAAGTCTTATTAACAAGCAATACATAAAAAGATGGAACCATAGACTTTATATATGATATACATGTTATATGCATGCATATGTCAGAACATGCAGTCACTGTTTTTGTCTTCATTATTTTACTTTGTTTTATTCTTAGTCCCAATTTAAACGTCAAATATTCCAACAGTTGATTAATTGCACCTAATTACATGAGAAATAATAATAAAACAAAATACAAACTGCTCTAAAAATGATGAATCAGTACAAAAAAAACATACTGGCAGCATACTAATTCAAAAAATAAAATGTTTCATGTAGTCTCTATTGGGTCAGAGTTCTCTATTATTGTTATTATGAATTTCTCTTTATTATTAAATTATTGTTCAATTTATTCCCCCATGAGGTCCTCTATTGACTTTTGTGTGACTCGATACACCATAAAACAATCATATTGTAATGAATTTTAACATGACTACTTCTAATTTTAAAAAAAAATTATTTATGATAAATGATATATGTAAGTAAACTCTATTCTGATTGTAGCTCCTTTGCACCTTGGGGACCTTAGTCAGGAACTAATCCAGAATGAAACATCCCTTATAACTTCAACATGAAGGGACAAAGTCAGTGCCTGTGCATGTAAAAATGTAAATAAGTGTTCACTTGTGACATCTTATCAAAACAGTTTTTGCAACTTAATTTTTACATATAGATTTCAGAAGAATGATACATTTTGAATGGTGGCAAACGACACCAAGTATTTTATCTCAGATAAGTAATAAAAAAATCTGTTTTTCTCAATATGTGGCCTTTTATATTATCTATTCTTCTAAGCAATTGGTTCTCATCAGTAAATGGAAAGGTTTGAAGTGATCAGTTGTGATGGTAAAAGCTTTAGCCATCTCCATCCATTGACTTCCATGTCACAACTATAAAGTGCACAGAATTTGTAAGGTCCTCAGGGGAGCCTAGTCATGTAAACACTGCACGCATTACACTAAAAGCACTTTGCTCCGTTTCTGAACATGATGAACCACTATGAACAATGAGGTCTCACACACATATATGCTTGTAATACTATTTTTATGAAGCATTACCACTGTATTGTGTAAACCTGACCTCAGAAACCAAACTGAAATAAATTGGGCAAATAAATTGTTGAATAATATCAGCAAATGATCCAGAAAATGCACCCACAAATATTCCTCCTTTCCTATCATTGGCCTACAATTAACATTTAAATCATCCCAGAGTGAGAAAGATATGTGATCAGTCCATGCCTTTTACATAACACAATACGATTACAAGAACTAACGAATACTAGTGTTAGATTGGTGTTCCTACTCTGAGAGGCTTGATAAATATGGGCCATTGTTGGGTTATTTGGGTCTCTATAAATAGAGTTAAACAGAGTTTGTAGACACACATGGTCCATTTGACCATAAGGGCCACTAACAGGGCGACCTATGAGTTAACCACACAGCTATAATGAATGCAGCTAGTCTAGAGAAAGAGACCAATCAAATTCCCCTGCCAATTAGGGCAGGCCACCTAATCTACATGGGCGATCTGTAGGGTTCACTTCTCTCAAACAACCTCTTATATTCTTGTGGACCACTAGTGTGAGCCCATACCCCACCTACTCCCCCACTCCGAGGCTACGGGCAGTCTGTGTGTGCGTATGTGTGCTCAAGAGAGCCCGTGGAATAAACTTGGCAAGTGGCCCATTCAGGACATTTGACCTCGTGGAGATTTTTTTTTCTCAGTGTGGTTTCTTGGAGCTCACGCTTTTCCTTTAGCCGAGGCTAAGCGGCTAGAAAGAGTGGAAAACACAATATTTTCTTAAGGCTCCTGGACGCCAGGTTGCATAAAAGGTTCCACAGCTCTATGTGTCCAACCTCGGCCAGCAGGACCACAGGTTCTGTTTTCGCTGCCATAAAATTGCCCAGGCTGAGAAAAAAAAAGGAGAAAAAAAGTACATATGTGTACATATTCCATTTGCGTGATTCTTATAAATTCAAATGAACTGAAAAATCGGGGTGTACTCCCCAAAGGAAAACAAGCTTCTAAATATACCTGAGGTGCTTTATGATCACAGTTAATAAAGTTTAGTTTAATTCCAAAGATGGTTATTTTGGTTACCAACTGTCAAAAGGGCAAGGGTACATTGCTGCGTTTATTACAAATTTTCTGACAAAAACAAACAAAAAATTTATAACAGAAGGTCAATTGATAACAGTCTCAATTGAATGTTAACTCATAGCTATTACAGGCAATTAAAGCACACTACAGTTTGTTCGTAATTATTTCTAACTCATAATTCATTGTGAAATATAAACTCCAACAACAACAACAACGTTAAATTTATACAAATTTATATGCCTTTCATAATCCCTTTACAGGAGGGAGAAAGAAAAATATTAAATGGACACAGAGAAATATTCATTACAAGGTAAAGTTTTAAGATCAGTTTTAAATTTACACATGGAGGCACAATCACAGAGACGTGAGTTTAGGAGCAACAGCACTGAAGGACTGGCTTCCCATAGTGAAAAATCTGATTGGATTTGGTCAAATTTAAATAACTTTCTGAACCTTACATGACCATTACCCATTAACAAATACTGCAAAATTGTTCATACACAATTATTTTTTTCACATTTATTTTACCATAACACTACTTGGTCCCAGAGAAACACGATTCTCAAGCAGATGTACAGTTTATACAAATACACACTCAAAAGTCCCAGATAAAAAGCCAGTCAGGGATCATCATTGTCATTTCATTTATACATTACATTTTGTCATTTCATTAAGTATATTTTATTTCTTTTATTAATACATAATTTGTTGTTAATAAAAAATATGAATAATTGTTAATTATACAAACATCTTTTTAATGTAAAAAAAACTCCTTTAAAATTATTTGTTTCCCTGTGTTCAGACAACATCAGGCAAACAAGTGCCTGAGGTAATTGCATTGTGCAGCACAGGTACTCAGAATTTGGTCGAATTTGGTTTTTCCATTAGAGCTACTAACACTTGGGACTCAGACAAGGTTCTCAATTATTTAAATTACAATTATGACTGAAATCAAACCAATCACGTGATAATTTTTTTCTCTTAAGATAAAGTTTATATGTTGTTTATTACAAATGTATGTATAATGTATGTGCTGGACACTGTGCTTATGCTTGTTCTGATTTGTTGAACGAAAATTTGATTTGTTGAAAGTTGCTGTGTGTCACTGTCATTATTTCATAAAATCTAATCTTATGCTTTGATGAGATAATTTTATTCATCCAGTATTCCTTACTGTAAAAATGAAGCAGTAGACCTGCTACCTAGTATGCTACCTAATTAGCATATTTTTTTTTTATCAGTATCTATAGAGCACTATGTCAGGAAAAAGAATGGCAGCAGAAAATATTACATCAAGTGCAACAAAATCAAACACACAAAAACATACACTTAAACATATCTGATTGTGTTCATGTGTGTATATGGTAAATCAGATTCTTAAGTGGGGAGAAAATGATGTACCCAACACAGGACATCAAAAACAAACAGAAACATTCAGTGTAGACTTCGAACCCACACATAATTTATAACTCTAGATGTCTAAGGTTTACCGTTTGATCAACAAAATGTAATTCTGCAACAGCGTATTTTAAAACTATAAGTCTGTTGGCACTGAGACAACGTGGGTTGTATCAGCCACTGCCCAGCTCCTTTGCGGAAGTGGCCGGGGTCAGAAAGGTTGTGTTTAGGGTCAGTGTCACAGGTGGTTTGGGAGTGGATCAGCTCTTGTTGTCATCACAACAATAAGCCCAGCACATGTAAGGCTCAGGGCTGCACTGAAAGCTTTAGAGAGTGGGGCAGCTCAACAGAGGTCTTTTGTTTACTGTTGCAATCTCTCCTTTGGTCTTTTGGGGAGGGGGGTCTAGGGCTGGCAGAAACCTGACTGCAGCTTCATTGCATGAGCAATACGGGTGATTACAGGTTGCTCTAGTGGCTATTCTGTTAACAGCTAAGGCTAATTATAGCTCTCTGCTCAATCACTCTCCATGCTTGGTCAAAGACAGCAATGGATGTAGGCGGGAGGAAAAGAGGAAGAGGGAGAGAGAGAGAGGGAGGGAGAGAGAGAGAGGGAGAGAGAGACAGACAATCAGGACTCGACACTGTTTTGGTTAATGTTTCTGTTAATAGAAAAGTGTTTGTGTTAAGGTTAATGAGATAATTTTGTCAGTAATGACATTCTGAGTTTTAATGAACTCTGTACTAAAACAACAAAAGCTTTATTTGACATAGTACAACACTAATGGTTTAAACTAGGTTTAAACATTTACGATAAGCTACACTTATTTAGCAAATCTTTAACTCTTCCAGTTGCAGATAAAGTCACCAAGTGCTGCTGCATCACTATTAAGTGTGCCAGAATGTAAATACATATAATAAAAAATAAATTATTTATGTTCATGCATTAATTGCTATTACCTTGTTAAAAGTTCACCAAGTTCAAGCATTTTTACTATTTCTTACATGTAGCTGAAAGTGGAGATATTCTCTCAAAGGTGCAAACTGTAAACTTTAATTGATATACATTTGTGTTTGTGAGAAGAAAAAGCCATTTTAATTTGATTTGAGGAAAAATTATCTTATGCACAAGGAAAAGTACTGTTTACATACATTGACATCAAATGAACAGAAAAGGTATGCAACCTCACACCTGTTGAATCGACATTCAGTCAATACAATTTCAGTCTGTATGCAGAAGCTGCATTTTACAATTATTAGAATTTGATAAAATGCTTAGCCTGCTATTGGAGAAAGAAAAACTTTACACCCTTTCATCTTCCTTTCCATTTCAGCCCTTTTGAAACTAATAGAAGGAATGTAGAAGTTCTGTTAGGAACCTTTTTATACATAAAGTAACCTTACTATAAAAATGTGTATTTTAATTAAAGCAAAAGTTCATTGAGATATAAAATGATGCAGTTGATCAACCAGGTAAGGGAAAATTATACAGCACATCTTCATACACAGAGGTCATTCAATGTGGTTTACTAAAAAAACAAATTCACTCATTCATAACACTTTTTAAAAGATATAAAGGCAAACAATTAATTGGCTTTTAAACAATGAGAAACACTTTGTATTTCGTTCTGTACCTGACTGAAAGCTAGTGGAATGGCCTATTAGAGTATTGTACCTTCTTTCTAGGTTTGTGTTGAAATTCCAGCAGCAGAATGTTTAATAAGCTGTAGCGGTCAAATGATCTTTTTATGGTGAAGCCAATAAGAAGAGGACTGCAAGAGTCAACCCTACAGGAAATAAATGCATGACTAAGTTTCTCCAAATCCTGCTCTGACACAAAATCTGTAACCATAGCAATGTTTTTAAAAAGCCAAAATTCTTATTTATAGCTTTAATGTGTTCTCTGAATATATGGTGTCCACATTTTGTTTCTTTAGTTTAGAACTGGACCTATGAGGCTAATGTTGCTAACCAACATCTGAAGTAAATAGAAACTTAATTTGTTTTTTTTTCAAAAATACAAACCCTCTCTTAGACTGCATCTAACTTTTCATTAGGGTGGTGAGGGCTTGGTTAATGACTCATTATGACTTACTATGATATGTAGAATGATGCAGGCTGCCTTTTTAGTCATGCGATTTTGTGCTGCTATCCAGCTCCTATTTATAGGCCAACACATCATGCATGCATATGGGTGCTACAGATTTTCTTAATGGAAAGCAGGATGCATTTTGAAAGAGATGAGAAAAGTTTTGGGGATGTATTCACAGAAAATATTTGGCCAACTCGGGTTTGTGTGCAACGCTAGCTTTCCATCTCCAGTGCTAAAGTACAGAAACAAAATTTGGATACATCCATGTCTTGAATGATCATTTACATATGGGGAAAGTAATTTTCCATTTAACCATCCCCTTTAAATACTATAGGAAAGTATGGACTTTTAAATATGACAGTGACATGATAATTTAAAATAATGAAACACAAATTCAAAAATAGCTGATATAAATGTGTATGCGGCACACTTAGAGTTTGTTTCCCTGAATAAAGAGTGCAGTAAATTCAGGTAGGTTTTAGCGATCAATACTTGTGTATCTGACACAGTTCTTATGAGCAAACAGGCTGATAGGAATGGAATGTCAAACAGTAACCTGTAGCAGGTAATAGCAGTCTCGGAAAACAAAACACAGGAGCTTCCAGACCCAAAACCATTCTCAGCAAACATTATTCTGTAGTTCTTTCTCTATGGTCGATAACAAAAGCCAGGTTTTCCCCTGCTGCTGTTTCTGGGTGATCTCATTGGACAAGACCAGGCTTCGGCTGCTGGACAAAAGGCCTGACCGTTTTTCACATCCACCTCCGATAGCATCTCACCCCAACACAAAGCTGCCTGGTGGGGGCCTCTCACAGATAAAGTTGCAAATGAACGTTTGCTGAGTGTCAGAGGGACATAGGCTGCAGGACCCCACCGGCGGCAGGGCCCCTTTTTTTGCCATTAATTGATCGATACCTGATCTTTAGATGGCAATTCATGGTCAACTCTCTAGGGTTGGTGGGCCATCTCGGTGACGGCCGTGGGAACACACTCTCAGCAATGGATGAGGGGTGGGAAAGCACCTGCCAAATGGCTCTCCAGAACTATTCCCACTGCGTCAGGCCTATTGTTCCATATTTATAGTCATTTGCCTGTGGGGTAGACTGGGTCAAGCAGTCAAGGAGAGACTGAGCACACAACCTGAGGAGCAAGGACAGAATAAAGCCCTTGGTGGCAGTGAGCAGTCAAGTGGTGGAATGAGAAGAAGGAAGGGGGTGGAAGATAATTGAAAAAAAGCTGTTAAATGAAGTAGCAATGTCAGTGGGCCAAATTAAAGATTGTTCCTGTCTTTTACAGCATGCCCTAGCTTTAGAATTAGTGGAGATCTTTGCTTAGGTATGTATTCCATACATTTTATGAGATGTTAAATTTATAGTTTTAGGTCTAAAAAAAGCTGTTATACCCTAAAGAGACACCAAAATGATAGCCAGTGTTGAGACTTTTTAGCCAATAATAGTCAGAGAAAGTGAAAAGATGAAAAATGAGGTCACCACAGAAATGTTTAAGCAGTTCAAATGAAAATAGACAGTGAAACAGAGAATATATGGACCCAGTAGATTTATTTCACAGTTTAAATCTGTAATCGCTGTTCTTTTATGTATTAAGAGATGTAAGTTTATTCTATATTATTTATTGTCAGCTTTTTTTCAGTTTTTGTCTTGTTTGTTCTTAACTGTGGTTTTGGTCAAGGATTTTCATTTGGGTGCACCACTAATACCCAAACACATCAATACAATTTTGGATTTATTCGGTTTTAATTATTTGTCACTGATTTCAAAAATGGTTTTACTTCAGTTCACACTGAACCTAAAACCCACATGGTAAAAGTACTCATATTTACTGTTTATTGTTTACTATGTAAACCCATAAACAGAGATGGCAGGGTTTTAATATGATGTGTAACAGCTAGTGGTATCCAAGTAGGATGACAGGTGTTGATAGGTTAAGCTTTACAGATGGAAGTACAGACATGGACTACAAAGCACTGTTGTACGTCGCTCTGGATAAAAACATCTGCTAAACGCTGTAAATGTAAATGTACAGTATTAAACAGCCTTTTGTGACTTGTAGCTTTAGAAAAAGAACTTATGAGGAGAAAGGTGTCCTTAATAACAATAATGATATAATGGCAATTGAATTATGACTTATGTTACTAATGTTACCATCAACTTTCAGTGTGGGTTTCTTTTACCTTTAATTAAGGCTAGCCCCCATAAGGGTAAAATTTGCTTTGAGCTGAATAAAATGAGGCTCTTTGTTCTCCCAAGGCACAAAGGAGATGAGCTCTTAGTCACACACAGGAACACACACACATACACACACTCCTGGGCAAAGAGAAAGAGGTAAGAAACTTGAGCTTTTCCAGCTATCTCTTTAAAACTCATTCAGTAATCACAAGACAGTGCAACAGGCCCACAATTAGCCTTAACTGACAGCACACTGTCATCTGGTCAGTGGGGCTGACCTCTGAACCTTGGTTTCAGTAAGGCTGCAATGACTGACATTTGTCCATCAGTAAGGCCTGTGGGACCTTTACTCCCAGAGGGCTGTGCGTGAAAGCAGCTTTGTCAAGTGACCAAGTTTTAATTAGGATATCTCAGTAAAGAAGATATAGGAACAGGTGGTTCTGCAATAGAATGACGCAACTAGGAAGTTGACGGTGCCACAGGTGTGCAAAAATGCACTTAATATTTTGTCATAAGACAAGATAACATCTTTTCCAGAACCATGTTGAAGAGTTGCAGAACTATGTTGGTATTGAAGTGAGGGCCAGGAGTTTTATATTAGTATTTTAGAATTGTAGTTTAAACATCTTAACCAGAGAAGATTGAAATTGTTATGTACAAGGCCTATTTCGACCCCGACAACTTTTTGAATAAGCAAGAACACAGGTAGCCCATTCAAAACAGAAGTTACTTCTCTTCCATATATCCGTCTTAAGGGACAATAACCAAAAAAGCATCTTTAATTGTATCTGATGTATGTCTTCACATTGCAGTTTGTACTGTTTTTACATGCACAACACTTCTGTACGTTAATGAAAAATAAATTAAAAAAGAGAAAAGGTTTCTGTTAGTAGTTACAAGCTCTTATTCATAGCTAAAAGTAGATGTTAGGGGTTTTATATAAAGTAATATAAAAATGCACTGCAAAGTCAGTGGGCACTTTCCATTAATCTGTTTTTACATTCAGATTTGATGATTTTCTTTAATATAATGATTTTCATGCTCTATTATATTATATTCTTAAAATGTATGCATATTAGGATTTGATGCAGATGTTTTAATTATGTTTGGATGCTGAATGGTGTCCTATAGCAGCACATTGTATTCCAATGTCAGTTGCAATTGCTCATCATATACAGGTCCTTCTCAAAATATTTGCATATTGTGATAAAGTTCATTATTTTCTGTAATGTACTGATAAACATTAGACTTTCATATATTTTAGATCCA
>JBBPDA010000030.1:2464098-2481006 GCA_037974385.1 Arnoldichthys spilopterus
CCCCCCCCCCCCCCCTCTCCCAATATCCCATTGATTTGAAGGCATATTTTGTTAATTTTGAAACACATATTCTGCCATAAAGGCAGCATTTCCCAGGAACTCATTCTGCATGTGTTACAAAAGAGTGGCTTCATAAACACAGTGTGAGAGTATGTGGTTCACTGGCCAGTCACACAGATCTATCTCCTCTTAAAAATGTATGGAGCTTCATGAAGAGCAAAATATGACAACAGCCACCACAAACAGCGTAAGCTTCGTATCAAGCACGAATGGGCAAAAAAATGGGTAAAAAACATTTATTTTGCTATTTAGTCATCTATACACATACACTTAGTTCCATTCTCATTTTAGAGTCTGCACATGTAGAGTATTATTTCTTGTATCTTCACCTAGTTGTTGCAGCCCGCAGTATAAGGGGCAGAAGTCGGTTTCTACATGTCAAAGGCAAAATCTTTCTTCAGAATGATGCCAGAATTCCTTAGTAACACAGCATGAACTGAGACAGCAGTGGAATATAGGAGAATTAAATTCTAAATCCAGAGAGAGAGAGAAAGAGAGCGAGAGAGAGTGAGAGAGAGAGAAAGAGAGAGAGAGAGAGAGAGAGAGAGAGAGAGAGAGAGAGAATGAAAGTGGGAAATTTTAATCAGGGCACTGATGACGGGGGGAATGGCCTCAGATGCAGCAATGCTCTAAAATTCAGGACAAAACAAAGTGTCAGGCCCCATGATTGATCAGTCGGGCTCTGTTTTGGTCAAAATGCTGCTGCCTATGAACCCCCCCTCCCTTAGGCACTTCCTATAATCAAAGCCCATGCCCACCCATAGCTAATTAGACATTAAGCAAACGTCAGGCCTCCATGATTTAAAACAGCTCACTGGGGACTGCCAAGGTTCGGGGGGGAGCACAAAAGAGAGCACAGCGTGGAAACGGAGGAGATCCGGATCAATATGGAGGCAGCTTGTTGTTTGCTGAGATGGCAGTGAAGGGAGAAATAAATCAGGCCGGTGCAGCGAGAGAGAGAGAGCGGCCAAGCATTCTCACGGCTTCACGGGAGCTGCTCTGAGAAAAGCCCACCTGGGCATACAAAGGCTGAGAGGAGGAGGGGAGGGCCTGGATGTGAGACAAACACATAAGCATGCACGCGCACACACACAGTAACTCATTTTTTAGGGGGAGGGACATGCAGATTACTCTGGATGTTGTATATTTCATCATGAATGCCCCAAATGAAGTTTTTTTTGTTGTATTACAAATTAGGAAAATCTTTATGCTAGATGTTTGCACTTTAAGCTTGATGCCTAGATTTTGGAGATGTTTTAGTACATAAGTTTATTTCAGCAACAAGATGCAAGATCTTTCTAAGTGTCTTAAAAGGATATTTGCTTGGACATATTGTGCTATGTACCTTTAATTAGTATAGAACCCTGATATTACATTAGGTTTTTAAAGGGCCCATGTCATGGAAAATCTACTTTTCTGTGCAATGAAAGAATGCAATGTAGCATGTAAATGCTTCTAATATTTTAAAACCTACCATTCAACCCCAAGGTACAAAAACAGCAATTTTAAATTTACTGTATTTGTGATGTCATATTTGTGATGTTAGCCCTGGCCATTCACACTGATGTTATTAAGAGTGTTTTAGTCCTGACTGTTTTTTTAATTAGACACAGTACACAACAGCAAATCAGAACAAGGTCATTGGCATGTATCAGTCTTCAAGGCACTGTTACAAACTCCGCTCACACCCTCTCACAGTCATGTAATTGTAACAAATAGAAAGAAGTTTGAACATGGTCTGAGGCTACAGTCTGGGACTTGTCAAGTTACCATGCCTTGATTAACTGCCCCCTGTTTTATCTCTCTCTCCTGGCCTATCTCTCTCCTTCTCTGATTTGTCTCAAGTTGAGCAAGAGAGGCAGATCCCAGCTCCTTGGCATTTTGAGGCCCACCACAGAAAACAGAAGTTAATAGGATACCGATAAATTCAGCAGGTCCGCTTTGGGCTAGTGTATGCTTTCACTCTGCTGATTGCCTCTCGACCTTAACACTCCAAGCTCGATCACAAAGGGGGCTTCTGTTTCTTTGCTATAAGTCCGTAAGCCGTGAGGTAACAGGAACTCCCTGGTTGAGAGGCTGACCGAGTGGTCACTCTGGTCCTCAGGTTGCAGGTGGGTCAGGAATTAAAAAGAGATCAAACCAGCATGCTCTGAAAGGTGAGGGCCCTGATGACATCTTGGAGACAAGACCGGGTGTTTCGCAATGGAGGCTTTTCCCTGTGGCACCCAAATCGCATTTGACAGACTGAAGTGAAATTCCTTTCTTTATTGACTCAATGGAGCCATATGTCTCAAGAAAAAATTAACATGCCATAAATTAGTCCAATCTTTCTTGAAAAAGAAAAAGCCGATTATATAGACTGGGTTATATGATTGAATGTGATTTGGGCTGCAGGATTTGGACAATTGTGATTATATGGGTACATACTGTGACTGCAAGAGAATTGCTTGCATTAGTTTAACTAAAATGACTTTTAAAACAACATAAATATCTTCAGTTCATCAAGAAACTCTGGGACTGTGATTGATCAAGCTGCTCACAGTGAAACCACTGTCATTGGTTAGAGGGTTCATTTGCATATTGCAACCTTGTTCAGTATTGGCCAGTGCTGTGATGATGATAAACTACAATGATACATTGACGAACAAGCAATATATTGTGCAGCCCTAGTATACTTACAAAGAATCAACAGCACTTATCTTCAAAATTATTCAGAATCACTTCGAGGTGCACCTGAAACCTCACTATAGTCGTTTATTAAAATAAACCTAGCAAGGAACTGATATTCATCCGTGGTAACCTTTGGCAATTGGCGTGCTGCTGGTAAGCCTTCGTTTTGGCTGTCATTAAACAGCTGGAAATGACTAGGGCCTTTCAGGCTGCCTCAGCCATGATTGGGAGCAACCCCCAGTAACCCAACACAGCAGCCAATTAAAGATAATTTAAGACTTAAGCAATTTGGACAGATTTCTGGAAATTACCGGAGAGGTCTTGTTGCCGTTGCCTTGCATGTCCGGGTGGGGTTGAGGGTAGAGGGTTAGTAGTCTGAGAGACTGCTATTTTGACAGCTTTCAGCAACAAAGGATCAGATGGGACAGACACTATGATCCCCCTACCCCAAACACATTGACTGTGGAACTGTGGGTCAGGCGGTCGTATGTCTGTGCGAAAAAAGAAGGAAAAGCCAACTAGTAGCACCTGTCCCATACCCTCTGCCCCAATCACCTCTACATAAACACTGTGCATGACCTGCAACATGCACACGCATAAGACAGCATTTCACTAGGTGGTCGGACGTCCCTGACTACAAAGACTTATGACTGGGACAAAAGAGGGCAAACAGAGTTTGACAGGAGCTCTTGGAGCTGCAGTTGGCAAGTGGAATCGATATTACTTTTGGCATGTTACAAAGATACATTGACCCAAGGCCACAACAGTGGTATCTCCAGCGTGAAGCACATGGTGCTAAATGACGTGACCTCAATGCAATGAATCATGACGTGAGAATGAAATCAGTCTATAGTTATTAAAAACATCAGTGCTGTTGCATATCCATTCTGCTCGGAGGGCTCGTTAGCATGAGCTCTGATACTTTTCTACCTCTTCTATCTTGCAGTACTCTTTTGTTCTTCTATCTCCTTTTCTCTCTCTCTCTCTCTCTCTCTCTCTCTCTCTCTCTCTCTCTCATTTTCCAGTCCCTGTTACAGGTGTTTGCTTAAGGCTGATCTCAAAACTGAGTGGACAGGAAGTAGGCCAGACTGTGGTGACTTGAAGCTTTGCCGAGCTTCTCTCTCTACTAAGTGTAAGGAAGCAGGACTGACATCATAGCTGTCGGAAAAGCTGCCAAAGCACACAACAGTTGGGAGATGCCCCTTTGCTAAAAACTTCTGCATTTGAACAGGACAGAACTGCCGGATTATAGGGCAAAGATCTTCCAGGCAAAGATACTGTGAGAAGAATGGCTTTAATCAATATTTGAACTGCAAGTAAAGCTAATCCTCTTAGTTGTACAAGGTACAAAACAAAAAGAGCACAATTGAGGTGTGGCAGCACCTTGGAATAGATGCTAAGGCTTTTTTTTTGCGGTTATGAAAAACATGTGTCTGAGTAGCTCATCAAATCTGAGTTTTCTTAAGCTGTTTCAACTTCCTGGAAAAGAAAATGAATCATTCTTGAATCATTTACCTATGCTTTGAAGAGGTTTAAATGCAAACTGTCCCATTGCTATAGTGTTCTCCACTTGACTGTCCAGATGTTTCCAGACATATTAGCTTTATTCAAATGGATGATAGTGAAGACCAGCATGCCTTAAGTTACATAATGCTAACTAGCAGCAACTAGCCTTCAGTCAATATTAGCAGTGTTAGAATGTTGTGTGAAGTACCCCTTAAACAACAGCTGCATGGTTCCCTTGTTAGCCACTTCTAGGGTCCTGTGTAGTGTCAAGGAGTTCCTACCCATAGATCCATCCAATCATGTTCCCTACACAGCCTATGGCTAAACATGTGTGTGGTCCTTTATGCTATGCCCCCACATTGTCCAGCTCTTAGGGCCAATCCCCAGATTCAGTTATTACCAGCTCTGGCCCGTAAGGGCTTGGGATAAACAGCCCAGGAGATATAGGGAAATCAGTGGGCTAGTTGTAGCTGTCTTCCAGGAGAAGGTTCCTTGGCAAGACCCAGAGCACCCAACCTGTCATTGCAATGCAAGAGAGTAATCTGTCTCCACACAGCGTGCCGGCTGCATAATGCACACGCAGTCACGCCCACGCACATGCACCATCTCATTTTTATTCAGTTAGCTCCACATGTGAATATGGGAAAGAGACATTTTACATTTTAATTGGTCAATGAATTAATAATTTAATAAATTAAAACAAATAAAGCACCACTGGGAATATACATTATTATGGCATGCTGATCATGTTCTTAAATTGTTAATTGAGATCAGCTGGAAAATTATATTGTACTTCAGTGATCTAAAACCATTCATAATGCAAAGGAAATAAAAAATAAGTCACACTTCATAATTCATCTGAAATGGCCGGTTTCACATATCCTGGGGCCATGCAGTGCAGGCCTGACTCGTAAAAAGGCATCTAAAATTAGGACAGCGGGGGACACTGCAGTGGCCAGAGCAGCCCACTAACCTCTGACCTAACCAAAAAGAGCCTCTTGGACCACAGCTGGGAGCTTCCCCTCTACTCTGTTCTCAGGTCAGGGGGAGGGGGACCATAGCCGTCACGCTCTCCTCATTAGGAGACACACAATGGCACTGTTTGCATGTGACAGTATAGTTAAATGTGTAAATGAGCTGCGAGTTCTTTACATGCCATTCATTAAGTGCAAATAAACAATTGATTTTGACTTGCCATTGATACCCAAGTGTGACAGAGTTGGAATCACTAATGTTCCACTGAATTCAGCTTTGCTTCTTACCCCTTTTGCTAGTTAGTTAAAAATCTATTAATTATCATATTTCTATGGAAAAACAACCCCTCCTTTGGAACATAAAAAATGTCGGCGAGTCGTCTAATTGATGCTTGGTGATCAACATCCAGATGCTACATGCTACAAGTCTCCCTTAGGAGGAAAGTGAGGAGGTGTTTAATTATCGACTACTGTGCAACTCGCATAGCCCATCTTTAGCCCAGTTAGCGCTACAAGACTTTAGCACAACTTTACTCAATTAGTACTAGTCCTCACCTGGAAAATGGCAAAGATCCTCAAGACATTCATAAGGACACCATGCTAAACAAAAGGCTAGTTACGTGCATGAAATGACGTGACGTCTAACTGTGGCAAAAAGGGTTAAAGCTGTAAAAACCTGGGATTGGCACAGTGTCCCTGGCTGCTGGAGCTTTCATCTATGTCATACAATCATGTGCCAGCCAACAAGGCCAAGAGAACAAAACTTTTGCTTTTGGGCTTCCAGCAGAAATTATATTAACAATGACAAATGGACGAGATGACAGATTACAGTATATATATGCAACAAATTTCTCTGTATACATCACAACATGTCTCCGGATATTGTTTCACAAACCGTCTGGAAAGGATTCAGTGATAATCAGCACTCATGCCATTTTGTAATGGGATTGGAATAGAGCTTTGGTCCAAAAAATAGCCTCGATATGCCTTGTGCAATGTGGTAACAATTACTTTGTGGCGAGCCCCAATTTGTTGGCAGGTCTTTCCTTTTGCAGTCTGTGTGCTTGTGTATGAATGTGCAAAGAGTTTATGTATACCTGTCTGACATCGACATTTGCAGTAATCTAATGGAGGATAATTATTTTATTTGACAATAAAAATTATCTGCAAAGTGACTCCGCATTCTATTTAAAGCCTAGTCCTACAGTAGCACATGATTTTTGCCTTAGGCCGAACATCCTGGAGCAACTCCTTGTATGCTAAATCATGCTTAATAGTGTATGTTAATTCCTAACACAACTCCAGACAACTACATTCATGTGTCAGTTTGACCAGTCTAGATGTATGGGAAGCATTCCTTTTTCACGACTAGGACAAAAAGTTTTAAGGGTGCTAGATATGAAGCTATTTATATATTCATAAACAAAGTGAACATTAAAGTGTACTTCAGGTTAAGTTCTACAGCTGTTTCCCTACAAGATGTTCAGCAGATGCCCAGCTTGTTTAAGATCAAAAAGAGGGAAAGGAAGATGAGGAAAATCAGCTCAATTTAATTTTGCTCCTGCAATATTGTTTCCCATGTTCCTGTAAAGAGGGCAAGCAGGCATATAATTGTGGGGAGCGGAGCACATATGAAACATCAAAACCAGGCTTTTGTGAAGAGGCAAATGAAGGAGATGATTGATGGGGTGTAGGGGTGCCCTGCAGAGACCATTTCACTAACAATGAGAGGGAAAAAGCGAGAGAGACAGAAAGAGAGAGGGATATTGAGGGACAGTCAATAAGGGGCCATGGTGAATGAAAACAGGGGCCGCTCTGCGAATATAGCGCCAGCTTACAGCCCCCACGAGGGAAGAGTTAAAATCCCATAAAATAAAGTTCACTAACGCATAAAGCCCTAATAAGTATCCCTTTCAGCGTTTTACAGGACGTGGAAACTTTACGAGAGTCCACTACAGCACAGTCAACTCCCCATTCACATGAAGATGCTCCAGGCTTATTCAAGTCTGTGAGTTCAGCATTGGATTTTAGGGTTTAGTACAGTAGGGATGTTAGCAAGTACAACACCCACAGAAGTAGGAGTTTAAATAGACTATAGTGAGGATTAACCGTTACCGTAGAGTAGTGGTCATCACCCCCTCCTAATGCAGATTTAATCTTTTTTGCAGAGTGTTGTAACATGATGGCTCACCTCCAGTTTATGCTTATGCATCTGATCCAGCCAGTAAGGGTTTGCTGAAGTTCATTAGCTGGAGCAGGTGGCAGATTGTGGATGGAACTGGAATGTGCAGGAAAATAGTTCTTAAGGACCATCGTTAGGGACAACTGTCTGTAGGCTGTTTTTGAGCTAGATGGGGCACGAGAACACGTTTGATCACCGATAAACAATCGCGACCCGTAATGACAACAATGACAAGTCACTGACGAGTGGCCGACTAGCGTGCCAAATAACTGGGCCAATTGCTAGCCAACCAATGAGAACACAGTTAAAACATTGTTTTGTCGACTAGACCCCCTGTCTGTGCTTTTTTTTCACTCGGCGCAGCTGTCTGACTTGTGATTGGGAATCGTGAGGTTGTGTAGTGTGAACAGTACAGTGATCCGAATACTTTGTGTAGTGTGAACAAGGCATAAGAAACATTATATCTGTGTTAGCTGAAAGTACTGAGCATATACTGGGGCAAAGTGTCTATTAGAAACATGACAGCTAAGGCTTATGCCTCATAAAAGCTAAAGATGCTGAAATACTACTGAAATATGATGCCTCTAGTAGCAAATGTAACGGTTCCATGGTCATGTCATGGTTTTACTCTTTTTAGTTCAATTAAGCATGCAGGCACACACCCGTGCACGTACAAGCACACCTGTTGCTTATAAAACTCACAAATAATTATTAAACCATGGGGACAAGGCAAATTGCACAAATTAACCTCCATTCACATCAAAGTAGCTCACAATCTTCCATTAAGGACAAATTTACTGTAGGAGGTTACAGCTAACCTGCACTGTGCATTTTCCCAGAGAGTGTCTTACGTCAGCAAAAATGTCAGGCAGCAAGTCTGAAAATCAAAACAGCCTAATCAAGAACAGGCCTCGTTTCAACTTTGACCCTGTTTACTGGCACGCCAAAATGCGAAGGCGGTCCACTTTGTCCAGGGCATTTAATAATGCACCTCAACAAATTGACATGAAGTGGCTGCTAGCAGAGTAAGGGAGGAGGAAATTAGCTACTGGGGCCTGGTTTCTGTTGTTCATAAATGACTCTGATTGGGTGGGACTGAGAGGTGGGGGAAAATGGGTGGAGTCAGAGAACAATGTGTCAAATCAGACATGGAAATCAAGAGCCATGGGCCCTGTTTTTCATCTTCGTTTTGAAAGGCCAGGAGTACATATCAGCAGCAACACCTTGTTTTTTACATTGAGCGTAGGTAAATAAAACACTATTAAGAAATGCTTTTTGTCACAGTTACATAAAAATCTCAAGTTATGAAAATGCCAACTGTCATTTACCTTGTTAGAACACTTCATGATGAATGGAACAATGGAAATTAGTTCTTCCACATTTATAACATTAAAAATTATTTTCTCTATCTTCTATAAACTTACCATTTTTCGAAGTATGAGGTTTTGTTATGACAGCCACAACATGGTCTCTTTGGTTCTGGTTTCCCCTGGAGAGCTTAGATGGTATGGTCTTGCCTAATAAAAGTTTCATCCTCGTCTACCAAAGAGAGAGACTGAGCATCAGCAGCATGGATAACCCTTGCCAGCATTTGAGCAATAGAGTCTGTTCTCAACTAGCCTTCTTCTACATTTGTTTTCTATGTTTCTTGTCAACGCTGTCCTCCACCAGCCTCTGTTGAGCCTGACCCCACAACACCGACGCATCAATAACTCTCCATCACAACAACGGCACCACCAGACACCCCATAGCCAAACAGTCATTACCGAAACATGTGGTATTCGTTTACTGTTAGTGTATTCTTTTCATAGGCAATCCCACAAAGCTCACATAGGACAGAAAATAATTGGGGAGACAACTGTGAAACGCTGATCAGTTGCTTTGCATTATGGGAACCACATGACAGAGGCCTGAAGCACTGGGTCGACAGCGGGCCGGACCGTCAGAGAGCTAATGTTATGGAGTGGGGTGTTCTTTAAGGATGCCAGGGATTTTGAGGAGCAGAATTCACCAATGGAGGAGGTGGAGTAGGGAGGAAGGGATAGACTGTTTGATTTTGATTTGTGGAGGGAGATTTTGCAGTAATGTGAAATGGGATTTGTTCCAGTGGGACTTGCTTTGTGGTAGAAATGCAGGGAGGTAAGGAGGGATGAGTAATCATAAGCTGGCCAATGCTGCCGTCGCTGGTTCCTGACATTGGTGTTGCTGGCCTTTGGCCCAGTCAAAGCATTTGGACCACTCTCATCAGTGTTTTGCCTGAAGAACATATTCTGCTTGCTGAATAACCACACCAACCTGCATCAGTACTGAATGCGCTAGCACCAGCATACATCTTTGCATTTTTCACCTACAAAGCTTCTGTTCAAAAATCACTGTAAATGTGGTCAAATGCAGGTTTTTAAAAGGATGGTTTTACTAAAAAAAAAAACACTAAACAATGCCATCAAGGCCCAGTTTTTTTTTTACTTTCTGCACCCCTTGTTTAGCTTGCAGAACGTTGATGCATGCAGCACAGTTCTGGTAGTGAAGAAAGAAGGTCACAATTGCATATATATGCATCTGATTATGCCACAAATTTGTGATAAAGCCAACTTGAGTGTATTGTACTGTGATGAATATATTGGTGTCAGGAAATAACCATCTAAGTACAATATACATATACACACCCTCAGTGACTTAGTTTAAGAACTGTGCATCGAACCATATATAACATATGAAGTAAATCCTACCAGTTAGCATGCTCTCTAGCAATTCTAGTAGCTGTAGAGAGTTTTTCACAATAGTGCTACATAGCATTGGCAATGCTTCCTACTGAGGCTAAGCTATGTATGGTGAAATAATTTGCTTTAGACTTATGCAGGGTGTCAGGTCAGTGGGGGGTTGACCAGTGACTGGCACTCATTGGTTCTGATTTAATTTAGGGAGAGGCTGATGCAGGGGTAGGTGTTGAAGGAGAACGACAGCAGTCCTGAGAAGACACTTTTAGGGGTTTAGTTATAATATGCCTTATCAGATCTGGACTGCTTTCAAGAAAACAAAGTATTTGACTAAGAACCTTATACTTCCTGCTGTACACAGCTGAGATTGTTTTTAATTATACTGTTCTTTCCACTTTTGTTTATTTTTCTGTGACAGAGCAATACTGATGTATTTGAATGTAACTGTCAACAGCATTAACATATTATTATATTAAATATTGATTTTCTTGATCAGGATCAAGCTAAATACAACCTAATTTTCCCATCATCTCTACTAAGAGTATAACTGTAAGGTCAGTGTCTTTCAAATGCATGAGTACATGTGTGAGAGTTTGTTTAAGTCAGCATGTCCTGTTGCAATCGGATCATGAGCCAAATTCATAATTTCACATGACATCATTCCATAAGCCCAGATGAAGTAAGGAGTGGGCAGTGGGGCAGTAGAGGTGTGCCACAACAGGGCGAGGTCATATGTTTTAGCACCCAATGAGCCAGTGGCCCCTTCTGGGTGTGTAAAATCCAGGTCTTGCCACAGAGTAAAGCAAAGCCCAGAAAATCCCCAATCTTCCCAAGCCATAGTAATGGTGCAAAGCTAGGCCTCTTTTATCATCTTTACACTACAAATCACAAAGGATGAGAAAGTAAAAAAAGAGCATTTCAGTACAGTGCTTTTGAGAGGTAGTAAATAAACATTGTTGGTGTTTAAGGGGTTTGGGTTTTGAAAAAGTTTTTACTGCAATACTTCTGTAATACTTTATTGCTTAAAAAAATAAACAATAACAATATTATTATTATTATTATTATTATTATTATTATTATAGTGAAAGTAACACACAGAGCACTGTAAACTCTAAGCCACTAAGTCTTCATACTATTCAACTCTCCTTTACAGCAATGAAGAAAATAGAATTCTGCTGCTGATGCAATTTCATCAGTATATTCATCTGCCCTATTTTTCACTATTCTATTCTATTGGGTCATTAAGTGGTTAAAAAAATTTTCCATTTCTCATCTTAATGTTTTAAACCTATATAAATGACAGGCTCTGCAGTAGAGAAAAGCTCCTGAAGAATTTAAGTCAAATTAAATGCTGTAAAGGTTAAGAACCATTTATTTTTGCATGACAGGGAAGACAGATATTTCTTCTTTCTGATAATTAAAGCAATTGAAGGCAGATTTTGTTTGCACCTCTGATATAGAGTTACCTGTTTTCATGCGTGACTGTTAAATTTATTCGGAGAGAGAGAGAGAGAGCAAGAGAGAGAGAGATATCTTGGAAAATAGAGTCGATTTTCAGTCATGATAAAAATCTGCTGGCGCCTGTAGAGGAGGTGCCTTTATATCTCCTGTGACGGGGCTGACACAGAGAAGCTCACAGACACATACAGCACACGTCAGGGAAAGTACAAGTGAGCACACATAAAGCATGCGTCAGAGAACGACATCTAGACTTCATCTGGGTAATTTTCTATGAACAAAATTATAACAGAAAGACTAAAGATATATATAAATATATTTATTTTCCAGAAATGGAAAAGGGGTTTGTACATTACTTAATTCACAATTCAAATACTACTACATTCAGTAGACAGTATGAGACAGTACTTTAAAATACAGATAGTTAAAACTGGTCAAGCCAGCACTGTACCTAAAAATTAGACAGTGCAAGATTATTGCTTTATCTGTCATTTGTCATCCCTGTCAGAATATAGTCTTGTATCTCCATTTATTTTATTTATTTATTTTTTTTACAACAACAACTGGTCTTTAAATTGAGGGAAAATGTAATAATAAATAGACTAGAAGCACTGAAAAAGCTTAAAAAACTTCTTACATTAATGTCTATTACATGTTTTAAATTATTTTTTCACACCTTTTTCTACTATACTTTCCATTTTGGAAAAATGAAGATTTGTTCCCACAGCGACAATATAAAACATTCTGTTTTAGGAATTTTGGCCTTGAGAATTTTTTGAAAGGCTATTTCAGTGTCTTTTTGGCATAACACAGCTTAATACGTCACACAAAGCCTCTGAAGCTGATTACCTTAGCCTTTGCAACCCACCAGGCTTTGGCTTTCATATAAACACTGTTCTCTGGCTCTTGCTTCTATATAAGGAACTGAAAGAATTTAGCAGTTTGAAAGATTATTACACATTACTTTCCCTGAGAAATGAAAACAGACAAGAAAAATTATAAAAGTGGAGCAGCGTGTCTTGATTTTCAGTTTGCTAGAGTAGCAAAACGTAATATGCAATTATGGTCTAAATATTATAATATAACGCAGTTCTCTCCTACTTTATCAATATGCTAAATTATTATGCCAATAATCAGTAGACAGGACACATAGAGATTTAAGGAAAAAAAGGTGAATCTTTCAAATGAATGCTGATTTCACAAACAGGTCATGTTGAATCAATGGCAAATGTGTGAGCTGGAGGCTCGCAGAAAAGCCTGAATAGAAGTCATCATCACCATCACCACCACCATGATCACAGTCATCAGCATCATCATGCTCCCACTGCCATGTATCTCCTCCCCACTGTTGATGTTTCTTCTCAATTTCACATTAAACTGGGTCTTCATGCCTCAGAGTCATTTAAATGCACCCAACCCCACCACCCCTTTGACACTAACCATGTGAGTGAGAAATTCCTCAGAAAAGTTCTCTTCCTTCCCGTTCAAAGTGAGGCTCAAATGAGAACCCCTGAGACACTGACCCAGGCTGCCTACCCTTTCTGACGCCAGTGCGAGGAGGCTTTTTTTTTCTCTAAATCAACACACCTGGAAGATACTACAGTCCATTAGCCCAGTGTTGCTAATTAAGCTCATTTTAGTCATTTTTAACTTGTTAAAAAATGCAGTGCAATATTTTTGGGAACAGCAGGATAGGCTAGTATAATTGTGTAGTATAGCTATGACAAGACTTCTTGAATCTCCATTTCAGGAATGGTGCAAGATGTTAGTAAATACAGAAGGAACCTCAAGTGCATGACAGAGCTGTAAAGTACACTATATGTTTTTCTTTCTTTTTTTTTTACAGTTTGTTTTCACAATGTTGTGTGCAACATTGCTGTTTCTGAGAACAAATCATCTCATGTTCTATACCATGGGTCCCCAAATCTGGTCCTGGAGGGCCTCTGTCTGCCACAGTTTGGTAATTCCCCTCCCAGACACCCTCACTAAACCTGGCAATTGACAGGTAAAATGAACCAGGTGTGTCTGCACATGGAAATGTCCAAACTATGGTGGATACCAGCCCTTCTATGCACCCTGTGCAGCTGCCTTTGTACAGAATGGCCCAGAGGCCCAGAGTAGAAAAAGTATTTAGCCACAACTGAATAGAGTTGTCATTTTTCTTCAAAGTTTATGGAAAATACCTTGAGAATATTGGATTGTGAACTTAGTGTCATAAATCAAATCGAATCATGAGTATACTGTGACAGCCCTACAAAAATGCAGCGAGAACAACAAAATACAAAAGAAAGGACTGAAAGCCAGTATCACACCATGCAAACATTGGGCGACAAGGAAAAACAGAAAAAAAGAAAACAGAAAAAAAGTGCAAAGGAAAAAAAACAATCAAGTGACAGATCCTCACAGAATACTTCAGCTAGGTGTGTTGAACATTCAACTGGTATACAAGCTGGTTGTCTGGGGTGGAAGTTCCATCTTAGAACATTGATCCTGAGCCAACCTGGCTTGGGTGCGATGAAGCAGACAGGAGAAGGTCATGGGAGAGCACCTCAGCAGAGATGGTGGGTAACTCAAGAGTTTTAATTACAGGTGCCCGACCTAATGGCACGATAAGATGGGTCACACAGCTTCCTGATAAGTCAAGTGAGTCATGGCACATCGTCAGCCCAGACCAAGACTTAACTGTGAGAATGGAACATGTCAAACCTATGCAAACCACCACACATACACACACACACACGCACATGCACACACACACGCACACGCACACACACACACACACACACACACACACACACACACACACACACATAAACTATACCCCCGCCCCACCAGCCAAATCCAGACACATGGCTGACTCACTGAGCAAAGTCTGCTCCAACAGTGGAAAAACCAGACAGTTGTTAATCTGGAAGCTAATATTTTTTACCTCAGGCCCAGGCCAAAAACTGTTGCTTGCTGGTGTCATCACCTAATTACACAGTGTCAAAGCTGCAGAGAGGAGGTAGTGTGACAAGACTGAATTACATCTCTTCCTTTTCAGGTCCCCTAGTCAGGCATTCAAACAAAACTCAGTCAAAACTGATCTGTCTGCTCTACACCTAAACCCCAAGCGGAACCTGGGCAGCTAGCCAAGCCAGAGGAAAGCTCATCCACGCAATCACACACACACACCCCTACACACACTTAGACCTGTGACACAGACAGGATCCTTGGCAAACCTAATAAAACTTGATTCGATTACACTCCTTTCCCTTTGCGCCAAAAGTCGCACGCGCACCATGCACATATCGAGTCTCAGGAAATCAGGGACGACAATTTCCTCCAACGCGTAACACTAGAATGCAGAAGCAGGGCGTCCCGGAGGCTTCACGGCCGCCACCACTGGGCTTCCCCAATTACAGTCATCCTGCCCCTGGTGAGAGAAGACCAATTATGCATCGAACCCATGACCACTGGAAGGGCAAAGCACACATAAAAAGGTGCTTTCAAAAAAGGTGTTTTGGTGCACTTATGGTTTTCAAAAGCAGTGTCTTCAGTGACCCTGCACATGGTCCACATTTTTGCTTTGTCCCTATTTGCTACAAGTTGGGTTTGGAGCAAAAATGTGAACCAAACTGAAGAATGGTTTAAGGACTACTGCCTTAAAGATCCTTATTTGTAAACTGGATGTGAGAGTGTAAAGAACCCTTTTAAGTTCAAAATTTCACATGATGTAAAGATTCAACACTAGTTAAAGTATTTTTTTTAACTGCACATTCAGAACAATAACTTTTTAGTGCAGGTGGAGATAAGGGTCAGGGTATATCATTGCAGTGTATGTAGAACATCTTTGACTTTGTATTACTCAATGTCTTCATACTCAAAATCAAACTCAAACTGTGCTGGGGTGATCAAACGCCAGGAAAATGGAAAAGATAGAAGGAAACAAAGATAAAAAAGGACATGTCAACCAAATTTCACCTCAGAGAGAAGAAGGACAAGTGCTCTCACGCTGGGTCTTCTGCATTTTCCTGCAATTAAATCTATGGATCAAGCTCTCAAACCTGCCTGCTTTCAGTTGATGTCTTTCAAGTGCCTAGCAATGCAAGAATGAAAAACAAATATTAGACTTCTCTGACTCCTTCACTGGACTTTTATTAAGGTTGTAAGTAGGGGCAACTCAAGAGCTTTGAACATGACCCTGAACCCATCCCTTAAAAAATAACCACTCAAAGGAACCTGACAGCAGAGAACCAAGGATGAGGCACTTTAGACAGCTTTAAAAAGCAAATTAGAAGGAGCACTATTTATCCATATACACTTGAGTTAAGTTATATAATCTGCTGTGGATTTTTTTATGTTAGTTTCCCCTTTTGTCCCTGAAATGGGATTTATAAAATGATAAACCTGGCTCTCTGCTCACAGAAATCTGATACTGTTGTAAGCCCTCTTAAATGTTCCATTGTTCATGAGGTCAACCCCCTCCCTGTTGAACTGAAAATATCTCCGAACTGAAATAATCCCATCGCCATGCTCTAATGCTAAAATCTCCCCGAATATGCAGGAAAGGGTTCAATCTTATTGGTCCCTCAACTCTTAAATGACCAAAGGGTCTCATTTGACCTAATACGATTTGCTTTCTTTAGAAACATGGGCTTGTTACGAGAGCTTCTCTTTTTATTACAGGCTGGTAGTCTGGAAAGGAGAGAAGTGGTGGGTATAGTCATGATCTCAGACAAATGGAGATCTGGTGCTGGATTAGGACTTCTCATTTTAGGGTTCAGGTGGCACATTGAAGGTAGCAGTTAAACATCATCACTCCTTCATTGAACTCTGCTCTCTGCCATCATGGCATCCATGCAAAAGAAAAGAGCCTTTCATCTAATACCCATAAGCTCTGGGTATCTATGTAACCTAGGTGTGGTTTTGTGGTAGGATGTATACAGCATGACAGGAGAAAAATACCGTAAACTAATGAAATGTAGCATCTTAATCAACATTGAACTTCTCAGTCCAGATTTCTGACTGTTTTTACCTGAAGGTAAATAGGACAGTTGGTGCAACAGTGGAATTTTTTAAGGAAGTGGATGACTTTAAGCCAAAAGGAAACAAATAGATCTGCTGTTTTTATAATGAAAATCAAGAATGAGGTATTGGTAAAGAACAATTATTTACATAAAACATGGCCTCAGGGTATAGTAAAGATGTAGAAGATGTGTAGAGTGGGGCAATTGATTGAACTATACACTGATCTGAAGCTTTATTTGGTCCATCTAGTCAAGTTTCAAGTCAAGTCAAGTTTATTTGTATAGCGCTTTTTACAACTGACATTGTCACAAAGCAGCTTTACAGAAACCGG
>JBBPDA010000030.1:2487385-2507520 GCA_037974385.1 Arnoldichthys spilopterus
CTGAGCAAAGGGTCTGAATACTTAGGACCATGTGATATTTCAGTTTTTCTTTTTTAATAAATCTGCAAAAATTTCAATTTTTTTTGGTCTGTCAATATGGGTGCTGTGTGTACATTAATGAGGGGAAAAAAGGAATTTAAATGATTTTAGAGTGAAAAATTGAAGGGGGTCTGAATACTTTCTGAACCCACTGTAACTTACTCTGACCTGTATGTAATCTATGGTGCTGTGTTAAGGTCCTGGCTTAGTATCTTAGAATTCTCACCTAGATGTCTGACTAAGGTCAGAGGTTATGTCCATGGAATCTCTGTCTCGGTCTCTCTCTCTCTCTCTCTCTCTCTCTCTCTCTCTCTCTCTCTCTCTCTCTCTCTCTCTCTCTCACTCTAGAAACAGATTGGAAAATAGATTATTATTAGATAGCATTACAGAGCCAAACTCAAATCTATACTGTTCAATCTATGGATACATTACTCCTACTTAAGCTTTCATGACAACTGACACAAACCGTTATAAATGCTTTTCATGACACTTACTAGAGGTAAATGATCAAAACTGACTTAAGCAGCCTCCATGAAAGCCTTAAAAACTGTTTACATATATGTCATGAAGCCTTACAAATACTGGCATTCAGTAATATTTTACTCATAAAAACTACTTAAGTGCATTTTTAAAGTATCTCTAGATTACATGAATATCAATTTTGGGAAACTTTTTCACTACATTTCTTTGAAGATTCTCGTTACTCATCACATTAAAGCATAGCTTTGAAGTCAGACGAGTTCGCTTTTCTAAAATGCAACAGGCCATTTGTTTTCATGACAGGAGAAAAACACAGTAAACTATTACTCTTATTCCTACACTGTCAGTCAAGTTCAAATTGCATGCTACATGAGGAACTACATCAGCACCTGACCCCACTAATGCGTTTGTGGCTGAATAGAATCAAATCCTTACAGCAATGTTTTAACATCTAGTGTTGCAGAAGAGTACAGGATGTTTCTACAGCAAAGGAGGGACAAAAGCCAACAGTAGTCGTGATTTAGGAAGACAGGTTTGGGACAGGAATTGCGCAAACTTCTTTAAGATATTATTACCTGTAGGACTGTTGCTAATAAATAGCTCTTGTTTGAACATGCCTGGTGAAATGTTATGTTTTAAATCTAAACACAAAATATAAAATGTACCATAACTTTTGCACAGGGTACATAATATTATTCTTTCCCAATGTGATAGTTTCAGCAAATAAGCCGTAATTCTGCTTTGAAGTGTTTTTTCTGTAGGGAATGTGTGTTTTTGCTTAATAAGTCAACAAATTATGTCAGTTGGCCAGAGTAGACCATAATTTGCATACAACTACATTAGTAATTAGTTATCTTAAAAGACAATGTGGCCTAAAATATGTGTAATAAATAAATAAATACATAAATAAACAAACAAATAAATAACTAAAGCAAACAAATGGCTCTGAAGGAAAGAAATTGAAGAATTTACAACACTAGCATAAATTGACAACTTATATTGTTTGAAAGCATCTTTATAGACTAAACATTAGCAGTGTCTCTGAAAAAATGGATACACAGATAACACCAAACTGCTCTGCCCAATTATGTGGGCTAGTACACTATTTGTCCTGCTGTGCTCACCTTGTCTGTAAACAACTTTATGACATGTACATAAGCTGCGTACATACAAAAGACCTAAAGACATCAAATGATGGTGCTTGAGAAGTGTGAACACAAACACTTGCAGGCCCACCTTCTGCCCAGTTACAGTGACGTTGCAGTCTGAGCGAGCAGGCAGACAGCAGACGTGATTTAGCAGTTGACTCCTACTGTTTAGGCCCCGTTTTTGACGCTGGGGCTCGAGGTAGAGCTGAGAAGTTTCCCAAGGCCTGCCGAGCCCATTCTGGGGCCTAAGCAGTGACCCACTGCACCCTGGCCCTGATGCTGCCTCGCTTGCGGGGGCTTCAGAACCAGTGTGCTCACCACAGGGCCCACCCACACAGCTGCTAACACAGTGTTAGTTTTCGCTGTTCCTGCTGGTGCTGAGAAAAAGTTTCAGATATAGCTTGCATGGCCTGTCCCAGGAAGTGGAGAGATAAGAAGCTGGAACTTACAACATTGTCAACATGCAGTACTACAGTAAGTATTCTACACCTACAATTGAAAAGGAGAGAAAAAGCACATTTTGGCCTGCAAAACTTAAAACTGCAAATATATTATTCACTTATTACATTTAGGACTTATTAATCAGTTAGTGCAAACATAATTCAGTAACTTCTATGAAATTAGTATGTTATGTGGTTGTGAGAATGAGGAAAAAAGTGGAAGGAACTGCATTTTTTTAAGAACTATCACATTTCAGCATCACTAACAATCTATTTCTCTATTTCTCTCTCTCTCGAGCTGCTCCGCTGAGATACCTGTGATCCTCTTTTATTCTGCTATCTGGACCAGCCTGACCCACCCTATCTGGTTGAAGTTTTTGCAGCTTTTAACCCACTCACTCCTGCTGAAGAGCCCATTTAAACAGCCCTATCCTCCGAAGAACTGATCTAAAGTCATTGTGGCACCTGCACAGAAGAAACTGCTGCTGCCTCTTTATACTGAGAACTATTATTATTACATTTATTTATTTATTTATTTATTTATTCTTTTTCTCCTTTTCTTTTCTCTTGTTTGTTATTAATGTCCGGTGTTGATGGGTTCCCCCTTGTGAGCCTTGGTTCCCTCCAAAGTTTCTTCCTACAGCTTAGGGAGTTTTTCCTTGCCTCTCTCAGTTGTAAAAAGTGCTATAGAAATAAACTTGACTTGACTTGATTTTGATTTTATCAGGCAGGTGCACAACATGATATGAAGTTCCCAGTCCAAGGAAATACTAAAGACTGCATTTCTGTGGTGTACTGTAACCAGAAGAATCTGTAGTTTGACTGAATTCATATATCTGTTTGCTAGCACCTTAAGAAAGACAACACATTTTTGTCTACTTTCAATGATCATCTTCGTAAAAACTTTTTAAACAAATGTTATTTTGTGCTTTATGTCACCTCTCACATTGGGAACCAAGGATCTACCCCCAACCCCCCCGCCCAAAAAAAGGTTTGACATTCTTCAGTAAAGTCAATTGTTTCACATACCAGTGGTTCTCAACCTACTCATCAGAAGCCCACAGATGCCCATGCAGTTCTTACATTTACATTTTTACATTTATTCATTTGGCTGAAGCTTTTATCCAAAGCGACTTCCAAGACACAGGAACAATCAAGCATTAGACAGGAACAATCAAGCATTAATCACAGTTCTTAAGGCTGATGTGTTGGAAGCAGGAAGAATTGGCAAAACAGCAGGTCTTGTGAGGTGTTTCTGGTAAGCAGAAGTTAGTACCTACCAAAAGTGGTCAAAGACGACTGGTGAACCAATGACAGGGCCAAGGTGCCCAAGGCTCATGGTTCTAGGTCCTTCAAAAAGGGTTCCACTACTGTAAGTCAATGAACCTTGTTGGGTACTACTTAGAACCATTTTTGCCAAGCATGTCGAAGAACCACAAAATACAAAAAAGGTATGAATGGTAATAAATTTAATAATGAAAAGATTTCATTTATTATTTTATATATATATATATACATATATTATACTTTATGAAATTTTCAATTTAATTGGTGATGTATCCCTTTCTGTCTCTCTGTGGGACAAAATAATTCTGCATTGTACAGTTAAGTTTTCACATCTAGTTGGTAATCTCCATTGCCTGCAAATTAAAGATATATTATATAATACATAGTCTTTTCTTCAGTAGATGCTACAACATTTGAGGCACCAAAAGCTGTCTCTGTGAACATATTCTAACCTCTGGCCATTAGCAAAGTCTCTTAAAATATACATGTAAAAAGAAAAAATATGTCTGTGGTTTGAAAGTTCAGGCTTCCTGTAACCAAACAAAAGACCTCCCAGTGACGACACGTGATGTCCTTATTAAGTGTTTCTGAGGGTCTCTCTGAGAGTGGCCCCTGGCCGTAATTGTCATTTGCTAACTGAGTGGTGGGGGTAGAGGGGACATGCTCTGCTGGAGTGGCTGCATGGAGTAATAGCTGGTCCAGCTGACAGGCTAATCAGCCTCTGCTTCTCATTAAAACGTAGGAGCAGGAAGCAGCCACGCGTTCAGGACCAGCTCATTCACGGCCAGCTTTTTTCACTTAGCTCTGGTTCAAACTTTTAATAGTCAGTACTCTTGATCTGATAAAACAACTAATTAAACAACATCACACCAACCAGTCTTTTCAGGAACCATAACTATTTATACCAACAAAATTTGACTGGAAAAATATTATTAAAACTATTTATTTATACGTAACTATGTATGTATATATAAGTATGTATGATTCCTTAAATCACATGGTCCTCCAGCCATTGCTACATGAACCTGTAAACCACTCATATAACAAAAGAGTTTACTTTGCCTTTTCATAATCCTGTTATTGTAAAGCACATAGACTGGTCTACTTGATACAACACTTATTTAATAATGCATCTCTGAAAATGTGGGACAATAATGAAAATTCCGGACACTCACTCGTGGTGCTGAGATGTCAGAGGTGCTGCTGGGGGCTGGCGGCTCCATCTGCAATGAATTAGATGCAACGTTTCAGGTAGCTTTGTCCAGCCCATGTGCTACCCACATTAGCCTGAAAATTACATTTCCACAACATTACTTAGTCAAATAAACAAGAGGCCTTAGTCTGTGCAGATGAGAATGAGCTGCGTCTCTGAGATGAGGCCTACACTCATCAGTGTACAAAAGAAACAACAATAACAGAAGCAGAAACAACAACAATGACTATAATGATTTATTAATGCAATAATAAATGTAATATTCTAATTAATACACAAATAATAAGAATAGCAATGCTACTAGTACCAATAACAACAATGAAGCAGCAATAGAAGTAGCACTAATAAAAAAAAGTCTTTAAAAAATTATAAATAAAAACAAAAATCTATGAATAATAATAATACCATAACTGAAGCAAAAATAATTACAATAATAACTCTATGTGTGTAGTTATTTCAAATAAGGGGTTGCATTTTTAGAATAAATAAAAATAAATAAATACAATTCATGGCTTCATATAAAAATGATATAAATTATATAAAAATTATATGCAATGCTAGTAATAATACTAATGAGCAGCAGCGGCAGCAGCAACAACAACAACTACAATAATAATAATAATAATAATAAATAGAAGAAGCAGAAAAAATTTTATTTGAGATTAAATGCAACATAGATAGAACAATAATAAAACTGAAACTTAAAATCTGGAATATACTGACTATGGAAACCTTGATATACTGAGTATTTCTGTTCTGTTCTTTTAAGGGTTTATTTGTTTGTTTGTTTCCATCTTAAGGCAGACTGAGCTCGTGTAAGACACAAGCTTTAAGATCTAGACACTTTCTGTTACAATTATGTAACTATATAACCAGTCAATAAATACACTCTACACACAGACACTTATAGTAATAATAACAATAAGAAGAAAAAGAATATAATAATAATAATAATAATAATAATAATAATAATAATAATAATAATAATAATAATAATAATAATCGTCGTCATCATCGTCGTCTTTATTATAATGACTTTGAATTATTGTAAAATGTATGAATGTTTTGATTTGATGAGAAAAGCTAACAGACACAAAATGTATTCATTTATTCGCTCTGTGAATATTCCAGGAGTGGCCGATGTGAACGTTTGTATTGTAACTATATGTGAATATTTGAAGTTCAAATAAAGCTTATTAAAACCCGAAAGTAGAAGCGGAAGTGGCGACTGTATGTGACAGACAGTGCGAGAGTAGGGGACCACAGATGGATCTTTAGTCCTGCGAAGCAGTGCGTTTGAAACTCTTGCCTCGCATTGAGCAGCAGTTCAACAGCTGGGCTATTTACAGTCTGCATCCTTCCTGGCGTGAAACATTGGTCGTGTTTACTTGCGACTGTGGCTTTTGAGAAGTTTTTCGGGTGGATTTTCGTGGCTCTTCGTGATGATCCGGAGTTTCTGAACACATGTCGCCCCCTATCGGTGGTAGAGCGTAGTGCGCCCTTTAGAACTTCAGAACTCGTGCAGGCGCGTGCCTTGGTCAGCCAGCGCACCTCAGACTTTAGAGGCCGAAAAGAATGGCGCAAAACCTTGAGGTTTCGTAAAGGCGTAATAGCAGTGAGAGGTGGTCGAGCAGTTAGACTGATCAGTGAGGTCAGTCAAACAGTAATTCCAGGTGGGAGACTGAAAGAGAGAGATAAACAGCGATGAAAAAAGAGTAAAACTACATACGTGCAGTTTTCCCACAGTGATGCGTTCAGTTACTTGTCTTTACTTAGTCAGTTCGAGAGGGAGAGAGAGAGAGAGAGAGTCATGTTCAGTCTCCGCCCCCTCGGATCCGGCTATAAAGGCCGTGAGCGTGTTGAATGCGTGAGTTGACTGTGCTTTCAGACTCAGGAGCAGTGGATTTCCCACCACTTTCGCGGTGACGCGCCTGCAGAAAAGACTTTATCGAAGCGCGTGCACGAGAAAACCTGGTTCCCCCTTTTTTTCACGGGACCTTTGAAACACTGACAGTTTGCGGGGGCGCGCTTTCGCTCATCGGTCCTGCTCTTCTCCCTGTCGTGCGCTCCGTGCACGAGGATCTTGCCCCATCCGCTGATACTTTTTTTCCACGCATGAATCTCCTCGACCCGTACGTGAAGATGACCGACGAGCGGGACAAGGGTCTCCGCGACGCACCCAGTCCGAGTGGGGAGTCCGACGACTCCGGCGCAGCCTCGCCATGTCCGTCCGCCTCTGGTTCGGACACGGAGAACACAAGGCCTGCCGAGAACCGGGACGACTTTAAGAAGGACGAGGAGGGCAAGTTCCCCGTGTGCATTCGCGACGCCGTGTCGCAGGTGCTCAAAGGCTACGACTGGACGCTTGTGCCCATGCCCGTGCGTGTAAACGGCTCGAGCAAGAACAAGCCGCACGTGAAGAGGCCCATGAACGCATTTATGGTGTGGGCGCAGGCAGCGCGGAGGAAGCTCGCAGATCAGTATCCCCATCTGCACAACGCCGAGCTCAGCAAAACCCTGGGCAAACTGTGGAGGTAACACACTCAGCACCGCACTGCTTTCCGCACTGCACAGGCTGTGGCGACTCTTGCGTAGACTAAAAACTTATGCACGGTCTTTTATTGAATTATTTTAGGCAATTGTTATTTGGGTCATTTAATTTTTTTCTTATCTTTGTTGTTCACTTCTTTCTTTCTTTCTTTCTTTCTTTCTTTCTTTCTTTCTTTCTTTCTTTCTTTCTTGTGTACTGCTAAATATTACACCATTTAGGCATGCAAGCCTTAGTGAACTAATTGCATACAGCAAAAATTAGTAATATTTTCTTGTACTATTTATTCTTAATAATAATAATAATAATAATATTGATAATAATAACAACAAAAATAATAATATCAGCTTTGTGTTTTGGGCCACCTTTACTTCTGTCTACCCGTTATATGCACTGTGTATAATTCCAATAGCAGGATAATGATGTGAACACCTGTGTCGCTCTGTCTTCTACGTAGGTTACTGAACGAAGGTGAGAAGCGTCCGTTTGTGGAGGAGGCTGAGCGCTTGAGAGTGCAGCACAAGAAGGACCATCCTGACTACAAGTACCAGCCAAGGCGAAGAAAGTCTGTGAAGAACGGGCAGACAGAGTCAGAGGAGGGCGAGCAGACCCACATCTCACCCAACGCCATCTTCAAAGCCCTGCAGCAAGCGGACTCGCCAGCCTCCAGCATGGGTGAAGTGCACTCACCCTCAGACCATTCAGGTATATACAGTACAAAAAGCTCCCTGAACTTTACTACACCTGAGGGCAAACAGTAAACGACATATATCACTTTTAATAGGGAGGATTTGGGTGTCATGGGACTTCAGGTTATATGGCACAAATACATCAGACACAGGTCCTGAATGGTGTTCTGTTTTCCACTTAAAATTATTTTTTTCCCATTTAGATAGACCTTTTAGTAAAGGACACCAAGAAGAATGAGTTGAAACTGAGTTTCTTGAAGCATTCCCTATGTCTGATCTAATGCGCCTTGTTGATATTGGAATGGCCGCCTTTGAATGTGGATCCAATTCAGAATCCGAGGGCAACAGTAAATAAAAGAAACCTGTAAATGATTAAAAGGTTACAAGCTGTGATGCAAACATACCAGTTGTCTTCACCAATGCAACATCCACATTATATAATGGCACCGTTCCCCCATGCACAGCTCATAAATCTTATCGGCACTTTCTTAATTTCATGGCCTATCTTTATTTGCACACTCATTGCGTCAAT
Source organism: Arnoldichthys spilopterus (assembly GCA_037974385.1). Classification (NCBI taxonomy): domain Eukaryota; kingdom Metazoa; phylum Chordata; class Actinopteri; order Characiformes; family Lepidarchidae; genus Arnoldichthys; species Arnoldichthys spilopterus. The sequence continues at coordinate 2,495,762 of JBBPDA010000030.1, forward strand.
AACGTAATGTGTGGTGGGCAGTTAACCCCTTAATCTCTAGATTTGTTATGTAGTTATTTTGTTATTAACTGTAATGCTTATTATCTAGCAAGTACTTTCAATGATTTCTCTTTGTACCCAGTATGCAAGGAATGTAGTGAAAGAAGCTGATGTTTCTTTATAGTTCAAGAAATTAATATTTTCTTTGCCTCTCTGCTTTCTCTTACAACAGGACAGGGTCCCCCGACGCCGCCAACGACTCCAAAAACAGACCTGCCGGGTGGCAAGCCGGACCTGAAGCGCGAGGGTCGCCCCCTGCAGGAGGGCGCCAGTCGGCAACTCAACATTGACTTCCGGGATGTTGACATTGGTGAGCTGAGCAGCGATGTCATCTCTAACATTGAGACCTTCGACGTCAATGAGTTCGACCAGTACCTGCCGCCACATGGTCACCCAGGGGTTCCATCCAATGCCCAGGCCTACTCCACTGGTTACGGCCTTACCGGCTCCACTGGCTGGATGTCAAAGCAGCAGCAGCAACAGCAGCAGCAGCAGCAGCCGCCACAACAACAGCAGCACTCCTTGACCCCGTTGACCCCGGCAGATCAAGGTCAGGCCCAGCAGCGCCCCCCGCAGATCAAGACAGAGCAGCTGAGCCCCAGCCACTACAGCGAACAAGGCCAGGGTTCACCACAGCATGTGGCCTACGGCTCCTTCAACCTGCAGCACTACAGCACCTCGTCCTATCCATCAGTTGCCCGCACCCAGTACGACTACACTGACCACCATGGCGGCTCCTACTACAGCCATGCTGCTGGCCAGGGCTCCAGCATCTACTCCACCTTCAGCTACATGAGTCCAGGTCAGAGGCCCATGTACACCCCGATCACTGACACAACCGGGGTACCGTCAGTGCCTCAGACCCACAGTCCCCAGCACTGGGAGCAACCCGTCTACACCCAGCTGTCTCGGCCTTAAAATAAATGAAAACAGTGCCAACAGCACAGACTGAACTAAATCTCCACCTTTATCCAGAGACAGACTCCTACCCAGAGGCCTTGAAGGCCCTTCCTTCCATTCCCCTGCACAAGCCAACAGAGAAAAACAAGCAGGACTTTTCTTGTGTTTTTTTTTAGTACTGATAATATCGGAAATGGCTCCCGACAGTGCCTTTTAAAAAATGCTCCGAGTTGCGATTATATTTTTCTAGTTATAATGAAAAAGAAAACTCGCTTGAAAGAGAGGAATCCTCTGTGAGGACATATTCATTATAAATATTTTAGTATGTACTGTGTATGTATTATCTCTTTTTTTCAGGTTGTTCTTTTGGGGGATTTGTACATTTATACAGAGGATACAAAAGCCGTAAAAAGAGAGGGTCCTTGTTTCTCGCCAATGTATTTTTGTAAAGATAGTGCGAAGACTAAAATGCCATCCCTAACACTTCCCTTCTCTTCCCTCTGTACATATTATCATTCTTAAGGTCTCTTAGAACAGGAGTCAAGCTGATGTGAAGTGCTTCGTGGAAATGTGCTTTCATTTCCTATGGTCAGCTAAAGCAGTGGCCTCAAAGTGAAATCTGTGTCTTAGCATAGCAGAGCTTGTCATTTTGGAAATGCTGTAACAAGTGCCGCTTATTTTTTTGCGCAGATTAAGCGCCCTGCCTTTGTGCCATTGGTGCCTGTTCAGCCAGTGTAGAAGTCCGTAGTGCCTCAACAGTCGTCACCCACCTCTCTCTCCACAGCCGAACAGCACCTTGTCTGTTCCCTGTGGGTTAAATTCTCATAACTTCAACCCCTTCAAGTCTTAACCTCTTTAATTTATTCATTAGTATTAATTTTATTTGAAAAGTAATTACTATTTTGTATTTTATCATTTTCTTCACCTCTTTATGACTAATTTGAGTTGAAAAAAAGTTTCTGTTTTTTTCTCCCCATGGAAATCACATTCTAGTTGTGGTACAAACTTTAACCATCTTGGTTTATTTATCATTTGTAAATGTTTCCATGTAATTCTTTTCCATTTAAGTTTTTGATTATCTAGTTGTGTACAGAGTTCCTATTATTGTGATAAAACTTGATCAAATTTTAAAACAAACAACTGGAAGGTTTTTTCCATTTAATTCTAACATTGAATAAATGGTTTACTGGAGGCCATGGCCACATTGTAAAGACGTTCTTCTTTATTGAATCACCAGCATACGTTTTTTTACGTTTTGTTCCTTTTTCATTATTGCGTATCGTAGATCTCATGTCAACATCCTTTAATGCAAATGAATCTTTGTAAAACATGCCATTGTCTTAAAACAAAGCTTATCTTTTGTATCATACTGTTTGCAATAAAAGTAAAAAGATACAGAAAATATATCCAATGTTGTGTGCATTTATTCAGTGAGAAACAACGTTTGCCTCCAAGCGAGAAAGTCATTACTCTTTATCTTGACACCTCAAGATATTCCCCAAGTACTAAACAACTAGCAGCAGGAACCCTGCAGAAATTTCCCAAAGTCGAGAGACTTGTGTTGAAACGATCCTTTTGTTTAAATCCTCCAGCAGCGGAGCTTTAAACAACATAATCTTAACACAGAGTCTGTCCAAGACGCATAAAAGGCCTGGTTGCTTTAAACGAGTGCTCGGAGCAGGACGTGTGATGTTTGGGTCATCTTTTTACAATAGGTTCTCAGACCATGAGCTCACAGTCCATTACTGTGCACTATTGAGATGATGAATAAGGCCTAGCTTACCCCAAGACCAAAACCCCACTGCTTAAGGAAACAAACGGACTGCAAAATGCTGTTTATTCATTACAAAGTCTCACGTAAAGGAGTCGGTGTAGCCGCGATAAATCACAGACTGTACAAACATAATCAGCACTTGGTTTGGAAAGGGTCCCTATGTTGAAATCAAAGAGTGGCGGGGTCTAGATGACTGTACACCAACCACCTCTGGCATTTCAACTTTCACTAATATTGTGGTGCTCATATTACATATTGAATTTTAGGATTGACTTACTGGCCTAGAACAGGACAATGCAGAGATGACTGCTGCTGACTGCAAGTGCAATACATTCAGTCATTATGTATAAGTGGATTACAGACATCTGTACCTACATAATGCCAAACAAACCATGCACACTGACCTTTTAGGATTGGTGGTATTGAGCGCTTGGGGGACTCGACATCTAGGGCCCTAACCTTGAAATCTGAATTCAACTCACTGCACAGGGCATGTTGTAGTAAGCCTTTTGCAGTGGGTTCAGGCCCATGTGGTATTTATGCATGTGCATGAAAAAAAATGCATACATGCGCTTGAAAATGGATCATGCAAAACACACAAATATGCAGAGATATTAGAAGTGACTCTAATTATATATTCCATGCAAACATTTTACTAAATTTCATCAAGTTTGAGCTTTGAGTTGATTTTTCTGCACCTAAATTTATACCTGAATGTGTGCTGCAAGGAGACCTTTTATTCAAATAAAATGTGATGAAAGAATATTCACCAAAAAACCCCCAAAATTGTTCAGTAAGAGAGATGGGAAATGGGGGTACTGAGGCTGTAGCACTGCCAGACAGTTTAACTAAAAGAAAGAAAAACTGAAAGAAAGACAAAAAGAGTAATAAAGATCTATATGAGCTTGACCTATTTGACCCGTGAGTCAGTATCTTTACTAACTGTTGTTAAAGCATGTACAGTCCTTGTTAGCTGTGCACTGGAGTGTGTTGGAAAGGTATAATTAGTTGGAGAGTTATTAGTCTTCAGTCTGCTGCAGTTAGCACTTAGCCATTAGAATTTGATACCATGTTTGTAGTGCTGCTTGGTGTTGTAAAGCTGTTTAAAGCTAAACAGATGATGCTAGGTTGCTGATCTGTGGCGTATGTTGGTGAACATTTGGGTGTTCACTGATGCTCATTTGTTTCACACACAAATGTGTGCCAAATACTGTTTACTGTCTCGTCTCTCTTCTTGTGCTCTGTCCAAAGTGAACCACAAAAAAGCTCTGCTAACATTATTTATACATCATTCATGTGTTTTTAGTTAAAAAAATAAGGTCAAAATTAATTTTGTTTGAATGCAAAAGTAGTTTGCATTCAATGTTTTTTGTCTTTGTATCATAGTGTTTCACATCACTTCATACTGTGATACGTGCACTGTGATACATACTGCAGACACCCCAGCTCTCAAAGGAGTTCTGGGAGTCTCCCACATATTGATAATGCTTCACAAAATATCTTGGAAATTGACATTGACAGTGAGCGAGTGAGAGAGTGAGGGAGAGTGTAGCTAAGTAAACTACCCAAGTTTTCTATGGGGGTGCGTTCTAGAGTCTAAAATTCTCTTTTCAATTGGCCAGAGTGGGTGAATGGCCATAAAAGACACACTGAGGTGAGCAGGTGGTATTGGTTCATTAGTATAGAAAAAGACTAAACTAGCTGGCTAGATGCTAAGGAGCCACTCAGTCTCAACCTACATGATGAGGCCAAGCTTACTGTGACTTGCTAAAAGTTGTAATAGAATGCAAAAAATCTCAGTGAGTTAAATAATGTAATATAATGTCATATGATACAACAGAATGTAATGAAATATATATGCATGATGTGTCATGTCTGGTCTGGAGGTGACAGGTCCACATGCCTGGTGTTTTTGTTTATGTCTTAGCCCCGCCTATGTCTCCACCCATTGCACCTGATCCTTGTTTACTGTCTCCTCCCTGGTCTATTGTTCCATGCCTTCTCTCCCTATATAGTCTCTTGTGTTTGGTTTAGTCCTGGTCGGTTATCTGTTGTACCTCTCTAAGTTTTTCAACTTAGAACTTGCAATTACATCCTACAAAACCCAAAACGTTACATGATGTATTACAATATATATAATATATAATGTATCAGTGGGCAGTGGTGGCCTATAGGTCAGGAACTTTCAAGTTCCAGCCCAGGTACCATTAAGGTAGCCTTAAACAAGGTACCGTCCTACTGGATGAGCAATACAGAGGTCATATTTTGTTGTGGTGCACTTTATGTGATATGCTGTGTTCACAATGACAAATTTCCACTTGATTTAACATGTGCATAATAATAGTGTTCATATTAACAAATAGGTGTTTGTGTGTGTGTGTGAATGGTTGTCTGTCTATGGGTTGGCCTCCTGTCCTGAGTATACCCTGCCTTGGGCCTGTAGTCAGCTGGGATTGGCACCAGTGTCCCCGTGACCAGAAATGGAAGAAGTGGTTTCGAAAATGGATGGCTGGATGGATGTGATAAAAAATTTTATCTTTGTGATCGTGCACCCTTGTATTTCAAGGTTGTGGGGTTGTTGCAGTACTGCCTCACTGAAATGAGTTTTTGCAGGGTGTCTGATATTGTCAATACCCATCCCTAATTGCATACACACCAAGACATATTTTGCACATTGCCTGAACTCATACATACAGTATTACTTGCCCAAATAACATAATAGAGAAAGTGAGAGAGAGAGAGAATGTAGCTATATATTTGCTTCCAAATTATTAAGCAATATTTGACTTCACAATAGAAACAATTAGCACATATTAAACTGTAAAAACTGATTTGATAGATTTGATCTTGCTAGTCTTTGGCATTATCTGTCTAGGGGGAAAGGGACAAATATTATGTAGAGTGGGACGCATCTGAAAAAGCCATCAGCACATATTTTGGAAGAACTAAGACTCAGAGGCACTCTGTGCTATGCCCACGAACAGCTGCTGTGGTAGCTCTCTCATCATATACTTCTCAGTAAAAGGAGTGAAAAAAAACCTGCTCTGTACTTGACTATGCAAGTCCACAGTACCAATGACTAAATACCTCATTGGTGATGTAATTAAGAGGCACACCTCATGACATCATGTGGTAGAACAGGAAACTAAATCAAAACATAACATGTTACAACAAAAACTATGCTCAGCCGAAAACGTGATGATGTAGAGTGACTGAGCTAGTTTAGATTAGCAAGCTGATCTACTTAGATAAAGTGTACACTCATAAGGAGCACAAAAAAGTGCCAAAAAGGGTTATTGAGCAACAGAAAAACCATTTTAGCTCAAAACACTAGAACACGAATGAAACCTAACATGAGCATATAGATATAGTATAGATATACTTTATACATAAAGAGAAACATTTCCCTTGAGGGATTATTACATTTATTTTTATTGTGTGGCACTCACACACTGAACAGTGAGCAGTGAATACACTAGGCCCAGGAGCAGTGGGATGCACATCTATGGCACCTTAAGCTAAAGAGTTAGGTGCCTTGCCCAAGGGCACTTCGGGAATGGGAAAGTTCTGCTTACTCACTCACACCGTCCTACATTTTCTCAGACAGTCCAACAGATTGAACCGTCGGCCCTCCAATCACAAGCCCTCTTCTACAACCAATAGGCCATGGCTGCCCCACCCAAAAGCAGTGAGCACAAACACTCAGAGCAATGGCCAACCACAGTTGCAGTGCCCAGGGAGCAGTTGGGAGTTAAATGCCTTGCTCAAGGGCACTTCAGCCATGGGTGTTCCTGCTGGTCCTGGGAACTGACCCAGTGACACATCAGTCACATATTTACTTCTCTAACCTTTAGGCCATGGCTGCCCCAAAAACTACAAAAAGATTATCATTGGATAACACTAAGACTAAAGAACATATAGACTATAAAACCTAGATAAGCCAAGTAAGTTAGAGTTAGATAAGTTTCACTGATGAAAATGTTATTTAATAAAGATAACAAACATTTAAGCTAACTAGGCAAAAACAAATTGGGGACCAAGCATGACAGATGCAGCCACATCAGAGCTGACAGGCAAACACAGGGGTATAAATACACTATACAAGATGGCAGACACATGGGAGGGGGAGGAGCACAGGCACTAGACACAGCCGATAAGATTTACAATCAGGGCAGGGCTCAGGGAGGGCTACAGAGCACATGGAACACAAACATACATATGACCACATGGCTATACAAACAGACAGGAAAATGGCCAATATTTTAAGTAAAGAAACAGGCCTGTATCACGGGCCTAACCTGATAGGTTCTTTTATTGCACTGGATAAGTTCCCCATTTTCCCCTTAAAAAGTATTCAATTAAAAATATTGTAATATTTCTAAAAGTTTAGCTAATGCCACCTAATAGTGGGTAATATGACTAGATTGAATTATTATTGATAAAAATTATACCACATTGTGTCACAACACAATACTATCAACAGCATGTTTCATTACAGAGACAACATCATTGCTATTTTTAAACTGGTGTAGTCAAGTCAAGTCAAGTTTATTTATATAGCGCTTTTTACAACTGACATTGTCACTATGAACTCATTGTACAATGCACAATAAAACTCATTGTATTCATAGTTTTGCTAGTATTATATATTTCCAGAATATTTTACAATTTAGCATACCTAAATATTGAAATACATATTGGGAAAACTTTTCAAGTATTATAACCTATATTGCCCACCCCTACCTCCAACCACTCTTAGATATCTTAAATTCTATATTTTTTAAAAATGCTCATTCCCACACAGCTGTTGTAATATGGTGGCTTACTGTATGTACAAGCAAAAACATAATTAACTAATTAGTGTACAATGTGGCTTTAGCTTTGCCAGCATCATACTTACCAAACATTGTGAAAGGATGGCCCCTTAAACAGTGGGAGAGGCCTGATGAATGTTCCTGCGAGGAATCGGAAACTAAACCAAATTTTTCTTTGCTGTCAGACAGGCCTCTCTGTGGGCACGTTTCCCAGGGGGACTCCATTATTATTCCACACAGACATCGACCCCTCCAGACCCTATGGGTGGTCTTTTTTAAGGCCCAACAAGAAATAGGGAAAGAGCAAAGCAAAATCTGGCCGAATCACCCTTGGAGACTGGGTGACAATAGACACAAACAAAACAAAAGTAAAACGAGGCCAATTGGGAGAAAAAGGATCGAGGAGCAAAACGCAACCAAGCTGGAACATCACCGCCCACCTTTACATGTGTGTGTGTGGAATTGTTTCAGGAGTGAGGAGCTCAAAAAATCCTATACAAAAGGTATATAAATATTGACCCTTGAACAACTGATAGACCTGCAACTGTAAAACTGAATTTCCATTAGCCACAGAAAATGAGCCATGGGGCTAAATCAGTGCAGGTATAAGGCAACATGAACCTCCATAGGCTAGCAGCCTGCTTATCATTACCATGTTATTGTTAATGAAGTTACACAAAAGAGGTTATAATCAGTTATATATGAATCCTATTTTCATCTTATAGCAACAGTCCACTTTTAAAGTGCAGTTATTTGTGATATACTTTATTACTTCCTGGAACAAAGCAGGAAAATCTATGAATCAAATAATGAATGAAAGCCCATAGTGATTCGAATGGTACATACGTAGCTAACTACAAGCTTATATTCACTGTTTAAAAACATGCATGGAAGAGCATCTGTAAAAATGTTTTTTCAAAACATTATTTACTAACAGGTTCTTGAGGGAACCCAACATGATGCAGAGAAGTATTTAGGGCCCCTATCAAGTGTACTTGTACTTTGATGTTGTTTTCAAGTTGATGTACTTTTTATGTTTAAACTGGTTCATGGTTGCTTTATTTACTAAGCAAATTATTACAGTTTTTGTTAAATACTTGAGAAGTAATTAACACTGCTAGTGTAGTTTGTTGGGATGCTCAACACTTGACTCATAAAAAGTGTTTTAGTATTGCACAGTACTAGTACAGCACACTACCTGTACATTTTGTACAGTAACACTTGTAAAATACAATAAGATACAATAAGTGCATAATGCAAAAGCACATTTATTTTAAATCTAGTCAATATATCTACACCTTTGATCAGGGGGTCTAATTATATGATTTTATCTGGTGATGTGCACACAATTTAGCTTTTTTCAGCAATTATTTATTAACAAATTAAACATGCAATGTTCTCTACATTATGTCTTGACACAAGCAAAATTATCTGTCAACAGAATAGGCCAGTTCACTAGACAAAACTACTGTGTAAATCATTTAGGCATAAGATCAATAATCTTTTAACAATCTTAAAATGAGAAATACTTTATATATGAGCTAGATTCAAGACATTTTCACCTACCAGGTTCAGTTCCAAACATTTCCAGCTGGCTTTTAAATTATTATAATGTAAAAGGAGAGCAAATGAAACTGGGTCACAGTGCAAACCCACATTTCTGTAGTTCTGCCTAACTGCTTTTTAAAAAATAATAATTTATCTGTAAACCCATCTTCTATTGCTCAGGAAGTAAGGTTGTGCTTGGTAAGTATTCATCTAATCTAGCCCCATGAGGAAATCGAGCGGTGCCAGCAACGCAGCCCTGTGGAACCCTGCAGCCAGCTCCTTCTCTTTGTCTCAGGACAGGGATAAGGCTGGCAGAATCCCCAGGTCAGAGCAGCAAAATTCTATTACCATAATCTCATTAACTGTGTCTGCGGCTTTAGGCGCACCACAGCGCCCGGCCTGGGCCGAGATTGAGGAACAGAGGTAGCTGAGAACACACATCATCTAGGCAGGATTAGCGAGACCACTATCGACTGTAAGCTCCCTCTCGTCTCTGTAACAGTGAGAGGGATCAGAGTTGATCTTTTTGGGACGGCTTTTAGGAGAGATAAAGTTCTTGAGTCGGGTCTTGGAATATATTACATTGTTGATGGGGATTCTCTGTTCAAATAGGAAAAAAAGTCCTTCTTTTTAGAACCAGGCTTTAAACTCTGCCTTGAAAACAAGGCCTCCATGCAGATGAAAGATATTAAAATTGGGCGATTTTGTGGTACGTTAAGACATTTTCAAAGTAAATACATTTTTAGCATTTCTGAAGTTTAACAACCAAAAGGCTCTAGCAAAACATCGCTAAGTCAGTACAATGCATTATTATTTAAAATTTAACCAGGAGCAAAAATCAGTCAAATAAGTGGTCAAAATAAATACTTGAAATAAGCTGTAAGTAGCTGTACACTGGTTGTTGTTTCCTGCTCTTTATAATTACTTATGATACCTGAAGTTATTAGGTGCACTGCTCATGACATCATACTCACCATATACTGATAAAAGCATATCAAAATGTAATTCATCACAATAACAACAATATACGGCCTTTTTGCCCAACCTTATGACAGATTACCTTCTTTTAGTCTATAAGACACCATACGGTATGCATATTTGAAATATCCAAACGATTTCAAATGCTTTGCACATTTGTGAAACATGGTGCCTTGTTTAAAGGTTCCTCGTTGAAACCTGGACCAGGATTTGAACATGCAAGCTTCTGTTTACAAGCGCAAGGTCCTAACCACTAGGCCACCACTGCCCAAGTGATGTTTCCATAGACATCCATGAGATTCTCTGATAGTTCGCTTAGTAGCATTTATGTGCAGCAGTGCTAGATTGGGGCTAATAAAATGTATTTATTTGATAAATTTTTTCTCATGGTCTTAAAATCTAATAATGAAGTTAATAATAAAAATAACAACAACAACAACATCATCAATAACAATAATAATAATAATAATTCAAATTTTGTTTTGGAGCAGGAAAAAGCTGAAAGTGTGTTGCTGGATAATCTGTAAGTATATGTGTATGTTGTGTTTTTGTTTTCATTTAGCCACGTGTCTTGCCCTCGTGTTCTTGTTGCCCCACCTCCCAGCTGCGTCTCCGACCAAATTTACTATTTGAAGCAGCAACGGGGTCAGTTTTCCTACAATGGAAGCCCTACATCAAGGCGTGGAAGCGTGGCGGACAGAACCAGGAGGAGGGTAAGGAGCTCCTCAAGGACCTGAGACAGGCCGAGGTAATGGCTGGGGAATACGAGTTGGAGTCCCTCATGAGACAGGGCCGAATGGGGAAAGCACTGTACCTTCCACCATCAGCCGAGAATTGAGGTCTCCAGCAAAACCCCGCCCACAAACGTCATTGTACATCACCAGGGAGGTCTCCGTTTAGGCAACGCAGCCTGTCCAGTCAGGGGGATCTCCCTGGGCTCAGCCGCCCATCTCTTTTGAGAGCTCCACCTCCTCCTCACTGCCGAATGCCACTTCCGCTTCCCAGAATCACGCCTCCACGTCGCCAAGCCATGCCTCCATGTCACCAGGCCAAGCCTCTAAGTCGCCAACGTCACCGAGGAGCTCCAACTCCACGCCCTGGCCGTCTCCAAAGAGCACGCCCCGGCCGTTGCCGAGTCGCTCTCCCCCGTGGTGCAGGAGTCACCATGTCCAGCCTCCGGGTCGCCAAGGACGCCGGAGGGTTTTTTCTGCGCCACAATGACTCTGGAGCTGCAGGGTCCCACCCAGACAGTGCTGAAGCCGCCGTGTCCCACTCCCACATCACAGGAGCCCGTGCAGGTTGCTTCGTTATCACCATCGCCGCCTAGCTCCGCCCCAACGTGTTGCCTTCCTCCTAGGTCAGCACAGGTATTTAGTCACACCGGGCCGTTGTTCCTAGGGGGAGGGCTGTGTAACAATCATGCCCTTGTGTCTCCACGTGTATGTTGTGTTTTTGTTTTGGTTTAGTCACATGTCTTGCCCTCGTGTTCTTGTTGCCCCGCCTCCCAGCTGTGTCTCGTCTCGTGTTCAGGTGTTGTCTATTTCATGTCATTATTTAAATCTAGTGGTTGTGTGCAAGTTGGTTGGTCTTTGTAGGTCACCCCATGTCTCGTAGTCATGCCATGCCTTGTGTCACGTATCTTGGGTAATTCAGGAAGTAGACGCAGCTTCTTGAGTGAAATAACGATTTAAACGATTTATTTTAAC
>JBBPDA010000030.1:2508226-2536109 GCA_037974385.1 Arnoldichthys spilopterus
AAGGCGGGGCTAAAGAACACGAGGGCAACACACGTGGAACAGACAGGCACAAAAACAAAGGGGCGTAGACCTTACACCTTGTGTAGTCTCTGTGTTGGTTCTAGCTTAGTTTATGTACCTCGTGTTTTGTTTTCTCAGTTCATGTTCGTGTTTTGTAGTGTTTATCGTTTTTGTTTAATAAATCCATTTTTTATTTACACGCCCCGTTTGCACTTGCTTCCTGCCAAACACCCCTCAATCGTGACAATATGTTAGTATTGTTTTGTTTTGGAGGTCATCTGGTGATCATGCCTTTCTTATCCATCATCAGGCAATTTCAGCTCTATTCTTGCTCCCAACCACATTTAAACAGGTAATAAATGATCAGACTAGGTCAGGTGCATTTGCAGCTGGAGCTTCCAGTTTATTAGCTACATATACCCTGTACGTACACTCATTGGCCATTTTATCAGAAATGGTACTTCATATGAGGAACTAATCCTTGTCTGGTCGACACTAGATAGCTAAACAATTACAAAGTAACAAATAAAAGAAATGAGAGTAATAAAATGGAGCCCACCTTATTCAAGAGGACCAGCATAGGACCACCAAAAATATTCAACTTTCTTATTTCCATGGAGCAACAGATGCCTAAAGTCAATAAGTAGTGGTGAGCAGAATGACCAATATACCACTGTTAGTTCTGGCAATGCAATTGGAATGTGATTGACTAGGGCGAGTGGCAATATTTTTCAATGAATGTACTTTGTCTAAATATCTTTTAAAATAACAGCCACAAGAAAGTTAATTGTAAATATAAAGCTTGCTGAAAAGAACTATACCAATAACAGTAAGTGACGCAAGCGAACAACAAAACCAAAACTGTCTCTATGTAAATATGCCAAGACATTTACACCAACCACAAGGGATGGAGCTTTGTTTTAGACTGTGATCAATTTCTATTTTTGGCACAATTTTTTACATAGAGCTGCTGACTACCTAAATATGCAGTAGCCAGACTACTTCTGTAAGACAAGGTGAAAACTGAACAGATTATTTCTCTAATGTTTATAAGGACATGAATTAAGATTAAGAGGAAAATGGGGAAGATGTAGGACATTTCAGTTAGAGTTTCAGTTTTAGTTGATGTTTTTAATCTACACTGAGCTTCTGATATGGTTTTTAAATGTTAATCAATGTTTTCTTAAGTTATTAGCATCATTTGTTTATAATTCAACTTGACAATCAAACTAAATGGAAGTGACGTATTTATCATTGTTTACACTCAGTCACACAAAGTGCACCACAATTAAATGTTGTCTCTGCATTTAACCCATCACACATGTACATGTAGAGCAGTGGGCAGCTATGAGAAGAATCCTGGGGAGCACTGTAGTGGGATCTTGTAATGCTGAAACACCTTATTCGTTCAGGAGTGAAGTAGTTCAAAGCACATGATACGTAATCGAAAACAAAACAAACAAAGTGAGTCTTGACCACTTAAAATGAAATAAATATGTACTGTATGCCATGATGCAAAATACCCCTGGGTAATTGAGCTGGGGTCCCATTAGTGCACAAGCACTGGCTGACTGTCTACTCACTCATCTTAGCATAAGACACTTTCAGAGATGCACTGCCCTGAGACATTATCCAGAGGAGCTGTATGTGAGAATGCAGATTTCCAGATTAGTTGGACTCTGCAGACTTTACCCCGCCAGCTCCCTTGTAAAAAGTCTTTGTAATGTCCAGTTGAGTCCATGTGTGAATGGAGCAGGTCAAGCCAGTGGGCTTGTTGATGACATTATCCTGCCAGTGGCGCAAAACTGGAAGAATACAAACTTCTGAGGGTTAAAAAGATGCCAGCATAAGTGTATAACTATAGAGATGAGATACTGTTGTGAAATGTGAAATGATGAATGGTCCTTAGCTGCCATCTTGGATCAGCTTGCTGTAAACAAAACAATGCCATTTCTACAGCATATTTTAGGGTCATGTCCTGCCTCCTGCACACTTTATCCAGGCACCAGCCCTTGTCTCCTGTCGTATGCTACATGTTTTAAGGGGCATATAAAAAACAAGTATAGATATGTATGTCTATGGACACAGTGATGCTAATGCTAGCTTCAGTGGCAACCAATTTTTTTTCCTTGATTTTTTCTTTATTCTGTTTTTATAAAATGGTTGTTTTTGCCTTCTCATTTTATAGCATTTTATAATAGAGCTTTGTCTCTTTGTCTTTTCCCAAAAAACGCTACAACACCCTGTGTTGCTCTCTGACAAGCTTTGCATGCCAAATTTGGGGTATTCAGTGGTAAGGATAGACCACTGATCCTGAAAAATGTTTAGAGGATCTTTTTCAAATCTTTTTTCAAATCTTCTTGAATACAAATTTTAAAAAATGAGCAGATAAAATTTCTGGGTGTGGATTTAAAAGCTATATTTGTGTCCACATTATGGGTTTTATTCACACTCTCACCTCCAGAAAGCTAACAATAAACAAATAATGATCTAAACCAGGTTTTCATCTACATGATTTTTACCCTGATTTAGCCCTGATCCACAGTCAAGCTGAGTTTGTGCTGGTTGGCTGTAGGCTGCAGATTTTGAGGCAGTCTGAGTCAACAGTTGGAAAAGAAAATAGTGTAAAGGCCAAGGCTCACAATCGAGGTTCAGGCCAGTCTAAGTATATCAAACATTTGATATTTTCGAGCTGATGAAGTTGATGCAGTCTTGTAGTGTAAACTGATCATCAACTCAATTTAAATGGACAAAAAGGAAAATGGTAACATAGATTCTCTTGTAATGAATTGAGCTCATGGGTACCTTTCAGTTACTTATCGGAAAATATATTAGATTTCTGATTTATAAGCACCACAAAACATGTTTCATCACCTTTTAGTATAAGTGTAAAGGTGCCCACCCAGTTAAAGTTGCTACATAATGAATTTAATGACTACAGACCTGTTGCCTTAAGATCACACATCATGAAGACCCTGGAGCAGCTAGTTCTACATATCCTCAGATCACAGGTGAACCAGGCACTGGACCCCCTGCAGTTCGGTGGGTGTGGACAATGCAATTATTCACCTCCTCTACCAGACCCACTCACATCTGGACAAAGGAAGCAGTGCTGCTCCGGGTTAGGAGTAATTTCACACCTGGTTAACTGGATCAGAGACTGCATCACTGGCAGACCTGTTTGTTAGACTGGGAAACTGCACATCACAGACTTTGATTAGTAACACCGGAGCTCCACAGAGGACTGTTCTCTCAACCTTCTTTTCAGCCTGTTCACATTGGACTTCAGTTCCAACTCAGGGATATGCTACATGCAGAAGTTCTCAGACAAATATAAGGGGTGTGTCTGGGGTGTACAGAAAGAGGAGTGCAGGGGTCTGGTGAAGGACTGTGGGATAGTGTTGGTCTAACCCTGTTAATCATCTCCAAAACCAAAGAGATTGTTGTGGTTTGGACCACCACTGAGACCTGTCTGCATTGATGGGGTGGAAGTGGAAGGGATCAAGACCTATAAGTGGGATGACAGGCTGGACTGGTCAGAGAGCACATAAGCTCTGTACAGGAAGAGGCAAAGCCAGCACCATTTTCCTTAAACATATGCAGTAAACCCCTGCAGCTGTTTTATACGTTTGTGGTTGCCAGCACTCTCTTCTATGTTGGGGTGTGCTGGGAAGGTAGCCTAAAGAAGAGAGATGCTGATCAGGGAAGCATGATCTGTATTTGGCATGGGAATAGAATCTCTGGTGACTGTGGCAGAGTCACATTGTCTATCATTGACAATGAACACCACACATTACACTCCACCATAATCAAACAGAGGAGCTTGTTTAGCATCAGGCTGATCTCACAAAACTAAAGTACAGACATATACGGAAGATGCTTTGTCCCCAGAGCCATCAAACTCTTTAACTTCTCCCAACAGGGGCAGGGTAGGGAGGTGGTGACTACTCTCTACTCTCATGTATGTAACTCAATGTTCACTACCTGATAAGCTCATTAAGCTCATTACCCACAGAAGCCATATTAGCACTACATCTGATATCTTGGTTAAAGCTTCGTTGTGCCACCTGTCACTTCAGTATTAATATAAATTGAACTGACATCATTGTATACACTATCCACATTTCCTGCAGTTAACTGTAAGGCCTAGTTCAACCAGCATTCAAATAAATGCACTCTGAACGACATAGGCTTTTCTACTGCCTTGTGAATAACTTCAGTATGACGTTACTTTAACTTTCCTTTGCCTCTATTTAATGCCGATTGGCAGCCCAGACTGTAATTTTGTGTTTACCTAGGGTGCAGTAATCAGGCAATCAAACCAAATAATTGGTGTTTTTTAACCTGTGGGGTTTAAGCTTCATCCTTCATCGCATTGGGGAAATATGGATCAGTTGGCTTTATTAGACCCCGAACCTCCTTGTATTATTGTATTGATACAGTGAAAACATTGCCGCCATTACTGGGTTTACTCTCTGACTGTACAATCATGGGACATTTCTGGTCCTCCAGAGCACTAAACTAACAAAACTGATGGCAAGAAAAAACTGCATGTAATGGACTGTACGCGAGTCCTGAAAGCCTGTGTGGATGGCCTTATTCACTCCAATGAGCAGAAAAATGGTCAGCGTTTGATCCTCACTCACTTAAAACAACAAATGTCAGAAAAATGATTGATTCAGATGTCCATGTGGACAGGGCCTAAAATCCTAATTTTCTCAATGTACTATGATGACATTTCACAGCCTGCATTTTCGTAAGGTTATTTGTGCAGTGTATCTGTATAATTTGTTTAGTGCTGAATTTGTATTGTTATTTGAATTTAATGGCTACCTAAATTTCCCTCTGGATTAATAAAGTATCTATCTATCTCATGACTGGACAAACTTGTTAAAAACAGTGAATATCAAAGCTTGTCATTATAGACGCAAAGCATGCTTAAATAAAGTATTGCACAGATATCCCCCCACATGCACCCTTCCAACAGCCTCCTCCATGCCCCCACCCCCTGCTGTCTCCTTTGTATTTCACAACTTTTCAATTCTTTCCACAAGAGGTTCTTAGAAATATAGCGCCCTTTTCCAGCATTAGTCTTGCGATCTGGACACAATCAAATGCTACAGACTACACTTGGACTTCATTTGATGCAGAGGCAGGGGTGGTGGAATATGGGCACTGCTGCTTAAACCAAGGATCTCATCTTCATCTCTAAGCCCATTATTCAATAACATCGAGAAGAGCAATCTTGATGTCATTAAGGGTCTATTTTCCATCCTTCCATTTGTTTTCAATTGCCTGCCTAAAAAAAAGATAGTCGCTGGCTCCACCACACACATTGGCTGATGTTATATAGTTTGTCTTGGTTTGCGCTCGCCGTTACCTTGTACATCTCAGCTGGACTAATCCGTTTACAAAATGTTCCCCAAATGTACAGAAATGATTTGCTTTGCTCATGTCCTTTCATCTAAGAAGAGTTTTTACTCATTTACTTTAGCTTCCTCAACTCCGAAAGGTTTGTGTGTTCGCATGCTCCTTCTTTATTAGACCTGTAAAGCCCAGGTTTGACATTTTCCTGGATGGTCAGCAATGCAATTTGTCAATCTATAATGTAAACCTTTGCTAAGACCATCAAATGTTGTGTGCCAGAGTTGTGTTTGCTGCTTGTTTTGGGAGATGTCATTCAAAAGAACTTTTCTCAGAGGAGGTCAAATGAGAATCACTTGACTTTGCCAACCAAATAAACACTCCCTCTCTTGCTCTCTACTTACAGGGAAAATGCTTTCCGTACTCCTCTACAAGGATGAATCAGCGTGATCAACAGAGCAAACAGCTACAAAAAAGGACACTTGAAACCACTGCAAACAGGCTGGCAAACAGCAAGAGCTGGCTCTCTGATTGTCAGTGCACAGAGAACGAAGCTGATTCTCATACAAACACATCTGGCATGCTAATATTGCCTTTTACAACAGGATTACCATTAACCTTTTCAGTCCAACAGTATGGTTATGCTTACAGTGACAGCAAGTACTGTAGCTATGCCTCCAGGTTCCGCACAACCTTAGCTAGAAAATATAGTGTGATACCCTATAATAGGATATACACCAGCCATAACAATTACACCACTGACAGGTTAAGTGAATAACATTGATTATCTAGCTATTTCATTACAAAGTTGATGTGCTGGAAGCACATAAAAAAAAAAATCACTTTGACAAGAGGCCTATTGTGATGGCTAGACAGGCCAGAACATCTCAGAAACGGCAGGTCTTGCGGAGTGTTCCAGGTATTCAGTAGTTAGTAACTACCAAAAGTGATTCAAGGAAAAACAACTGATGAATTGGTGACAAGGTCATAGGCATCCAAGGCTCGCTGGTGCATGTAGGGAGTGAAAGCTAGCCTGTGTGGTCGGATCCCACAGAAGAGCTACTGTGGTTTAAAAAGTGAATGTTGACTCAGATAGAAAGTTGTCAGGACACACAGTGCAATAGAGTCAGAGCTGTTTCAGCAGCATGAGGGACACACGCTCAATATTAGGCTGGTGTTAATGTTATGTCTGATCGTAAACAATTATTAAGAGCCAAAAGATCTGAAATCCATGTCTTTAAAATTTAAATCTATGATTTAAACTACACTGACAGGCAGACAGGTTTAAGAGATGTGTTTATGGAAAAGATTTGGGTTTCTATTGAGTTCTAATGTTTGTTAGCAACATTAGCATCATATCTCCAGTTCTCAAATAAATAAACACAATATGGCCCTAAAACACATCTTGGCTGATGGACTACATCTGAAGTAAGTGGAAAAATTAGAGTTGGATGTTTTGCTGAACTTTTCCCTAATGACTTTCTAGGTGCAACAACTAAGTGACACAAAAGGAAGCTGTTTATTCAATAGTGCAAAGCAACAACGCATTCACGGCAAAAAAGAACAAAAATATTTGTTTGCTTTTGATTATGTGAAAAAAAGGTGTAATATAAATGTTTCATTCCCTTTAAAACCATTTTAAAATCTACTAAAATCTTCAGTATGCCAACATGCTTAAAAAGCTGGAAAGGAAAAGAGGTTTTTTGGAAAGCTGTAGCTTTATGACAGTGTGTGAGGTGGCACTGAAGCCAAAGCCATAGTGTAGTACTTTAATGAAAACTAGGCCTCAGTAGGGTTCTGCTGCCTGTGTGTAAGTGTGTATGTGCTTGTGTGTGTGTACTACCATAAAAACACAGCTCCTGCTAATTTATGTCCTGCCCCCGCGTCACACATGGCTGCACAGTAAAGACGCTGATTCCAGATGCTCAGTGTTTGTTTGTGTTTGTGTGTGTGTTTGTGTGTGTGTGTGTGTGTGTGAGTGTGTGTGTGTGAGTGTGTGTGTGTGTGTGTGTGCGTGAGTGAATTTGAGTGGTTGCTTTGTTTGTAGTTTTGTTTCACACCCCTGTGGTCCTGCTCTTCATCCCGCTCGGTGCTTGTGGTCTTCAGTTCAACATGTGTGACCCGCCACGGTTCGCCTCTACGGCCTCCTCCACCGGGGAATGAGCTGGGTGAAATATAGCAGAGCGCCTGCCATCAGTGCTCTTCCCCAATGGCTGTTATTCGGACTCAACAACACAAGCCTTAAATCATGTGAGACAGTACAGGGAGAAGAAGAAGAAGGTAGATGCTTAACCTATGCTTTATTGCAAAAATGTCTTAAAAGTAAGAAAATGTTGTAATATATTTCACTATAATCCTGCAAGAATATTTAGAGGTTATTCAACCTGTTTCTGGCCATTGTACTTTCATTTAAATGATCTGACCCACATATAAGCACGATCTTATCTTTATCAAATTATCTTTATGCACTGCATGTACCAGTGAGATCAGTTCACTGCATGACATGACTTTAAAATAAGTTAATAGTTATGTATAGAAGTAGCTTAAAATGAATAATTGTCTTGTAACAGTTTCATTGTTGTTCATTGTAGATATTAGATATGTTGCCAATACATAGTTTCACAACATCCCCATTATTTGAAACTGCAAGGTACTGGCTACAGTGTGTCAAACTTTTCAAGATGAATGGAATAGGTATGGTCCAGGATGACCACACAAACATCTTAGTTACATTAACTTAGTCTGAAACTTGGGAAGTTTATTCTCTTCCTCTGTAGTTACTTTTGTTTTTTCCAGAAATCACTTTAAATACAATGTTTACATCTTTCTTATTTTCTTTTTTGGCCAATAATCATAAATTTTATATACAAGTTATTACATCCAGTTTACTCATCTGAAATAGTTTCCTTCCACTACATTTCAGCAGCAGGGACAATTTTTCACTTGCTTGCCCTTGCCACCATTTTGTGTGTCTATATAGGTTTTTCTATGCCTTTTTGTACCACTCTTAAAAACATTTGGTGTAAATGTTAGGGTTGTTTTCATGGGTCATAATATTACCTTAATAAATTCATCAGAGGTCCTTGAAATGCAGCATGCTAACTACTAGATTTATCGTCACACTTTAATATCGTTTGGCTTTAATATCGCTTGCACTGAATATCATTACTTGCTTTATTCTCATCTAGCATGAAAAAGAGCAGTAAAGAATTGAAGGACTTCAACTTCTCTCAGGGGCCACGATATTCATTTGGAGAACTTGGAAACACACACATACAAAACAAAAAAAAATATGGACTTACGAAAAGCCCTGGAGTGCTCAGTAGGGGCAGCTGGAAGGAACAGGTGTATGGAAGGGATAGATGGCACATGTGCGGGATGACAAGAGTTGCCATATGTTAAAGACATAAATCTGTCTAGGAAGAGAGAGACAGAGAGAGACAGAGAGAGAGAGAGAGAGAGAGAGTGCAGAGAGAAGAAAAGAAAAAAGAAGTGACAGAAGATCCCGTTGCACTTTCCTGCCCGACAGTTCGTGTCTAATCTGAACCTAGACGAGGGTCCTGGCCAATACATCTGGAGAAAGTGACAGTAGAGAGGAGGGAAAAAGGCAAAGGTGTTTGCCATTGCCAGGTAAGTGTCGTTTTGAAATCATTTGAACGCGAGGAATTTTAATCTGGCTTTTTCAGCACAGAGTTGCACAGCAGGAATTCAATAAATACAGGAGAGCCATGCCCATAGTTGAGGCCAAGATGCTGAAAACTGGACTTGCCAGCTTACTTTCTTCTCTCCCTCTCCTTCTTTCTGTTTGAGCTGAATTTCTGCAGTCGCTTGTGAAATTCCAGGCAAGTCAGGAGGGGAGAGTGAAGGCTAATCAGAAGCCCTGAGCATGCCACTTTTTGGCCTCACCCACCATGCAAAGCAGTACTCCTTTAGATGTTTACGATTAATTTTTTCCTAATGTGAAACTGCTTTAAAGGCTATATGGGTATACATAGTGTATACAGACAGAGTTACAGAGTAAATATAAGACTGAAACGTGCACAGAATATTCAAGTAACTCCACATTGAGCAGGCTAATTGGTATCCAGTTGATTATAAAAGTAGCATTCATCAAAGGCTCAGTCTTTGCAAGCAAGGATGGGTCGTGGCACGCCCTTTGTGCCAATATTTGTGAACTCTTAGTCAGTTCAAAAGGCACATTTCTCAATGTAAGATTGCTGAGAATTTAGGTCTTTCAACATCTACAATACATTATATTGTGAAAAGATTCCTAGAATTCAGAGACATCTCAGTGTGTAAAGGGCAAGGTCCGAAACCACTGCTGAATGCTCATTATCTTTGAGTGACACTGCTTTAAAAACTGTCATGCTACTCTGAAAAATATAACTACCTGGGATCAGGAGTAATTCAGAAAACCATTATAACTGAACACAGTCCATTCAAAGAAAGGATAAATCCATGCATTAACTCTATGCAATAATTGTGCTGTGGTCAGATGAGTCCACATTTTAGCTTGTTTTTGGCAAATAAATGGGCATCACGGCTTTTAAAATGAAAACAACCATCGGCATTGTAAGCAATGAAAGGTGCAAAAGCCAGCATCTGTGACTGTATGAGAGTGCACCAGTGCCCACAAAAAGTGAGTTGCACAT
This sequence comes from Arnoldichthys spilopterus, assembly GCA_037974385.1. Lineage (NCBI taxonomy): Eukaryota > Metazoa > Chordata > Actinopteri > Characiformes > Lepidarchidae > Arnoldichthys > Arnoldichthys spilopterus. The sequence goes on from JBBPDA010000030.1 coordinate 2,518,243, forward strand.
ATGTGTTTTTGATTGTTTGTTTGCTTGTTTTGTCTTGTAGTTCATTTTAAAATAAATTTGTTCATTTGAAAAATTAATGACCTTAAAATGCTAAATGTAAGTTGACATTGAGGCTATTCAACATGCTACAAGATCATGCTAAACAAGCTAGCTAGCAAGATCAAGCTAGCTTTCGCTTAGCTTTAGCCACAGTAGAATTTTTTACTGAACTATTCTGTCGAATGATTGAACTATTAACTGCACTATTCCAGATTTGTCGACCTGCCTCACTGAACTACATCCCCTACATAAGCATTTTTCTGATCCTGGGAAAAGGCAAACCTGCTCGTGATTGATGAAGGAAGCAAAAACCTTCGAATTCTCTCTCCGACACGTCGACAAACACAGCCGTGCTGAGCTGGCCATGCCAATGCCCGTGTGCGAAGATCCAGGCCTGTTCTATGCCTCATCTGGGGGCATTCCTCCCTCCCTTCCTGCATGACTGCTATGGCCCTTTGGTCCACTGCACTGACCCCTACACCCTAAGAAACACTCACTGTCTCTCCCTTAACTAGCAACATTTGGTTGCCAGATTTTGTCACACACACACCTCCCAGACTTCTTTCCCATGCCTTTAAGAAAAATGACTTTTATTTGTTGTACCACGAATCAACCTGGTACACTGAAACCAGGGCTTTGGGAGGCTATCAGAGCTTAGCACGGCTCAACAAAACACCATGTGGGCTGCGACAGGAGGGGCAAGTCAAACAAACAGCTGTCACACTCCTGTTTAGCTACTGTCAAAGCAAGAAAGTGACGGGGGGAAGAAAGAAAAGGAAGCAAGGCACTGAGAGAGAAACACTGAAGGAGGGACAGAGAGAGAGCAAGAGAGAGTGAGGAAAAGGCTGATAAATATTAATCCCTTGATACTGAGGGGAAAAATATTTACGTCTAACCTTTAATTTAATGTTTGTTATTAACCGGATCTCTAGGTGCTGCACCCATGTTTTAAATTTAATAGCTAACAAACAATACGTTCTTGCACTAAGAGGGCACATCACTTTTAAAGGGGTATTCCAACAACTTTTCAAAATTTCACCATAATTAGTGGTTAAGATGTAAACAAAGTAATTCAGAAGGATTTATTGGGAATTTGTGATTCTGAAGAAGCCTACCTAATATTAAGGCTTTGACCCAATCAGAGTGTAGTGGTTTTCTGCGGGGGGTTGGTGGGGGTGTTATTTTCCTTTGAATTACAACTATTTAACACTTTTTTCAGTTTTTATTAAAATATTTTACCTTTACACAATATACAATGTTATATATATCATATTTAATATTATATAGAGTGAAAAGTTTAAATATGTGCAGTATTATACTATATATATAAAAAAAACACTCTTTTCACATCTTACATTCAAATATTTGACAGTTACTTGAATTAGGTAGACATTTCAGAGAAATGGGTGGAAATACCCTTTTAAAAAATCTTTATTTGAAATAACCTAAAAAGGGTTTTTGGAGAGATGTCAAACAAAAGTCATTTTGGGTTTCTGAACAAATGAGTGAGATATTACTAATCAAAATATATAATTTAAAAGTTAAGTTCTAATTAAAAAATTAAATACTTAAAGGTCCAAGGTCCATTTAGGAACACTTTATTTAAGCGTGGAAATGTAGTAAAGAGTGATTTCCTTGACTTATGTCTAGGTTGTCTCTGCAAAGGCCTATGTAAGTGTTTCTTATTTTAGACAGAAATAAGCAGAAGAATATCTGGAAGCACCAGATGAATATTTACAAGTCCTCTGGTGCTGCGAGACAGGACTAAACTGTTTAAAAGTGCAACCATGAGAAGTGAACCTCTGACTGAGGCCAGAAAAGCACTGTTGCATATCAATGGCCCACACTGAGAGAGAGACAGAGAGAGAGAGAGAGAGAGAGAGAGAGAGAGAGAGAGAGAGAGAGAGAGAGACTACAAAAAAGGAAAGAATACAAGATCCCCTCCTGACACACATGCACACACACATATGCACATGCAAACACACACAGAGGCCTGTGAAATATGACAGGCCAACAGAAAAGGAGGCGGGGTTAAGAAGGCCATATTGTTACAATCTTATTCTGCGGTCATTAATCGTATCCTGCTGCTGCAGCCTCCCCATGGCCATGTGTGCCGCGTGAATGTCAAACACATTCCCTCCCGCTCTTTACAGGCGTGCTACAGTCAAACACACTCACACTGCAGTCCTGCAAACTGGTCACTGAAAAAAGGCCACACCATCACACATATACACACAGCAGTTTCTCAAATGACACCCACTGCCCCAGCACCTTTCTAGGGACCCACTTACTGCTCCTGAATAAAAGGCTCAAGCCATTCCAATTGAGAACACCCTGTGGTAACAAAACTAAACATACTCTTGGAATTGAAAGCAATAGTAGATCAAGATGCTGACTCATTACAAGAGAATATGAATTGCAAAACTCATTGTGTCCGGTTTCATTTCTGCTTGGCTTTGACATTCTTGCTAAGTCTCTTTCCTTTGCTTCAGCTGTTCCAAACTTTTCACACTTATGCTGCTTGAATTGCCCAGAAGCCTTGTTAATCATTAGGTAAACAATGTTGGTCGAATTCTCATATCTCAGAGGTTTTATTCTTCTGTTGTGTAATGTGTTAAGATTTCAGCCAGAATAGGCAATGGTTTCTTTTGTCAAACGCACAGTGGTCAGTCCATAAGGAACTGAAAAATTTCTGCCTGGAAGTCATCCTCACGCACATGAGCAAATATATACAAGGCCAATCAGGGCAACACCTACCGAGCTTACTCATGCTTTACAATAAGGTAAGCCTCATGTATCCTCAATGGTTCTCCTTATTAATGAAAAAAAAAACATACATAAGAAGTTGTTATGACACAAAGGATAACAGTGATCTGCACTGGTAAAACTGAGCTCTTGCAGGTTATTTATGTTTTATCTTCTACATCAGTCAGCATTACACCAGTCACCTTCATCTGATATTCATACTCATCAGATAAACATGTGTATTAATGGGGACCATGTTGTGGTAAATGGTACCCATATTTCCCCAGCAAATCTCAGCAACTAACCATTCGTGAACAATTCAGCTAGGTTCAAACATAAAATTGCCAAAAGTCTGGTAAATTTTTGAAAGCACAGCTACAGTCATATGAAAAAATAAATATATCTCATGGACATTTTGAAAATATTTGAACAAGAAAACATTTCACTCTGTTTAATACAGTGCCTACAGGTAAAGAGGATTGTATTCCCATGAAAGACACACAACATTGAAATTTTTCAGTTGTTTTTATCAAAAGAAAAAAAAGAATCAGATTAGAACCTCCTATTTAAAACCGACATCTAGTGAAGCATGTGGCGTCATCATGCCAAGATCTATAGAACTCTTAATGAACGCTTTCAGAAAAAAAAGCTGTGGATGCCTATGAATTTGACATGGCATTGAAAAAAGATTGTTAATTTATATAAAATAAATAATTTTACTGTGAGGAAAATGATCAACAAATAGTAAAGAGTTCAAATGACTGGCAATTTGTCCAGGACCGGCTCTGCAACAAATTCCCATACTGGCTTCTGAGGCCAAGAGTGTACTTATTGCAGTTAAATAAATTATTGAATATGAAAACGTCTGCTTGTTTTTGATCAACTATTTTAATGGGGTGTACTTATTTTTCAAACAACTAATTCATTAGGATTTATGCTGTTTTGCTAAATATCTTAAATATGTCTCACATACATATCATACATTCAAACTAATATCAAAAGGCTGCATCTAACACACAAAAATAATTTGACATTTCAATATATTTTATTTACAGAACATCAATAGTATGTTATAGGTATATAGCACATTAAAAGTTGAAAACGGTGAACTGTTTTGAATTTAAATAAGAGAATTACAGACTTCTCTCAGGCTATGCATTGCTATGTTTAGCTGTAAAATTGTGTTAACACTAACCCTGCTTTGTGGAGGATTTACTTTAGCCTGGCTAGCTCTTAATATAAGCTAAGCTTCCAAATAATGCTATTATAAATTACAGGAACTGAGAGGGTAAGAAACACATGGACTACATGCTGCAATTGTATACTAAATGTGCACCTATTTGTTAAGTAGAGCTGATAATAATGGCAATGATTGTAAATATAAGGTAGATGTCCCTGATGAATTGGCTTGTTGGTATATATCTTAGTGCTGTGGTATTGCAATGTGGATTAAGGTACCACTGCTCTATAGAATACATCTTACAGCCCAAAATATAACCAATTAACTAATTTATTTATCTTAATTTAAAATATGATGAATAACCAATAAATATTTCTAATTACTTTGTGTAAACCCTTGTAATATTAGTTAATTTTAAACTTAAGAATGTTGCTGTTGTCTTCAATAAAAGTTATCCTCTTTCCTCAGTTTGCTGGTGGTCTTCCTCATTGGAGACCTTAAGATGTCTCCTCTCATTAGCCCTAACATTTCTCATTGTGACTGACAGCTGTCAGACTCCATGGAAAGGAACTCCATCTTGATTCAATTTGCTTTGCGAGGCTGCACTAGCTTTATCCATTTTACCACACACCTCTACTGAATCTAGAATCTGTCAGCAGGTTATAAACTCAGAGTTGGATACAGCAAAGAACGTCGCAAGACTATTACAAGAACACAAGGCCTGACCTCTTGCTTTTGTGGTATCTAAAAAGATTTGAGCCCTACTCTCAAAATTAACCCTTTCTCATTTATGAACACTCACATATGTATGTGTGTGTGTGCGTGTGTGTGTATGTTAAACTGACAAAAAAAATTGTGGACCTAAAGGAAAAATAAAATACCAGAAAAATGTAGGATTTGGGCCCTTGGCAAAAAAGTACAAATTAAAATCATTATTTGGTTTTGAATTGCACATACTGTAATGAATAGCATTTGCTCATTTTTGCATTCGCTGTACTAATCTGATTTCATGATCTAATGTATGTAAAAATTCAGAACTGTAGTGGTAATCCATCCTGATTTGATATTCTAAAAGTCAGTACTTGTAGTCAGGAACATTATGTTTTAATTCATTATTGGCCTGGTGTTTATAGCAGTGATGTGAGTGCAACAGGACTGTCACCGTTGCTCATAAAGAAACACTTGATGTGAACAGCTTAGCACCCTCCTACAGGTTGACTAGCAACTAAAGGCACTCTGATCCATCTCTTGACCTAGCGGCCTGTCAGAAAGGAGCAATAGTCAGCTGGATGGCCAGGCTGTGATTGATTGTGACTCCCCAGCTGGTGGTAAGCAAGTCCCATCCATCATCAACTCATCCAGATAGACAACACTGTGGGGAGGCCTACCAACAGTCACTTGCCAGGGGAATCACCCTGCCATGCCTAGCAGCCATATAAACACATATGGCTGTGTCCAAATCTGTGGATTCACTTTTTTCCATCCTCTGTGTTCAAATGTCTCTGTTGAATTTCAAGAAACTGAGGGTATGAGCTGGCATGAGAGTGTGGGAGCAGACCCCAGGGCCTCGTGCTTGTCTCCCTGCATTGCCCTGCCGAGGAATCCGCCTTTTAATTGCAGACAAAAGCTTAATTGCACAGTTTTAGAGCTGGAATAATGAGTTAATCTCTAGCCAACCACCCGTACTGAGGGCTGAGCTACAGTGATTACATCACCACTTGTTAACCCCTCGCATGCCCCAGCTACGTGCCAATTCTCTCCTTTGACCCCAGCTCTGCTCCTCTTCTTTCCCCCCGCTGTCTTTCTACTCCCCTCGTCTTTCCACTCTCAATCCCATTCCCAACACTCGTCCTTCCCTATTCATGGATCTGACCCTACTTGCCTCTTTTGTGTCTTGTCTCCAGGTCACTCCTCATTCATTTGAGTTACATGGCAGCTGGTTAGATAGAAAGGCTGATAGACATTGGGATTCTAAGTGATAGAGCTACAGCAGAGGCACCCGTATCCAGTCCTAGATGATGACAGGACTTTAAACTGCCTAGTGCTGTGATAATCTGATTTTGATGTAGGTACCACTGCACTATGGAATACATATTCCAGTGTGAAACTACTGTAACTAGTTTTAACTAGTCTTAGAAGAACTTATGGCAAGGAGGATATCTCACCTTTCAAAACCCCCAATCCCAAAAGCCCAAACTGGACATTTTACCCTGAATTCTGAACTGTTTTTTTTCATATGGACATGGCAATCAACTGGCTCTGTTTTCACTCCCTGATCTTCTAAATGTGTTTCAAAGCACCCCCCCCCCCTACTGCCGCTAAGCTGGCAATGCGGCAAAAGTTTTACCCCCATAGAGCATACATAGGCTACCAGGGGTGTCAGCTCTGGCTCCCACCTTCTGTGGGACAAACAAACACACATCTATACAGCAAGCCCATCATATTTTCATAATTGCTAAAGGCACCTGGCATCGTGTCTGTGTCAACACTTTTACCCTGGCAGCCAATGAAGAGCTGGACTTGTGTGTGAAATTTTTTTCCTTCTGTTTGCCATCACTAAATTGCCAGGCAGATCAACGGAAGAGTGGCACCTTTCAGCAAACTGAGCTTCTTTGAGTCCAGCATGCACAGGGGTATGTGGTGAGGTTTATTTTCACAAGTGCCTCAAGTTTTTAAGTGTTAATTTCAGGCTGAAGGAGATTGCAAATTGGATGGTGCTGCAAACCTCTGGAGGTGTAATAAACTTGAGTTATGAATAGGTGTGAATTTTGAAAGTGGTAGTTAGAAATGAATTAATAACACAAGCCAAGGTGGGCATTGGAGTAGCTTGGGATATCAAATACAATATTCCAGGCAAAGTCATTACAGTACTTAAAGGACTTGTGAACTCAAAATCAGTGTGGTAAGAGTTTCCTGACATCAACCACTCATGCACCTTCTCTGTCATTGGAACCCATCAACAGGACACTATGCTTTTAAACACTCTTGTGGGGATGATTCCAGGGAAAACATGACGCCAAGCCCTTCCTATTTAGTGCTAACCATCCGCTATTGAAAACATCAGTTCTCTTTGAGAGCAGTCAAGCAATCTCAGGTCCAATGGAATGCAAATTGATCCCTGGGAGGAGGCCAGCATTGCAGTACCTGCTGGGAAAGCCTTCGTCTGGATTTCAGAAAATCAAGGCCATGGTCAGAAAGACTGATGCACCCTGATTTTCTCTCACTTTTGACCCAGTGTGCAAGTGTTTAAGATGAACTTTGGAGAGATGGACCACACCCAGATAATGACATCAAGCTTCTGAATCTATCCCATACGGGCCCCTGATTATGGACACAATAACAAACAGGGAAATCTAAGTTGTATACACAGTATGGCAATGATTAGAGGACTTTGGAAACTGAGCTGCTCCTCATGTTGTCTGAAATGCTATATAATTTATTACAGATACAGAGAGACTGGGGATGGAGCAGAAATCAGTTTGAGCACACTGCTGTGAATACAGAAAGTAACAGCAAAGATGATTTACTGTCAGAAAGAAAAGACAGAGGTGAGAGGCAGACATACAACTTGGTGAAAAGTGTACAGGCCTGTGTCTAGAAAGACTGGAAACCATTGGTTGAGATTATAATGTTAATATAAATATTAAATCTACCTGGAATTGTACAACTATATTTTCTACTATTTTCTAGCTGGACAACATGCACAGCTGATTGAGACACACAGTTGTCTCTAGTGATGCCCTGGACATCCTCCTGACGTTCTCGTCCTTTAAGAATCGCCACCCCCTCCTATCCCAAACACTTGCCCCCATTCTACCCTGGACACACATCACTGCCCCACTAAATGCTGACAATCCCTGACAAATGGACCGGGTAGCACTCCATGTGACAGTTGTCCTGGGAGACAGTGGGCGGTTGCAAAAGGCGGGGACAGTAGAGAAGTAAGGCGCCTTGCTGGCACAGGTGGCTAAAAATCAATATAGATCCGACCTCTGATTGGAGATGACAGGGTGGGGCTTTGGGAGTGTGGGAATCTGCACACAGCTAAATTGAATGACAGACAGCAGGGAAGTGTGTGTGTGTGTGTGTGTTTGAACAGAAGAGGAGATAATAAAAAAGAAGAGCCTGGGGTTGGCATTATCATATTCACACAATCCTAAAGGTACTGTCATACACACAAATACAACGTTTTTGACAGTGAACTCAGCTCAGAGCTACATAAAACAAAAATGTCATTTAAATGCAAGAAGTAAAGTTTTTATTGGTGTTTCAGAAAACACTCATCCCAAGGTAAATATGGTTATTTAAAAATCCTGCTAAAAATGTAGGTGACTTGCAGGTGTGGGACTGAAATAAGTGAACTGAAATAGAATTGACATTAATGGTTTAACAGAAGGCTGTGAAAGTTTTGGACCCTTTACAAAGTAGTTATTCTTCTTTTCAGGAGAATGACATGGTTTATAAAGGCTCTATTTTCCTTTCACTCAGCAGTACTCCCAAGTGTAGGTCTCAGGTATTATTATTTTTATATCATTATTATGATAATAGTTAACACTATAAAAACACATGTAGAAAGCATGACTATTGCTGTGATATACTGCTTGACCCACTCCTGTTTTTATTATGTATTCCTTTTCTTTCTTAAGAGTGTGAACTCTCATAGCTTTTCAGATGACACACAGCATTACATTTTTATTAGAATTGAGGACATAAATGCTGTTGATCAACTTTTTACTTGGAGAACCAGTATAATAAAATATAATTAAAATAACAACAGCAATTTCTTGTAAAGTAATGAAGACAACTTCTATCACTGACAAGGCAAAACATATACGTGAAGTAGGATGTTCGGACTAAAGTACAACATCTGGGTGTTATTACTGACTCAGTTTTAAATCTCACATAGACAGCACAAATAAAACTGACAGGCCAAAGTCAGGCATTATGTCATATTTGTCATTTTATTCATTCCAATAATTATAAAGCATTGTTCACTAACTTATTTAAATAAAGTTATTACTTTGTAGTTTCTCTAGTATCCTTGAAGCTATTCATTAGATTCTATGTCAATACAGAATACATTTTTAATTATTGTATTTGTTGTCAAAGCCATTGACGTGCTAGCACCTTCTTATATCAGACCAGCAATATTTAAGGATAACAAACACAGGATTATATTCTATTGCTCACAGCACAGCATTTTTTTTTCAAGACAAACAACAAGCATTCTCATAGAGCAGTTAAAAAATATAAAAAAAACTTTTTCTTATTTGTTTTATATTTATTGTATTACACACACCAACACACACTTTAAATATGTATACTAATAATTAAAAACTTAAATATAAATGAAAAAAGTAGATAAAACAATGAAATGTTTTACATATTTATGTATAAAGTCTAAACAACTGTCAACATATGAAAGCACAAAAATAATGGATATGAGTGTTGTAGAGATGGGTTGTAGTAATAGAGAGAGAGAGAGAAAAAAAGATAAATAATTTAAGTATGCACATGTCAATGTACGTGGGTCTTAACTCTCTGGCTTAAATCAGCTGCTTTCAAGACCAGTCAAGTAAAAAAAAAAAAACAAAACTCTTCGTGGCCACAGTCTGCTGTTGATGAGCCACGTGACACCACTGTCTCTACATGAGTACCCACTCAGCCTTTGGGTCAATGCCCTCCCATGCCCCTACCCACAATGCCACCAGTCTCTACTCTTAGAGTTGGAGAGAAAAAACACACCCCTCATCTAAAAAACATGCCTTTCACAGGAGCACGTCGCTTAGAGAGGAATTGGCTAAATAGCCAGCAACCAGAGAAATGAATCAAGACACCCATTCATGGCAGTGAAACTCATCATTTTATCCATGTGACCTGAAACTCATCATGTGATCTCAAAGCATCACACTCACTCATTGCAACTACGGTCCACTTTTTGCTTCCTCCTTGCAATGGGCTTTCTAAAGCTGATTGTGTTTGACGGTTAGACAAGCAGAAGAAGTAGTGTGTAGGCCCAGCTTGGAAACTTTTGACAGTAAACTTTTTATCAGCTGTCTTTTCTCAAAACTGACATATTAACTCATAGAAACTGTGCAAGCTTTTCTTAGACACTGAACATTCTGAATCTTCAGGTGAATCATGTCTCTGTTTCTGTTTTTAATTTAGTTCACGTCCACTTTCCATCTCCTATAAACAACAGTACACATTTCTCAAAAAAATTTAGTATGACAAATATAATAAAAATAACAACAGCAATTTCTTGCAAATTAATAAAGACAACTGTCACTGAAAAGATAATCTGAGATAACTTTATATCCTTGTTATTGTTATTGTAGAATGTATATGTACAAAAGTAAAGCAAAAGGTAAGCACAAACTATTGTATACAATAAGGCTAAACATAAGTGAAGTAGGATGTTTGGTTTAAAGTAAGACATCTGGGTGTTATCACTGACAGTCTCCTGTTGAGAAGCCACGTGACACCTATGTCTCTACATGAGTGCTGATTCTGCCTTTGTGTCGATGCCCACCCCATGCCCTCTACCCACCATGCCACCGTGCCCTCCAGACTTCCCATCCACAGTGGTTTTTCACCCCCACCCAAACTCTCTCACTCTCATACTTCTTCCCTGTCTGAGTGGGTCTCTATAGAATGCGAGAAATATGCATTACTAGCGTGGGCCATCCAGCATTTAGATTTTTGCCTTCTTGTAGGAAGTAACAGACATGTGCCTGTGTGTGTTATGTGTGTAAATGTGTACACAGCCGAGTGTGTGCTATTTGTGTGTAGAAGGGGAGCACAGAGGGAGGCCTAGATCAGCTGTGCACAACTTGCTGTCTCTGAGCATGTGTGTGTGTGTGTGTGCGCGTGCGCGAGGACATGTCGGGGCTGTGTGTGGGAACCCTGTGCTCCTCACTTCTCATACATTGTTCTCCCGCTCCTACAAACCGTTAATGCCACAAAAGATTCTCAACCCATTGTGGAGTGGGACAGCTGAGGCGGGGGGAAGGGGAGTTTGTGTGTGTGTGCGTGTGCGTGTGCATGTTCGAAGGGAGGGGTATGGGAGTGAGACCTAGCCCAGACCCACTCAGCTCAGCCCTCTTTCTCTATCACTTTCTCTCTCTCTATTCTCCTCTCTTATCCACTCAGCTCTGCACTCAGCCCCTCTCCAGAGGGATTTGGCCTGGCCGGATTTAGCAGGCCGATGCTTATCATACAATGGCATTAAACCAACTTCAGGTCCAAGGCTTTTTTTTTCTTGCACGGCTAAGGGGAGAACTTTGCGGAGGAGTGCTTTCGATGATGCTGCGTTTTCATCACCGCTTCCATGCCAAACAGGTCACTAATGGCCGCCTTTTGTGATGCAAATGATGATTGTTTCTTTAATTAAAGCGAGGGAGGATGTGGAATAAATGAGTGTGGGATGGAGAGAGGAAAGCCTGAGAGAAAGGTTTGCGCTAAGAGACATTTACGTCCTTTTCCCACCTTGTCCTTCACTTTCCTCTGTCTGGTCCCAAACAGTGGTGAGAATGTGCAGTTTTTTTTCCTGCTTTCTGTCTATGAACTCATGTTTTAGACACCAAAGGCACAAAAAAGTAAACAAACACCTGTAAATATACCTGCCAAATGTGGACGTGCCCTTCATTTGATGTTCTCTGCTCTCCATTAAAGTCACACAGTGTTCTGGGATGTTTTATACCCCATTATGAAACAAAACAGGGTCTATTTGGGCCTTATAACAGATCTCCTTCACAGTGCTTTGTCACCACTTTTCTAGCTCTTTGCATCAATGCATGTGGGTAATGAGCAAAAGATGTGGAAGAAAATAATATCTTTGCATCTCCAACCGCATGCGGAGGGATATGAGACAATGTTAGAACGTGCTAGAGACAGATGAGAGGACGGACAGGAAGACAGACAGACACAGCAGGCTTGTTCGAGGGTCAAAATCAAACCACCAATGAGCTACACTACATATGCAAGAAAGGAAAAAGAAAAAGAAAACAATGCTTCGAACTCAGGAGACATGTTGCCATTTCCCCCTCTTCCTCTGTCCTGGAACTCACCAAAACAGACAGAGGCTGGGGAACAGATGTGCAGCAGGGGCAAGGTAGCCACAGAGGATGGAAGGATTTCACCAGTGCTAGCTAGCAATCCCCAGGAGGGAAGGATTACCCATCGTGGTCCGTGGAGGAAGGGAAGGAGGGGGGTGGAAGGGTGAGTGATGATGATGTTCATGACGCTTCTGACCCAGGGAACTTTTTGCCTCCTGTCCGTCCTTTTCCCCCCTCCTGCCTCTCCTTGGTGTAGTGGAGCGGCACTTTTGGGACACGCTACCCGGCCCCCCGCCGATTAAGTCTCTGTGTCTTTTAGGCCCCCCAGCCCTCCCGACATAAGGAACCTAGGCATTCCATGGCAGCAAAAGCTCCCCGCGCTGTCACATGGGGAAGATTAGCCAAACTAAGACCTCAATAGAATGCTCACTTTACTTATCCATTCCAATTCTGACACCGCCCCACCGTCTCAGGGAAATTGTGTGTGTGTGCATGTGTGTGTGTGTGTGTGTGTTTGGGGGGGGGGGGGTCAGAAAAATACACACATACAATTAAAGGCACCAGTTCCAGTTGTCTAGACAGTCTGTAAACGTGATTATTATTATTGCTGTGCTGGGAATACTAAGGACTTATTTGGTTGTTGTCACATTTCAGGCATGAATTTGCTCTAGAATGTATATGGACATACATGAAGCTCTAGTTCTCTTGCAAAGGGAGGCTTCTTCTTTTGAGTCTTAGCCTGGGCCTAACAAACCAAAGCAGTTGTATATATACCAACATGGCTCCTTCTTATTTGTCAGATATTCTTCTTCCAAATAAAGTCACCTGTACTTTTAGGGCCCTACATCTTTAGGTGGTCTACTGACTGTTATCATCTCTGCAACTCTCTTTCTTCTCAAGTCAGACAGTCAAACTCTGTCTACATTTTCAAACAAAATCTCAAATTTCAGCTCTTTTCTTTACCTTGCAGCTTACTTTAGAACCTTTATTTTCTATATATGTGCATAAGAATGATCTAAAAAATCTTCTTTATACAAGTCCAAAACATACATAAAAAAGCAATTAAAGACATGAGATAAAAATATTATGCCTTATTTATTAAGGGAAAGGATCCAATATGACATATGTGAGGAGTATGTAACTAAAATAACTATGCTGTCAGTTTCTGGTGTGACCTCCCCCTTGTGCAGCAATAACTGCAAGTAAACATGTCCAATAACTGTTCATAATCAATCCTGCACATTGGCTTGGATGAAGTTTAGCCCAGTGACCTTATTAGGTTAGGGTCAGAACTTTTATAGAGCCAAACCATTAACTTTGTTCTTCTTTAGCAATTAACAGTAGCACTAGCCAAGATCATCTTAGTTCAAACTTTTTAAAGAAGGTTCCTTAGAAATCTCCTTTATCATGTGTTTTCTTACTCTTTACTGTGTACACAATCAGCTCAAGACGTATTTACTCCACTAAAAAAACTGGAAAATCATATAAATTTCTCTAAAATAAGTTTTTCTGCTGAAATCCAGATGAGCGCAAAGAAAACATCTTCATTGTGTTTACATGCCGTTAGTTTAGCTCTGGAGGACTACAGCCATCCCATAATTCTCTGATCCCAGTAGCGGCAACGATATTTTGCCGTATCAGGAGGATTTTTAACACAACAGTGTTGTGCAAGGTTTAGGTCTAAATAAACCAACTGATCCATATTTCACTAATACAGTGCAGGATGAAGCTCAAACCCCAAAGATTAAAAAAACATGGATTACTGCCCCCACAGGTGAACACACAGAATTACACTCTGGGCTGCAGGTTGGCGTTCAACAGAGGCAAATGAATGCAAATGTAGTGTCATATTCAAGTCAATCAACCACCGCTACAAACCGCAGCTAAAGCGCCTACGTCGCTCAGAACGCATTCACTTATGCAAGATTTGAATGGCTGTGTGGACTCAGCCTAAAAGACAAACTATTGTTTATATATTAAATATAACCAAAGAAATTAGCATCTTTTAGTCTTTTTTAATTATTATTTTAGGCTACAGGACATTTGTTGTCATCTTTGACCATTTCTGTGGGGTGTAAATATGAGGCTACAAACATGTAAAATGTCTTTGTCATTCAGCAGAATTGAATATAAGCAAAGCGCTATCTCAAATGAGACAAAAGGTTTGTGGATGTGCATAGACTTGTTTAAAAAAAGAAAGGCAAGTTTTTCAAAATCATGCAGTTCATTAACTTGCAGTGCATAATTCTGCATCTGACTGCTTCTCTCGTTTCTCCATTGTCTGTTGTTACTGGTGCTCTGTGTAGTAACATAATTGTAAGCATCTTTGGGTGCAACACAAATGCGGTAAATGGGGGACACTGGGATTACATATGACCTTTCTGAGACCCTAAAAGTTCAATATGTTTAATTATTATGTGTAATAACAGTAAATACACAGTATGTATTTGAATGCTGTAGTGACTGCTGTGATGTTTTTCAAATGTTTTCAATAGGACATATTAATCGAAGACTATGCTTCATAGCCTATTAAAAAAGCCAAAATAAGCCATATCTTTCCCCAAAACAGCCTGTAAAGCTGCTAAAACAAAGCTGCAACAGCCTGGTGCTATCCTAGATGATACATGGACTTATGCTATTAAATAAATCTGAAATATAAGCAGGTGTTAGAATGGATCTGTGTGCAATGCATGCAAACTATGAGTGTGTTCACTATTTCATTTAATCTGCACTGCTATACTGCACTGTGTTATACTGGGTTTTAAATTAAATTATTTATAATTAAATTAAAGAGGTGTGCTCTCTGTAGAAGTATTTATTCATTTTCAATCAAAACATGTTATTTTACCAGGGGAGCATAAACTTTTATATAATATTATACACTGTATTAATATCAAAGGTATTCTTAATAGAGCCAAACTGAACTTAACTGAATTCAACTAAATCCAAAAGAGAATCCATTCTTAACAGTTGTCCTCCCCACATAATAAAATCATAGTAAAATTGCTGTGGCAAAAGCTGCAGGTTTAAAAAGCAGTCCAGCAACTAAACATTTAAAAAAAATAGGCTCCAAATGCTCCTGTAGACTTCTTGTTATGCCTTGCATCAGCCAAGCCTGAAGTTAGCAGCAGGCCTCTATGGCTATGTAGGCCTGGTGTTTCATGCCAGGTCCACAAGAGGAGATCTGTGAAATCTGTGTTCAACGTCTAAGGGTCAGTGCTAAGTAGAGCTCTCCTGGGGGGTTATACATGCAGTGCTCAAACATCTGACTGTGTTTAAAGAACCAGGGGCTCTATAATGAGACTCACGATTGCCCCATCTAACAATCTTGCATTCCGTCAACTGGCTTCACTTTCCTTACCCACATTGTTCACCTCATTTACATAATATAGTTATTTAGACAGTAATTGTTTGGGTAAAACAATTTATTAGCACCTTTCATCATTAAATCATCAGAATATACTTATATATATAATTCAAGTCTCTGCAATACACACCACTGGTGTGTAACAATTAAGTTAAAGGGTGAGTGGGGGCTGGCAAAGCTATGCCAAGTCTGATGACGTGCACGCAGTAGTGTGTGAGAGGGTGGGACTTATGAACCTGGCTGAGCTCAGTCAGATATGGAACTGGGATTGCAGCTGGGGAAGGGGCCACCGTTTGTGACCATGCCATACTAAATAATTAGATTTTATTTTCAACTAATGGTCGGCTGCCCCATGCATCCCATGGTGCCAAATACAGGCTGAAAGCTACTTTATTGCTGCCACGTAAAAAGAAACGGCCTCAACTCCCCTTCCCTCAATGGCTCCAGAAAATGAAACATGGTGGTCGTTACTGATTTTGGCCTCCGACATAGAGGGCAGGGACTGGAAGGGAAAAAACGAGTAAAATGTCCATTTGAGTCCAGCGTCAACCCAAAATGTCAAGACTTCTGGACAGGGTCTGCTCAGCAGTCTTCCACATTCTCACTGCCAAAATATAGTAATGACAGACCATTAACCAGAGCTGAACAATATGACATAATAGCCACAGACCAGCCACCATTAAGCCCTTTGCAGGGCTGGGTTACATAGTGAAAGACCCTGCAAGCTCAAGGGTGTTTCTGTTGTTGAATTCATGCCTGCCATGTGGCCCATTCCTGTCCTAAACAGAAACCAAGAGAGACAGTGTAAGTGTAGCCTTGACAGTATTCATTTGACATAAAATAAATGACATGCTTGGAATTGAGTTGTACTTAGAACTTCACTTGGGCGAGCAAGCAGAAGTGGACACTTTTTTACAAAGCAACTAGTACATTGTGTCTACTCTGTCTCTGTCCATCCCTCAACCCTAAAACCTACTGTAATCTGTACTCACATATTGCAGTCCTCAAGAATTTCTTCAACAGGCACCAGTAACTTTAGCATAGGCTTAGGCAACAATACACATGGGTACTGACTGGTTTTAGCATCTCTCTTATTCTCGCTCTCTTCTTCTAAAGGAGTTTACTGGCAGCTTCAGGCCAGTGTCCAGGGCCAGTACTGCAGTGGCTTTATCTGGCAAATGAACCAATGTGCTTGAGTCCAAGAGACACCGTGAGAGCTTGCACCACTTTACCACCACCACTATTAAGCAAGCCAGGAGGAGAGCAGTGACATGCATAAATCACACACAAACACAAGAAGCCCTCTGCTGGGTGCTTGCTGTCGTGGGCCCTGCTCTGCTTTCTGGCAGTGGCACTCTTAAATAAACACATAAATCATAATGTAATGAGGAATATGGTTCCTCATTAATATGAGTCCTCTTTAAATTGTGGAGATGTAATAAGGGTAGCTGGATGAAGTGATCACTTTGGAGTCTGTGGGTGTGAGAAAATCACACTGGCATGCCAGTACTGGGGCAAGTCTGGATGTGTAGATGGGTTAACAGTAGATGGGCGGGCTTACTGGCTTTGGGCTTTCTGGCTGTCCCTCCTTCTTTCTTTCTTTTGCCATGATAAGACACTGAGTATACCGATTTCTTAAGACTAGCTTTGGTGTGGCTTTCCAACAGACAACAATTAATCATCTTCTCTTGGCAGCTGAACCACTTCTCCACCACTGAAGGTTGGCTTCCTTGGGCAGTGCTCATGGAGAAGCTGGATGCATCTTTCTTGCTCACCGCATGCTAATCCCAAACCATTATGCCCTCGAAGAATAGAATTATAAAAGCTGGAAAGCTGTGAACAAGATTAGCCAGGCTCAAAAAGGGCAGTGGTGGCCTCAGATTTGACCTTGGAATAAAATGTGAGTGCGTGTTCCACATACACACACATATTAAAGGGGCTGAGGTCAGGGTATGGCCAGTCTGCAGGCAGGTACCTGCCCCAGGCAGTTAGTTTCTGTGCTTTATTTTTGTGGAGTCACTCTCCAGCACCATCAGCTTCTGCCCACTTTCCACCAGCAGCTATAGACAACAAGTAGCAGCTTGCCAGCACAATCATTACCTCACTAGCTGTAGCCACAATGCAGGATTGTGCACTGCAAAGTGATCATAAACAGCTTGTATTCCATGCATTTTAACTGCGTAGGTGGAAATTGCAAGGACAGACACCTCCAGTCTCCCCACTATTATTTCAGGCTATGCAGTGATGGCTGCACCTCCCTCCTCCCAGTGCCTGGAGTTTAGAGCTCAGCTGCTCGGAAGAACATACTGGTGGGTGTGCAGGGTGCATTAGTATTCTTGGTGCATCCAGAGCCCCTTCCTGTCTGTTTGTTCTTGGCTGGGTTCTCACCGTAAATCTGCCCTGGGAACCGCCAGTGCTGCCACTGCCAGTGTTCTTAAACCACCTCTTTTGGCTGAAAAACATGAAGAACCCAGGAAAG